>OX451735.1:1050161802-1050639759 GCA_948472305.1 Vicia faba
CTTACAAAGAATTGAAATCTAGGTGTGTGAATGTTTTCTACAAAAACTGTTTATCATAACTGTGATACTACACAATTTAAGCTTATGAGAACTAGAGTGCTAAAGTAATTGAATAAAGAATTTGAGAGCTTTAGCAAACTGAGAGTGAGGAAGATGATGAATAGCTTTAGGCGTGTAGAAGGTTGTAGAGCATTAGCCAATTCAATCTTCATTGACTTGTTTATATAGCATTGGAAATAAGGTACGTTGGAGTAGTAATTCCGTTTCAATGCCAATAACATTCTTTCCTTATTAAGCAGATCTTGTCTGGAATGATTCCGTTGGTAATAAAGCAACTTGAATGCACAGTACCGTTGCCACTTAAGCTTGTTCTGGCTTTGGCTCATTCTGACGCTGCTTAGGTGCTGATGAACTGTTGTCTTGATCAGAGTTCAGATTGTTACGCGCAGATATGTTCATCACGCTTCAGCGTAAGCACAAGTTGATCTTCTGATTCTGGTATCTGATATAACATCTTCTGATGCTGATGTTGATATTTCATTTTCTGATGCTGATGATGATGTTCTCTTGCTGATACCCATCAGAGTTTCTGTAAAACAGAATGTAATTTTTTAGGCAGCATATATGTCTTACATGAATCATACAGTTAATATATCTTTGCATTTTGTTATCATCAAAACTTAAACTTAGGGTAGTAGATTCAAACTTTGTTCTAACAATCTCCCCCTTTTTGATGATGACAAAAACTAGATATTTTTTAATTTGAAAATTAGCATGAAAAGTATCAGAGATAACTAAATAATAAGTTGTATCAGAATTAAATAGGAATTTATCAAAGATAAGGGATAAAGAGATATCAGAGTTTAGATCGGAGATACTCCCCCTGAATTTATTACTTCCCTTTTTAATTCCAAGAGTTCTTCAGGATCAGATCTTTATTGACTTTCTTTGAACATCAGAATATCAGAGCTTCAGATCAGAATATCAGAGCTTCAGAGTATCAGAGATGAGTAACTTCTTGTACCTGTAAGCTTATGCAAAAAACAGAAAACATTCAAGTATCAGAGTGTTGGAATGTTTGAGACTTTTTGTCTCAGTAATCCGTTATTGAAAAATATCATTCTTGTTCTCCCCCTTTTTGTCAGACATCAAAAAGTGTAAGTAATATAAGCTAAAATGAGTAGAGCAGAAAAACTGTTATATTTAATTCAGAGCCAGACAAACAGTACAGATGATATGCAAAGAAAACAGTGAAAAAATCAAGAATGAAAAACTAAGGTTGGGGTGGAAGGCATGTGAACAGAGTCTCTAGCATTATCTTAATCTGATCAGCAGTTTCATTCTGCTTGTGCACCATGCTGACTACTGTATCAATCTTGCTATCTTGCACATCCATCCTTTCCTTCATCTTCTAATCATTCTCATCCATTCTTTGCTGCAGACGAATATCATTCTGCTTCAGCTCTTCCAGAGTCTGCCTGTCCAAGGCAGCTTGAGAAACGTCAGAAGCAGGATGCTTCTGAGAGCTTTCTGCAACATCTTCAGCTTGACTAACCTCTTCAGCTTGAATAGTATGATCTTCTGCTTGCTGAACTTTTGACGCTGGACGCTTCTCAGACCATGGCTCACTATCCAGAAAGAGCACTTCGTCCAGTGGCAGCTGACTTTCAACTTCCTTCAGCAGTTTGCTGAAGTTCTGTTGTGCCTGTTCATAATTGATGTCTTGCAGCTTGAGGGCTTCAGCGCGTACCCACTTTCTGAATTGAGTCCAGAGATGGTATGAAGCGGTAGGGTCAATCATTCCAGGACAAACCTGCTTTAGAGAAGCAATCCAATTCTGCAAGCCTGTTTCAAAATTCAAAATGCCAGCACCAACATCTAGTTGTTTGGGTTTGGGGATGGCTATTTTGTGTTTAAGGTCAGCAAGACAGTTAAGGCTTGTTAAATCAATAAAGGTCCTGCTGTGGTCTTCAGTATTTTGTTTGGAAGATGGAGTGGGAGAATCAAAGATGATTATTGGACTGTGTGGAGTATTTGAAGGGGTAGTTTCTGGTGAGGATGGCAGTTGGGCCATGTTTACAGTTGTACCACATGGCAGCTAAATTGCCAAGGGTTGTGGCTCAGAGGATTGAGGAGAATGAGGTTCTGGAGTTTGATGTTCAGGTGATGGAGTTTCAGAGTGTTGAAACTCAGGGTGTGGAGGTGATGGTCGAGGTGAGAGTGGATGAAGTTCTGGTTGTGGAGAGGGAGGAGGAATTTCTGGTTGTGGAGAAGGAGGTGGAATTTCTGGTTGTTCTGGTATGGGTGAAAGAGTATGTTCTGGTTGAGGAGAGTGGGCAATTTCTGGTTGAGTGTTTGGATTTTTTGAGAGGGGAGCGAAAGCACGTTGATCAATTTTAGACAGAACTTTGTCAAGTTCTGATTCTGTTGATGTTGTGGGTTTTGGAGTTTGGGATTTGGTGCGGGATCTCCTGAGAGTCAGTGACTCATAAGGGTCAGCCTCTGGTTCGGTTTCATCAATGGTTGGTATGGGGATTGGAAGTTCATATGTAGCTGGGGTTGGGATTAATGTTAGAATAGCAGAAGAATTTAAAACATTAGCAACAGATAGATTACCTCTCTTCTTAGGGGTCTGCTGGGATGGTCCTTCTGAAGTAGCCTTTCTTTTCTTCGTCTTCTTCACAGTAACTTCTGGATTTTGCTGGTGCAGATCTTTTATGTTCAGAGTGGGATATGTGCCATCAGCCTTGCAAGCGTCCAAATATTTGAGAACAATGACTGGTTTAGAGTCAATCTCAGAAAATATTGGAAAGTCGTCCAGAGGGACTCTTCTGCTGGTGATGTCAGCCAGAGGAGTGACGCTGGGCTCCTTTCTGATATTCTCTATCAGTTTCATTTTCTTTAGATTCTTGGCGTTCAGAGGCTTGCCAACAGTAGGTTCAATAGAACTTAATTCCTGAGCTTCTGTAAGGTGTTCTATCAGCCTATTCTCAGTCAGAATATCTGATATTAACCTGCCAAAGGGTATCCAGTCCCTTTTTGTCCTTTCTTCTTCCCTTGTCTCCTTGACGCTAGTCCTGAGGTGATTAAACAGAAGATGAGCCAAGTTAATCTTTACCTTCTGATTAATAAAGTAGATCAGAAACTGCTGATCTATGTTTATATAATCAGGAGAGCTGGTGGGCTTCCTGTGATTGAAGCACCCCAGAATAATCTTCGCCCATATTCTGTGCTGATCCTTCAAGTCTCTGATTTTGCTGCTGGGAACCCCATGGGTGAAAATCTCTCTTGCAATGACACCAGCGTCAGAGCATCTTTCTGCCATGTCGATACAGCGGATACCACCACCACTGTATCCAATCAATCTTGCAATGTGATCCTCAGTGATCACAATCTTCTTTCCCATTATGTAGGAAGTAACTTGATATGTTGATGAAGACGCATGAATCCAGAATTCCTTGACCAATACTGGAAACGTTGGACCCACCAACCTATCAAAATATCTCTCCCATCCTTGTGCCCTAACTTCTTCTGTCAAATCGAATCCATTTTCTTTCAGACTGGAGAAGTCAACAATCAGTTCAGACAGCACTTCCAAGTTCTTCAATGGTGTAAGGAGCGTTCTGAAGGGAATTTAGTATTGTTCAGATGAAGCCTCCTTCTGAGAACTTGCAGAAACAGTGCTAGAGGTTGCCATGTTCACACTTAGGGTTTTCTGAGAAAACTTGAAAAATGGGTTTCTTTTGAGAAAGAAGAACACACAAGTAAAAATGCATAAAATCTTTGGATGGTTGTAAGAAACGGTAAAAGTTTAATGAATGATGTTAATGTGCTTAAATAGATTTCAGAATGATTTTTGAAAACGTAAACGGTTTTAAGAAAGAGAAATAATTCATGATTACATTTTAAAACATGATTATGTGCATTTAATGCTTGCTGATTTTGGGGGATTTGAGAATGATACTTGAAACGGTTACCAGACATGTGTCTCAATGCACCCAATCAGCGTTTTGCCTTCTCAGAAGCGTGCACGCGTGTTCTGCTTCAGAGATTTGCTGATGATTGGATGACACTTATTTGATTTAGTGAGCAGCACGTCTATCCTTAAGCTAAAACGCTCAGATCTTTAAGAATAGAATCTGATACAACCTGCATGTCTATCTTTCTGAAAGGAGATTGATCAGAAGTTCACAGTAAACAGAAAACACATTCTGAAGGTTAATATATAGAATTAAAACATTTTCACTCTGGGCAGAGTTTCATGCTGAGATGTTTCAGAATGAAATTGAACCTATCTTCAGAAAGGGGTTTAGTGAAGATATCAGCCCATTGATGGTCTGTATCAATAAATTTTAAGTTCAAAATTCCTTTCTGAATATAGTCCCTAATGAAATGATGTTTTATTTCTATATGCTTAGCCCTAGAATGCAAAATAGGATTTTTACTTAAGCAAATGGAAGAAGTATTGTCACAGAGTATAAGGATGTTACTCTCAAAAATCTGGAAGTCTTCAAGCTGACTTTTCATCCAGAGCATTTGTGTGCTACATCCTGCTGCTGCTATGTACTCAGCTTCTGCTGTTGATAGCGCAATTATGGATTGCCTTTAGCTGGATCAAGAGATCAGATTTTCTCCCAGAAACTGGCAGCTTCCAGAAGTACTTTTACGCTCTACTCTGTCTCCAGCAAAGTCAGCATCGCAGTAGCCTACTAAGCTGTAATCACTAGATTTTCTATAAAATAGACCCAGATTAGCAGTACCTTTCAGATACTTAAAAAGTCGCTTAACAGCTGTTAAGTGAGATTCTCTAGGATCTGATTGGAATCTAGCACAAATACATACGCTGAATAAAATGTCATGCCTTGAAGCCGTCAGATAAAAGAGAGAGCCAATCATACCTCTGTAGACCTTCTGTTCTACCTTTTTGCTTACCTCTTTTCTTTCCAGAATGCACGTGGGATGCATTGGAATCTTTGATGGCTTACATTCTGAGAGGTCAAATTTCTTCAGAAGTTCTCTGACATATTTGTTCTGATGAATGTAAGTTCCCTCTGGGTTTTGATTGATCTGAATTCCCAGAAAGAATTTCAGTTCTCCCATGAGGCTCATCTCAAATTCTGCCTGCATACACTTAGCAATTTTTCTTCTAAGAGAAGGATTAGTAGATCCAAAAATAATATCATCTACGTAAATTTGACAGACTAAGATGTCATTCTTAACTGACTTACAGAATAAGGTAGTGTCCACCTTCCCTCTGGTGAATTCATTTTCTAACAGAAAGTTACTTAGTCTTTCATACCAAGCTCTGGGAGCTTGTTTCAGACCATATAGTGACTTCTTTAGTTTGAAAACATGTTCTGGATGTTTTGTACTTTCAAAACCAGGGGGTTGGTGCACATACACCTCTTCTTCTTTATAACCATTTAAGAATGCACTCTTGACATCCATCTGATACAGAGTGATGCCTTTATTAACAGCAAATGAAATTAAAAGTCTGATAGATTCTAACCTGGCGACTGGAGAAAAGGTTTCTGTATAGTCTATCCCCTCTTGCTGACTATAACCTTGTGCTACCATTCGTGCTTTGTTTCTGATAACTTCACCTTGTTCGTTCAGCTTGTTTCTGAACACCCATCTTGTTCCAATGACCTTGAATCCTTTTGGTCTGGGAACAAGATCCCATACGTCATTTCTGGTGAATTGATTCAGCTCTTCTTGCATTGCTAGAATCCAGTCGTTGTCCAGAAGTGCTTCATCAATAGAAGAAGGTTCAATCAGAGACACAAGTCCTATGAGGGATTCTTCAGAGTTTCTGAAGCTGGCTCTTGTTCTGATTAGATCTTCCTTTCTTCCTAAGATAGTTTCTTCTGGGTGATCCAAGCTGCTTCTGGGTAGTCTCTTCTGAGGTTGATCAGCAGCTGTTGTAGGATTGCTAGCATTGCTCCTTTCAGATGTTGAAGGAGTGTCTTTGTTGAGAGCTTCTGATGACCTGTCTTCAGAACCTGTAAATTCAACTTCCATACCTGCAAAAACTTCATTCTGCTTTAACTTTTCAGAGTCAAGCTTATCATCAAAACGAACACTAATTGATTCTTCCACAATCTGTGTTTCTGTATTGTATACTCTGTACCCTCTTGAGCGTTCAGAGTATCCTAACATAATACACTTCTGTGCTTTAGAGTCAAACTTGTTCAAATAATTTTTTGTATTTAACATAAAACAAGTACATCCAAATGGATGAAAATATGAAATGTTGGGCTTTCTGTTCTTCCACAATTCATATGGAGTCTTTTCCAGAACAGGTCTTATTGAGATTTTATTCTGAATGTAGCACGCTATGTTTATTGCCTCTGCCCAGAAGATCTTAGCAACGTTTGTCTCATTGATCATGGTTCTGGCCATTTCTTGCAATGTTCTGTTCTTTCGTTCTACAACTCCATTTTGTTGGGGAGTTCTAGGACAAGAGAAATCATGCAGAATGCCTATGTCATTAAAGAATGACTCAAATTCTTTGTTTTCAAACTCTCCACCATGATCACTTCTGACTTTAACGATTCTAAGATCCTTTTCATTCTTAACTTGGTTACAGAAGGTAATAAACACAGATTGTGACTCGTCCTTGTGTCTTAAGAACTTTACCCATGTCCATCTGCTATAGTCATCTACGATTACTAACCCATACTTCTTTCCACTGACTGAAGCAGTTTTAACTGGTCCAAATAAGTCAATGTGCAGAAGTTCTAATGGCTTAGAGGTAGAAACAACATTTTTAGATTTGAAAGAAGGCTTTGCAAACTTGCCTTTTTGACATGCTTCACACAGAGCATCTGAATTGAACTTCAGATTAGGAAGTCCTCTGACCAGATTGAGTTTGTTAATCTGAGATATTCTTCTCATACTAACATGCCCCAATCTTCTGTGCCAGATCCACTGCTCGTTGTTAACAGACAGAAGACACTTTACATTCTGACTTTTCAGTTCAGAAAATTTGATTTTATAGATGTTGTTTTTCTTCTTTCCATTAAATAGGATAGTCCCATCTTTCTGACTAACAACTTTACATGATTTTTGATTAAAGATTATATCATAACCGTTATCACTTAATTGACTTATGGATAACAGATTATGCATTAATCCATCTACTAGCAGAACATTATTTATAGAGGGAAGATTTCCATTACCTACAGTTCCAGAGCCAATGATCTTTCCCCTCTGATTGCCTCCAAAGCCAACATGGCCTCCAGGCTTAAGTTCCAGGCTTTGGAACATATGCCTTCTTCCCGTCATGTGTCGCGAGCAGCCAGAGTCCAGGTACCATGATTTGTGTTTCTGATTTGCTGCTAAAGATATCTGCAACATGTATTATTTTATCCTTAGGTACCCAGATTTTCTTGGGTCCTGATTTGTTAGATTTACCAAAACTCTGGTTGAATTTTGGTTTCACAGAATACTTACTGCTAATGTATTTAATATCATATGTGTGACCATACACAAAGTGTGAGTTCAGAGGAGTGTGTTTAATAATTATATCCATGGCATTCTTTGGTGTAGGGACCTTACCTTGGTATCCTATTCCCTTTCTGCCGTTTCTGCTAACTCCATAGATCATTGAAGCCATTTTGCTTCTATCTATGCTTTTAGCAAGGAACTTCTGAAAGCTATGATCATACTCCTTGATGATCTCATCAGCGTTGCTGGGAGTCTCAGAAATTGTTTCCTTCTGAGAGTTTTGTAAAACATTTTCTAACTTTGAAATTTTGTTTTTCAGCTCAGAATTTTCCAATTTAAGACTTTCAGTCTTATCAGAGACAGATTCAAAATTCCTTTTCAGGTTTCTGAATTTAACTCTGATCTGCTGGTATCTTTCCCGAATTTCATTAAGGCTTTCAGTAAGTTCAGCCTTAATAAAATTAATTGCAAAGTCAGGAAATACCTCTTCAGTATCTGATTCTGAGTCTGATTCAGAAGCTTCACTGTCTTCTAAAATGTTGGCCATGAGAGCTATGTTTGCTCTCTCATCATCTGATTCTGAGTCAGCTTCAGACGAGTCAGAGTCATCCCATGTAGCCATGAGACTTTTCTTCTTTTCTCTTCCAAACTTCTTTTTGGGCTTTTCCCTCTGAAGCTTTGGGAAGTCACTCTTGTAGTGTCCTTGCTCATTGCATTCAGAGCAGATGATGTCCTTGGTGTTTGGCTTTCTGCTTCCTGAGGAGCCTTCAGATCTTCTGTATCCAGAGGAAGAATATGTCCTTCTTTATCTGGAAGAAGACTCATTCTGATCAGATCTTCTGGGATTCCTGAACTTCCTTTGCCTCTACTTCCATAGTTGGTTCACTCTTCTGGAGAGGAGGGAAAGTTCGTCTTCTTCTGATGAGGATCCATCAGATGTTTCTTCAACTGCCTGCAAAACTTTAGACTCAAATTTTTTGTTAGATTTTAATGCTAAAGGCTTACCTTGCTTCTGAGGTTCATCAGCTTCCAGCTCTATCTCGTGACTTCTGAGGGAGATGATAAGTTCCTCCAGAGAAATTTTGTTGAGATCTTTAGCTAGCTTCAGAGCTGTAACCATTGGCCTCCACTGCTTTGGTAAGCTTCTGATGATCTTCTTGACATGATCAGCAGTAGAGTATCCTTTGTCCAGAACCTTGAGACCAGCCACCAGAATTTGGAATCTTGAGAACATTGTTTCAATGGATTCACTTTCTTCCATTTTGAATGCCTCATACTTCTGAATGAGCGCAAGAGCTTTAGTTTCTTTGACCTGAATGTTGCCTTCATGCGTCATTTTGAGTGAGTCAAACATGTTCTTTGCTGTGTCTCTGTTAAAGATCTTTTCATATTCAGCGTAAGAGATGGTGCTGAGAAGAATGGTTCTGGCCTTGTGGTGATTTTTGAAGTCACGCTTTTGTTGGTCAGACATTGCTTTCCTGTCAATATTCTGACCACTTGCATTCACTGGGTGTGTGTATCCATCTGTCACCATGTCCCACAGATCAACATCATGTGCCAGAAAGAAGCTTTCAATTCTGTCTTTCCAGTAATCAAAATTTTCTCCATCAAAGACTGGAGGTTTGCCGCTGAATCTGTCTCTGTCTTCATTGTTGTCATTGCTTGTGTGTTGATAAGTTCCTGCCATTGTGTTTTTCTGACGCTGGATCTTGTACTGACACGGTTAAGTGTTTTAGCTCAGAACCAGGCGCTCTGATGCCAATTGAAGAAGTGAAAAACACAAGAAGGGGGGTTGAATTGTAAAAACTGGAAATCAATTGCAGTCAACACGGTATTTTTATCCTGGTTCGTTTGATCTCAAACTACTCCAGTCCACACGTCAAGGTGATTTCGCCTCTCTCCAACGAGGTCTTAATCCACTATATTCAACTGAATATTACAACTGCTTTAACAACTGCTAAAGCCTTCTTGAGTCAAACCACAAGCCGATTTCTCAAGGAAATACTTTCTTACAAAGAATTGAAATCTAGGTGTGTGAATGTTTTCTACAAAAACTGTTTATCACAATTGTGATACTACACAATTTAAGTTTATGAGAACTAGAGTGCTAAAGTAATTTAATAAAGAATTTGAGAGCTTTAGCAAACTGAGAGTGAGGAAGATGATGAATAGCTTTAGGCGTGTAGAAGGTTGTAGAGCATTAGCCAATTCAATCTTCATTGACTTGTTTATATAGCATTGGAAATAAGGTACGTTGGAGTAGTAATTCCGTTTCAATGCCAATAACATTCTTTCCTTATTAAGCAGATCTTGTCTGGAATGATGTCGTTCGTAATAAAGCATCTTGAATGCACAGTACCGTTTCCACTTAAGCTTGTTCTGGCTTTGGCTCATTTTGACGCTGCTTAGGTGCTGATGAACTGTTGTCTTGATCAGAGTTCAGATTGTTACGCGCAGATATGTTCATCACGCTTCAGCGTAAGCACAGGTTGATCTTCTGATTTTGGTATCTGATATAACATCTTCTGATGCTGATGTTGATATCTCATTTTCTGATGCTGATGATAATGTTCTCTTACTGATACCCATCAGAGTTTCTGTAAAACAGAACGTAATTTTTTAGGCAGCATATATGTCTTACATGAATGATACAGTTAATATATCTTTGCATTTTGTTATCATCAAAACTTAAACTTAGGGTAGTAGATTCAAACTTTGTTCTAACAGTTTCAAGCTTTCCAAAACATTCAAGAGCATGAATTTATCATACTTGAGATAGGAGATTCAAGGGCTTGAAGTTGGGCATCCATCCTTGAATTGCAAGTCATTCTATTGAAGAACACATAACAAAACCCTTATGCTATGCTTCATAATATTATGTTGCATACATTCTTTCTTGCAAATCTCTACATAATTTAATGTTTACACAAGAGCTTGAGCTATTACCCAAGTGTTTGAGCCATTGCCCAAAAGATCTTTCCATTTATGGCTTAAAGGCACCATTGCTACTCTTGAAAAGCAAGCCTTTTGGTACAAAGTTTATTTTAAGCCCATATCTTGCTTGTTGCTGATTATACTCCACCATAAATCATGGGAAGTAGCTCCTCTATACCAGCAACTTTGGTACTTCATCTTGGGACTATGGAGTACTTGACATAGTTTGATCTTTTTAATCCAATCAAACCATAACATGCTGTCTTGCAAACCTAATCAGCTCATATGCACAAACCCCTTGCCTATAAATAGAAGAAGCGTTTCCAAGAGTAGGGGGTTAGAAAAAAATAGCGAGAAAGGCCAGAAAAATATGAGAGGAAACTAACACTCAAAATAATTTTTGCTGTCAAAAACCATATTTGTACACAAAACCTCCATTTTTGAGCTTTGAAGTCCAAATCTTTGAATCTCATACCTTGCAAGTGTTCTCCAAACAAACCATCCAAACACTTCATATACACCATATAGAAGTTGTTCAAACATAAGAATAACTTCTGTAACATCATTACCACCATCTTCTAAATTCAAAAACATACATTGCAACTTGACTTGGTTGGAGCAGTTCAACCATTTTCAGTACAAAAGGAAGGTTGAAGTTATTTCAAGAAGGTTCAAAGGAGCTCGATCAATCACCACTTTACACCTGAATACCTCTGTACGCGTTCTAAAGCTTCCGCTTCGAGAGGTAAACTTTCTCAAACTGTGATATCATTATTCATACATCATTTGTTTTATGCACTCAAAAGATATAACAAGACATATCAAAGAGAAAAAACTAACAAAAGGCCAGACCAGAGGATGACACAGGTGCCTGTGTCACACGACATGCCCCATGTCAGCTTAGTTGGGTTGAAAAAACATGATAATATGTAGGGACAGAGGCTGACACGGGTGCCCGTGTCAAACGACACGGCCCGTGTCAATGTTACTGGTGCGTACATAAGCAAAAAAAGATGAACATGGCTGACACAGGCGCCCGTGTCAAGTGACACGGCCGTGTCAAGTGACACGGCCGTGTCAGGTTGGCTAGAACTAAAAAATGCATAAAAGTCATGGACAGGTCCTGACATGGGTGCCCGTGTCCACTAACACGGCCCGTGTCAGCTCGGGCATCAAATTTCTTTATTTTTGGAGATTTTTTAGGTTATTTTGGACATATTGCATTGCTTGGAAATGACCTAACTTTATAAAACCTTTTTGTTCAAATGAAACCTCAAAAAACAATTTTCTAAACAATTAACTTAGACTTAGGTTTTTCTTCAATGAAATTAATTACAAAACCTTTTGCTATAAAAAACACAAAAACAATTTCTCTCACTTTACATCTTATTGCATACTTTATTATTTTTGCATTATAAATTATGTAATTGTCAAAGCCTTGTAATAGTAATTAAGGTTTAATTTACTTGTCATCCCCATTTGTAAATTTATATCCCCATCCCCAAGTGATGTAATAGCGTAGTAATTTTACTTTCCGCAATTTATCGCTTTCATATAATGTTAGTAATTAGGGTTTGTATGGAAAGATAAAACCAACATGTAGATAACCCTATGTCAAGTTAAACAAACATGTAAATAAAACACATTTGCACACTTACACCCTTAGGGTAATTCCACGTGTTGCCTGACAAAAATGGCCATGTTATGCTTGTGGGATGTCTTAGCACAAACAAATAAAAAAATACAAGATCATAGTCCCTCGATGACGCTATCAAAGTTGCCTTTCAAAATGATCTTAGTCCCTAAAGAAGAATGCTAAGTCATCTCATAACATTTCTATCATGGTTATTCGATGACCCACACCCGTCTCTTTTACATCCAAAGATAGGGTTACTTACCAAATCAATGGTAAGATAACAATG
The DNA here is from genome assembly GCA_948472305.1 of Vicia faba. Lineage (NCBI taxonomy): Eukaryota > Viridiplantae > Streptophyta > Magnoliopsida > Fabales > Fabaceae > Vicia > Vicia faba. Next base: position 1,050,174,108 of record OX451735.1, read on the forward strand.
TCAAAGGAAAAAGGAAATGAACATGAAAGACTTTTGAGTAGGTAGAAATTCCTAGTTACTTGCTCAATTTCAAAACAAAAACATCCTTGCTATTTTCAAAAACAAACACCTACACTTTCAAACATCTTACAAACTTGAAAACAATTTCAAAAGATCAACACTTTGTATACATTATTACGAACGAGAATCATTACAAAGTTTGCCTAAACGATGACACCTTTACAAAATACTTTCAAAAACCACACAAAGCACATTTTCAAACAAAATCAAGTGATCTAGCAAGTAACTAAGAGCCCATGGAAAACCATCGATGAAAAGGGTGCTAACACCTTCCCTTTTCATAATCTACCCCCCGAACTCAAGAAACAATCTCAAAGGTCTTTCCTGTGCTTTTTCACATTTCCTTTTGGATAAAATAAAAGTCGGTGGCGACTCTTGCTAACCGCAACATTTGCGATAAAACACAAAATAACCAAGTAAGTTCTCCCACTGTATCACACCTCCAAATCTTCAACACAAACAAAACTGCAGCAAGCTCTAAATCATGCGTAGGATAGTTCTTCTCATGAGTCCTCAACTGCCTTGACGCATAAGCAACTACCTTATCATTCTGCATAATCACACCTCCTAAACCCATCTTAGAAAAAACCTTCGATAAACCTTCTATAGTAACCAGCTAATCCCAAAAAGCTTCTAATCTCAGTAGCTAACTTCGAAGTTTCCCATTGCAACACCACATCAAAATTCGATGGATCTACAACAATGCCACTACCTGAGATCACATGACCAAGAAAACTAACATCCTTTAACCTGAACTCACACTTAGACAACTTTTCATACAACTTCTTCTCTTTCAATACTTGCAATACTATTCTTAAGTGCTCAGCATGCTCTTCTTTCGACTTAGAGTAAATCAAAATGTCATCAATTAACACCACTACAAACTGATCCAAAGAAGTATGAAAGATACAGTTCATGTTTTCCATGAATACTCCTGGCACATTAGTAACACCGAAAGGCATCACCGAATGCTCATAATGTCCATAATGCATTCTGAAAGCCATCTTCTGGATATCTTCATCCTTCACTTTAATCTGATGGTAACCCGACCTCAAATCAATCTTACTAAAGATACGGGCATCCACCAATTGATCCATCAAGTCATCTATTCTTGGAAGCAGATACTTGTTCTTAATCGTCACTTTATTCAACTGTCTATAATAAACACAAAGCCCCATACTTCCATCTTTCTTCTTTACTAACAACACTGGAGCTCTCCACGGCGATACACTTGGTCTTACAAACTTCTAGTAACTCTTCCAATTGCTTCTTTAACTATGAAAATTCAGATGCAGACATCCTGTATGGTTCCATAGACACAGGTCTGGTACCAGGTACAAGATCAATTGCAAATTCAACTTCCCTCTCTGGCGGTACATCAGGAATCTCATCAGGGAAAACTTCAAGAAGTTCACACACCACCTGCAATTCCTCAATTATAGCTTGAGTCTCTACAGATAGCGAAACCATTAATGAGAACATTTGTGCTTCTTCTTGCATCAATATCCTCAACTGTTTAGCAGAAATAGACTATCTTCTTCTTTTTCAGGAGTAGAAAACCTCACAGACTTGTCATAACAGTTAATGTGAACGTAGTTATGCTCTAACCAGTTCATACCCAAAATCACATCCAACCCTTTTAACGGTAAACAAACCAAATCAACAACAAAGTCTCTGTAGAAGATCGATAAAGGACACTTTAAACACACAAAAGAAGTAATCATCGACCCCTTGGCCGGAGTGTCGACGACCATTTCTCCATTCATAGAAGATAACATAAGACCCAATCTTTCAACACAATCAGCAACAATAAAGCAATGAGTATCACTAGTATCAATAATAGTAATTAAAGGAGTATTATTAATGGAACATGTACCTCGGATAAGTATGTCCTCAACGGCTGTCCGATCCTCAAATAAAGCGAACACTTTGCCACTTGTTTGCGCCCTATTTGGTTTCTGACACTTACTACTAATGTGCCCTTCTTCACTATAATTGAAACAAATCACTTCCTTATGCTTGCACTCAGATACCACATGTCCAGTCTTACCACAACATAAACACCTTTTTACCTCAGCAGTACACACATTACTCTTATGCCCAGGTTTTCCATATTTGAAACAAACCACACCAGCAGGAGCATCTCCCCCACTAGTCCTCTGATCCTGAGCAGCTTTCTGTTTACCTTTACCAGCTGGGGCATCATAAGGCTTACCACGATTATGTTGGTGCTTACCCCTATTCTCACTGATAATCTTGTAGTGAGCATTATTATCCTCTTCATAGATTTGGCAACTATCAACCAAATCAGCAAAAACACGGATCTTCTGGTATCCAACTTCCTTCTTGATCTCTGGGCGTAACCCGTTCTCAAACATGATGCACTTCGAAAACTCAGCATCTGCCTCACTGTAGTGCAGATAAAACATAGCCAACTCAGCAAACTTCGCAGCATACTCAATAAACGACATACTCCCTTGCTTCAGCTCAAGGAACTCAATTTCCTTCTTACCACAAACATCTTCAGGAAAGTACTTCCTAAAAAATTCCCTACCGAACACAGCCCAAGTGACATTTTCACCTGCAGCTTCCAACCTCTGACAAGTCTCTAGCCACCGGTCATCAGCTTTGACTGCTAGCATATGAGTACCATACCGAACCTTCTGTGCTAGAGTGCAGTCCATCACATGGAACATTCTCTCGATCTATTTTAACCAATCCAATGGTCCGTCAGGATCATACTTTCCCTTGAAGGTAGGCGGATTCTCTCTCTGGAAGGTCACCAAACTACGAGATCCAACATTCCCGTCAGCATTCGGCTGATTCTCCATCGCATGCGCCATTACTCCTAAAGCAGAAACAAGTGCAACATCATTCCTTCCATCCATCTCAACTTATCACTACAACATAAACAACAGTTAGAACTGAAATTAACAATACTCGATTGTTAAACATCTACGACTCGATAACTTGGTCGGACGGACCGACTATTGCTCTGATACCAACTTTGTAACACCCCAATTCTATCCGAAAATTATAAATGTAAATCAGAAATATAAAATTCATACAACTAAATCAGGATGCCACAAATTCAAATTAAAAATACATTGCATTCAACGTGGATACATAACACTTTAAAACTTCGGATGAACTATCAGCAAAATAGTTTAATCTCTCAATTTAACAAGTTGAACATCTATGCAGCAAAATCATAATAACATCTTTTTCCATCGTTACAACAACTTCAAAATAACACATGCTTAGTGTTGTACCCCAAAATTTGCCCTCTCATTTCTCAAGGAATCACCCGGAATCCTCAAGTTTGCTTCCATTCAATTGCAAATCTGAAATTACAAATTTTCCAAGAGAATCGTTCACAAGGGAAAAATGGTCATTTACACACCAAAGGAGTCAAACTATGACTTTTGAATCAAAAATAAAGTTCCAAGAATCATATTTCATTAAGGCATGAAATTGGTTCATCAAAAATCAAAAGTCAGAAGTTACTTTGAAAATCAAATTTTCCAAAATATTTTGAAAATTTTCTAAGTGTCTAGAGAATATGACACCTCAGAACTTCTGAGCCAACCTCTATGCAAGTGCAGTCAGAAGTTTCAAACACGATTCAGAATATGAAGCTTCAATCATAATATGCAGAAGCGATGCTCTTTGGTCAGAACATGATGCTTAAGTCAGAACATGATTCTTCAGCATATGAAGGCTATGTTCAACGCTCCGGTCAGAAGATGCCCCTTTAGCATTTGGATTTTACGCTTCTGATTTTCTGCGATCAGAACATCACCAAAACCTCGTTTAAGTAACCTTCTGCCCTGCTATGACACAGTCCTGCAACCAGCTGCCACAACGCTCTAAGGTGCTGTTGATCCAGTCCACGCCTGCGTTTTTCTTGCACCAAATTAGCATACGAAAACTGTGATTAAAAAGCAAATAGACAGTATTCCAAAAGTGTTTAAAAACTCATTTCCCCCCAAAACCACAGCAAATCCATCTATAAATAGTTTGTTCCATCACACGTTAAAAGGGTTGGTTTTTGGAGAGAGAGAATCACCAAAAGAAAGAAAAAAGGCTTGAACCCATGCCAAAAATTCCAAGAGTCAAAAAACTGTAAACACAACATACAAAATCTGTTAAGCTTTTGATTCCTTGCATTCAAACTTCATTTGTTCTCAAGTGTTTCTTGACTAAAGCCATCCACGCAGTTGTTGATTCACATATTAGAAGTTACCCTAACTTCTGTATTCCTACTACCATACACTCTCCATCCATCTACTCAAAGGAGTCAGAACATCACCACTTTGCTGTTCCAGGAGTTGAAAACTTCCAACCTGCTAAGTAAGTGAAGAAGCCACTCAAAACATCATCAAAGTTGGGGTTAATTCCGGTTCACAGAATATCTTCCAGCTGCAAGGTAAGCTTCTGCTGACTCTCACCACATTATTTAAGCATTACCAGATTTGCATGTTCAAAAATACAATGTAGATATCATGTTTATGATGTTGTACATATTCTGAAATTTCATGCATCTGCCTGCCTAAGTAGAAGGAATCCCAGTTCAGAGTTTTCATAAAGAAATTAGGACTCAGAATTAGGATTAGCAAATTCATGTTACTTCTGATTTGTGTTTCTGATATTTCATGAAAACTTGTCATAATTGTTATATGTGCAACTTCTGTTCTGTTAAGAAATGACTAAGCTGCATATGTTCTGACTAACATTAAGAGAGGCAAAGTTCTGACAATTGCATCAGAACTTCTGAAAACTTCTGTGTCCTCAGTGGATCCAGAACTTCTGAAAACTTGTTTTTCACCTTTCATGTTCGCTTCTGATTTGTGTTGCTGATATCTCTTGCTTCTGAAACATCATGACACTTGTCATAACTGTTATGTGTGCAACTTCTATTTTGTTAAGAAATAACTAAGTTGAATATTTTCTGACCATCATGGAGAAGGGAGACGAAGTTCTGTCAGTTGCGTCAGAACTTCTGAAAACTTCTGAGTTCTCAGAAGATCCAGAACTTCTGAGCTTCCATATTTCTACTAACGTTATTTCTGTTTGTACAACACGTCAAAGTCAGAACTTCTGACCTCTTTTTGTTTCAGCATTTACGTTGATTCTATTTTCTTTCCTTCTATCATTTTTTGCCATCTCTTTTATTTTTCATAAATCATAAAAGACCAAAAAATATTTTCTTAAACAAAACTTATTTTCTTTTCAAATAAATAAGCAATTTACGTTTCTTGCACATTCTGATCCATTTCGATATGGTTGTAATAGTAACTTAGGATTTAATTTTACTTGCAACCCCCATTTATAAATATGTACCCCCATCCCTAAAATATTGTAATAGCGTAGGACTTTACATTTCTGCAATTTATCACTTTTGAATGTAATTGCTAGTAATTAGGGTGTGTATGGTAAGACATGAAATTTACAAATAGATCACCCTAATCAAGACTAAATGCATGCAATCAAACACACTTGCACACATGCACCCCTAGGGTAATCTCACTTGTTGTCTATCGGAAAATAGTCATATCCCTCGAACATGGGCATTTTAGCAAAGACCCTCGATAAAAGATCGTAGTCCCTCGATGATCCTCGATGTTGCCTTCAGTAAAACGATATAGCCCCTAAACGACATTGCTAAAACGTCCCATATGTTGCCTTCTATGACTATACAAATGTCCCAACGCCCATCCTTATACATCCAACGATGGGGCTTCTTACCAAATCAATGGTAAGATAGCAACATCTAAAGGAAGAGGAAAATCATATTTAAGACCTTTTGAGTAGGTAGATTCGCTCCTAGTTACTTGCTTGCTCACAACAAAAACATTTTATACACTCACACTTCTATTCGAAATTTTTTCAAAAGATAACAATTTGTACGCGTTCTTATAGAAACGAGAACCATTACAAAGAAAACCCTTTTCAAAATCACTTTCAAAAACACATCCCATAAACACCTCTTTGAACTATTTTCAAAACAAAACTTTGTACACATTCTTATAGAAACGAGAATCGTTACAAAGTCACATTTTCAAAATATTTTCAAAAACCACACAAAGCATAATTTTAAACAAAAGCAAGTGATCTAGCAAGTAACTAAGAGCCCATGGAAAACCATGGATGAAAAGGGTGCTAATACCTTCCCTTTTCATAATCTACCCCCCGAACCCGAGAAAACATCTCTAAAGGTCTTTCCTGTGATTTTTCACCTTTCCTTTTTAGATAAAAGAAAAGTCGGTGGCGACTCTTGCTAAACCGCAACATTTGCTAACACAAACACAAAACCTCAAGTCAGTTCTCCCACCGTATCCTAGAACTGGCGACTCTGCTTGGGAAATTCTTAAAGTGGGGTTACCTTAGGGTTAGATCACCTTTACTTGCTTTCATTGTTTGATTTGTATGCTTTACATTTTGGTTCTCTGTTTGGGCTTGCTTTGATCCTCCACCCGGATCTGGGACACCTTTTAGGTAAATAGCAATAGATTGTGGAAATTGTACGGCGTAGACCGATATGGTTGAAACAATGGCTATGTTAGTGTGACGCATTTGTGGGTACTGGTATCCCTCGTGGTGAATCGAGGAGAATACAGGGCCGCTGAGTGGCATCATGAAGCACTAACTGACTTTAGAAACCTAATTGAATAAACATGGCCATTAGGATGTAGTGAGATAACCGGTTTCAGTGTAGAGCTTAAAATTGGTTGATACTCGATACTACACTCATTGAGGCTGGACTTTTGGGATATCTCGGCCGCAAGAAAATATTGACTGTGCTGAGACAATGCCTAAGGGAAAGGTCGGTGATATTGAGATCCTTTAGAACCCGATCACTATTACTAGGACAGGTTGAGCCAACCAAACTTCAAGAGGGTACTTACCTATAAAACCTCATGCAAGCTTAAAACATAGGGATTTGTTTGCTTTGTGTGTATATACTTGTACATAACATCATAAACATCATAAGCATCATGAGCATGCTCACTAACCATTTCAAGGATTTAGAAGTTTATCTTTGTTTTTGTTTTGTAGGTCATGAATTATGTCCGAAGAAACACCATCCGAATCAGCTTTGTAAAAGCACACCCTCAACTTCAGGAGTTAGCCTCAAGAGTTCCCAGGGATTTTCCTTTTACCAAGAAATATGGTCGACTCCTCAGCTTGGCTACATCCAGTTTCCAAGAATAGATGATGTGTGTATTGTTCCAATTCTTTGATCCTGTGCATCATTGTTTCACTTTCCCAGACTATCAGTTGGTACCTACACTGGAAGAGTTCTCTCTACTCTTAGGGGTGCCCGTGCTTGATCAGATACCGTTCACCGGTCTAGAAGAGATTCCAAAACCTGAAGTCATCGCCGAAGCTTTGCATCTGAAAAGAGCTGGCATCATAGCCAATTGGGAGACAAGAAGCGGGGTTAAAGGCTTCCTAGCCAAGTTTCTATTGGAGAAGGATCGCTCATTATGGGGCGTCATGGATTTCCAAGCTTTTGAAAACATCCCGGCTCTTCTCATTTATGGTTTGGTTCTGTTCCCCAACTCGGACCAATTCATAGATGTTAACTCCATCAAAGTCTTTCTCTCTCGCAATCTCGTACCTACCTTACTGGGAGACATCTTGCATTGCCTTCATACCCGCACCATGAAGAAAAGAGGTACTCTTTTGTGTTGTATTCCCCTACTCGCTAAGTGGTTCACTTCACACCTACCTCAATCAGCCTTGAAGAATGAGCAAAGACTGACATGGTCCCAAAGGATGATGTCCCTCACCCATTCTAACATCCATTGGAGTTCGAGATCCTTGGAAGATGTCTCTATCATTGACCGCTGTGGGCAATTCCCTAAGTACCTCTGCTTGGTATTAGGGGAGGTATCACCTACAATCCCTGCTTAGCTCTTCGACAGTTTGGATATGCACGAAGAGATGGCCCTCACGAGTTGCTCATCCAAGGTTTAGTGTTCGACTACGACAAATAAGACCAAGGTTACCTCCAGAGGTTTACATGAGCTTGGAGAACGGTGAACAAGGTAGACAGTAGGACTTTGGGACACAAAAACTCTATCCCTCTCGAGCCTTACCTTAGTTGGGTGCGAGCTCATGCTAAGAGTTTCGTGATACCTTACCCTTCAATCCACCCTGTTATCATAGAGCTTGTTGTTGAAGGAGACGTCCCATACATCGTCCTTCATCCTGACATGCCTACCTCTCTCAAAGACTTGCAGAAAGCTTAGGTTCAGTTGAAGGAAGAGAGAGACACCTTTGAAGCCCAATTTTACGCCAGTGAGAAGAAGGTTCTGGAGCTCACCAAGCTGCTTCATGAAGAGAAAAACCTGAATGACTACATTGCTCCAAAGAGGATGCGTTCAAACTTCTTCTCTAATTTCCTTGAAATCATTTGCATATTGCATCTTCATTCATCATAACATCATACAGGTTTCTCATAACAGGTCTCCTTAGCCTTCTACTGTTTATTTTAGTGAGATGGATATTGAATAGACAGTGAGAGATCTTCAGGCGTAGAACGTACAGTTTCAACAAATGCTCTTGACTCTGACAAAAGGACAAGAGGAGTTGAAGACTCTATTGGCCAAAGAGAAGAAGAAGAAGAAAGCGAAGAAACCAACCAGTGTTGTGATCATGGGAAGAAGGTTCAAAGGACAAGCCATACGAACTTTGTATTTTGCAACATCATCGGGTGAAGGAGATAATCAAGGAGACGAGACCCAGGAAGTGAACAACGACCCAGCATCCGAGGAAGAGGAATAACCTGATTACTCTGAGGAACAATATCCTCTTGCTGATGATAAATACAAACAGATAGAGGATCGTTTGAATGCTATGGAGATTCAGAGGGCACCCGAATTTGATTTTGAAGAATTAGGACTTGTCTCAGGGGTTATCATCCCACAGAAATTCAAGGTCCCCAGTTTCGCCAAATACGATGGTGTCTCTTGCCCAAAGCTACATCTAAGGTCATATGTCAGAAAGATTCAACCCCATACGGCTGATAAGAATCTGTGGGTGGATTTCTTCCAAGAGAGCTTGTCTGGGACGCAGTTGGATTGGTTCTATCAATTGGAAGGGACCAATGTTTGCAATTGGGAATATTTGGCTGCCGCCTTCTACAATCAATATCAGTACAGTGCTGATTTAGCTCCAACTCGGATGCAATTGCAAGGCATGTCTATGGGAACAAGTGAAGGTTTCAAAACCTATGCTCATAAATGGAGGGATCTCGCAGGCAGAGTCCAACCCCCTCTATCTGACAGAGAATTAGTGGATATGTTCCTAGGAACCTTATCAGGTCCATTCTTCAACCACCTGATCGGAAGTTCTTCAACTGGATTTACTGAACTGATCATGACTGGTGAGCGGGTCAAAGCCGGTATAAAAAATGGAAAAATTCAAAAAGATGCATCTTCGAGCACAACGAAGAAACTGTTTACTGGTAAGAAGGATTCCAATGCCATTTATGACTCGAGAGATTGGAGCAGAGTGGGATACCGTCCAATGGTAAGTGCTGTAATAATACCTAGGCCTGCGGTTTCCCCACAACGCAACAATCAGCAAAGGGTAGAAAGACCGCAAAGGCAATTCACCCGGATCAACATGACATTTAAAGAGGTTATACCCCATCTGTTGAGATCCAACTTGGCAACTTTAAAAGAGGCTCCCAAGAATCCTAATACCTCTTCTCCTTGTTACAATTTGAAAGCTAGGTGCGCCTATCATTCTGGGAGCCCTGGCCATGACACAAATGATTGTTGGACTCTAAGAAATAAGGTATAAGACATGATTGAAGCTAAGGAGATTGAGTTCGACGCTCCGGAGAAGCCCAATGTCATAACTGCTCCCATGCCTAAGCATAACCATAGAGTTAACGCCATTGATACTAATCTATTTGTAACCTCGGTGGACGAAGTTTCCACTCCTCTTATGATTGTTAAGAAGAATTTTCTGTTGGCCGGTTTATTTCCGGGTTATGGTGAAGGTTGCCACATGTGTTCATTCCTACCTTCCGGTTGCCATTTGTTGAGGTCAGGTATTCAACGCCTGGTGGACAGTAAAGAAATTTTGTTCGAGAAAACTCTGGTTCCCGTTATTCCATCTGAAGACATTGCTATTATAACCATTTCCTCCAGTCCTTCTAAGGCCTCCTCAAGAAGACCTGTTAAGATTACACCCGCTACGAGAATTGCTCTACTGATAATGACATGTCCTGGTCCTATCCCGTACGCCTCGGAAAAAGTCTTCCCTTGGCATTATGGCGCCGATATTTACTATCATGGCGTTAAATAAAACTTAAAGGCCGAAGAAGTTGATCCTGATGTCGGTAACATTGTCGGGACCAGCAAGATTACTAGAAGTGGAAGGGTTTTCTCTCCTGAGATTTCCCCTGAGACTATCAACAAGCCTATTATCATTCCATCTGTTGTTCCTGCTAGCAAATCAACTACTATTACTGTTCTCACTCCAGCTGTCGCCCCTGCCGATAAGTCATCTGGGACTCGCGGAAAAGAAGTTGTAGGTGAGCCTTCCCGGACGGAGGCACCTAGAAAGATTGTTGTGGAAGCCTCTAAGCAAGAGATAGAGGAAATTTTGAAAATAATCAAAAAAAGTGACTACAATGTGGTCGAGCAGTTGGAGCAGACCCCCTCAAAGATATCCATGTTATCCCTGCTGTTGTGCTCCAAGGCCCACGCGAAGGCTTTGATTGCATTCATCAAAACTGCGCATGTGCCGCAAGAGACTTCAGCTGCTCAATTCAAAGATTGGATGGCTAGCCTAACTGCCGACAATGGGCTGGGTTTCTCAAATGCCGACTTGACACCGAAGGGAAGAAAGCATAATTATGCTCTGCACGTCTCGATTGAATGCAGAGGCACCACTATGGCTCATGTGCTGATAGATACTGGGTCTTCATTGAATGTTTTGCCAAAGAAAACGTTGGACTGGTTGGATTGTGAGGGTTTGACTTTAAAGCCTAGTAACATTGTTGTAAGGGCTTTTGACGGATCAAAGAGAATGGTGCATGGGGAGGTGAACATCCCTGTTAAAGTAGGCTCTCAGACGTTCGAGTCCACCTTCTATGTGATGGACATCAGGCCATCATACTCTTGTTTGTTGGGTCGTCCTTGGATCCACGAAGTTGGGGCTATTACTTCCACATTTCACCAAATGCTGAAGTATCCGGTGAAAGGAAATATTGTCACAGTACGGGGTAAAGAAGAATACATGGTGAGCCACCTCAATTCCTTCCGCTACGTAGAGATGGACGGAGAATTCATAGAGACTCCTTGTTAAAACTTTGAAGAGGTTCCCCGGATTTTGGCGTCAACTGAGACCACTACCAGTACCAAATCTCCTCTAAAGATGGCTTCTCTCAGGGACGCAAGAGTAATAGTTGAAGAAGGAAGGAATACCAATTGGGGATAGCTTCCTGAGTTTATTCACAAAACTGACAAGTTTGACTTGGGCATTACTTCAGGAGCTCAGAGGGCTGTTCGACGCGCTCGAGTTGGAGGAACTCCCCTACGCATCGGCAATCGAGAAGTCGATGCTATTGAAGACAGTGAAGAAGACTCTGATTTCGACAGCTGGATTTACCTGACTACCAACGGTGGACTGGGTAATTGGACGACCAAAGATTTCATGCCAGTTTCTTTTATTCCGCAGTAATTGTCTTATTTGTTTTTAAATTTGTAATGAACAATTTAAAATTTATAGCCTTGTGCCTTACCCGAGGCACGATGGCTCTATTTGTGAGGGTTATTATATGTCATCTCATATATCATCAATGAAACATTGGACTTTCTTTGCATACAAATTTCGCACTCTCTGTTTTTTTTTTGCCTTTGCTTTATCAATATAGCTATGCTCTTACACACACTCACATATGAAACTTCGGATCCATATCCACTCTAGATCCCATTGATAACAATCCTTCTATTGCCAGTTATGACTTAGAAAATCCGATCAACCAAGCCGAGGACGAAGATGAGGACGATTGTGAGGTACTTGGAGAACTTGCTAGACTTCTACAACAGGAGGAGAGGGCTATACAACCTCATGAAGAGCCAGTTGAGACAATAAACTTGGGCACAAAAATAGACAGAAAAGAGGTTAAAAAAGGTGCAAATCTGGAGCTTAGCGTCAAACAGAGGTTGATACAAATGTTGCACGACTACATTGAGATATCCGCCTTGTCCTATGAAGACATGCCTGGTTTGAACACCGATATTGTGGTACATCGCCTGCCCACTAAGGAAGACTGCCTGCCAGTTAAGTAGAAGGTTTGTCGTATGCGCCCTGAAATGTCAGAGAAAATTAAGGCAGAGGTCGTGAAGTAGTTCGACGCAGGATTCTTAGTTGTCACCTCTTATCCGTAGTGGGTTGCTAACGTTGTTCCGGTGCCTAAGAAGGACGGTAAGGTAAGAATGTGTGTGGATTACAGAGATCTGAACAGGGAAAGCCCCAAGGATGACTTCCCGCTTCCTCACATTGACGTTCTGGTCGACAACACCGTGCAACACAAAATATTTTCCTTTATGGATGGTTTCTCTGGCTACAACCAGATCAAGATGGCTCCCAAAGACATGGAAAAGACAACTTTTGTTACACAGTGGGGCACTTTCTGCTACAAGGTGATGCCTTTTAGGTTGAAGAATGCTGGGGCAACTTATTAGCGGGCCATGATCGCTTTGTTCCACGATATGATTCACCACGAAATCGAAGTTTATGTTGATGACATGATAGCCAGGTCTCAGACTGAGGAAGGGCACCTCTACCACCTACAAAAGTTGTTTGACAGGTTGAAGATATATAAGTTGAGGTTGAATCCGAACAAGTGCATTTTTGGGGTAAGGTCTGGTAAGCTTCTAGGTTTCATCGTCAACGAAAAGGGTATTCAATTAGATCCTGCAAAGGTAAAAGCTATACAAGAAATTCCAGCTCCCCGTACAGAGAAGGAAGTTATAAGTTTCTTGGAACGCTTGAATTATATCGCCAGGTTCATTTCACATCTGACTGCTACTTGTGAGCCAATCTTCAAGTTTCTAAAGAAAGATCAAGTGGTAAAGTGGAATGATGAATGCTAGACCGCTTTCGAAAGAATCAAGGAATACCTACAAGAACCACCAGTTCTTATGCCTCCAGTTGAAGGGAGACCTTTGATAATGTACCTGACAATATTAGACAATTCAATGGGGTGTGTGCTGGGGCAGCATGACGAGTCTGGTCGAAAAGAGCATGCAATATACTACCTTAGCAAAAAGTTTACCTACTATGAGACATGGTACTCACTGCTCGAGAAAACTTGCTTCCCTTTGGCATGGGCTGCTCGCCGACTGAGACACTATATACTGACTCACACTACCTTGTTGATATCTAAGATGGATCCGATCAAATACAATTTCGAGAAGCCCGTTATCTCCGAAAGAATAGCAAGGTGGCAAATGATCTTAACTGAATACGACATACAATATACAACCCAAAAAGCAATAAAGGGGAGTGTATTGGCTGATCATTTGGCTCATCAGGTCGTGGATGACTACCAGTCCATGAATTTTGAGTTCCCGGATGAGAATATCATGTTAGTAACCGACTTTGAAGAACTTGGACCAGTTGAAGGACACGAGGAAGGATCCCGATGGTCTATGTACTTTGATGGAGCCTCAAACGCATTGGGCAATGGCATCGGCAATGTAATCATATCTCCCGAGGGCTGTCATACTCCGTTCACTGCCCGATTATGTTTCAACTGCACCAACAATATGGCGGAGTATGGAGCCTGCATCATGGGTCTTCGAGCTGCCATTGACATAAAAATCAAGTTCTTGAGTGTATTCAGGGATTCCGCTTTGGTGATAAGTCAGATCAAAGGTGAGTGGGACACAAAACATCCGAATCTCATCCCTTATAGAGAGTATGTACTAACATTGCTCCCACATTTTGAGGAGGTAACCTTTGAACATTTCCCACGAGAGGAGAATCAGTTGGCAGATGCGCTAGCTACCATGTCTTCCAAGTTCAAAGTCAAGTGGGACAACGAAGCTCCCCGAATCACCATTGAAAGGTTAGATGAACCGGCACACTGCTATGAAATCGATACCGAATAGGTAACAGAATAATCCTGGTTTCACGAAGTCAAAAGGTATCTCGAGGCTCAAGAGTATCCCAAAGGGGCATCTGTCAATGATAAGAAGTTTCTGAGAAGATTCACTGCAAAGTTCTTCTTCAGTAATGGAACCCTCTATAAACGCAACCATGACTCTACCTTACTGCGGTGTGTAGACAAGGGTGAAGCAGAGAGGATCATGATAGATCTACAAGAAGGTAACTTCAGAACCCATTCCAGTGGACACACCATGGCTAAGAAGATCCTACGGTTAGGATACTACTGGTCCACCATGGAAGCCGATTGTTATCAGTACTCTCGAACTTGCCATAAGTGTCAAATCTACGCTGATAAGGTACATGTGCCTCCGGTCCCCTTGAACGTCTTGACAGCTCTGTGGCCCTTTGCAATGTGGGGCATCAACATGATCGGAGAAATCAGGCCCACCGCCTCTAATGGGCATCGCTTCATCCTAGTATCCATTGATTACTTCACGAAGTGGGTTGAAGAAGCCTCTTTTGCCATAGTAACCAAGAACGTGGTGGCGCGGTTTATCCGACATAATCTGATCTGTCGATATGGTGTGCCAGAGAGGATCATTACTGATAATGGTACGAATCTCAACAACACAATGATCATCGAGCTCTATAAACAATTCAAGATACAACATCACAGCTCTTCTCCCTACCGGCCGAAGATGAATGGCGTTGTTGAAGCAGCTAACAAGAACATCAAGAAGATTGTGCAAAAGATGACGGTGACATACAAAGACTGGCATGAGATGTTACCATTTCCTCTTCATGGGTACCGCACCTCAGTACGAACATCGACAGGGGCAACACCCTACTCTCTGGTATATGGCATGGAGGCAGTCCTACCCATTGAGGTCCAGATCCCTTCCTTAAGGATTATGAAAGATGCAGGTTTGAACAAAGACGACTGGACCTAGACTCGACTTGATCAACTAAATTTGATCGATGAGAAGAGACTTACTGCTATCTGCCATGGTCAGACGTATCAAAAGAGAATGATCAAGGCTTTCGACAAGAAGGTCAGACGCCAAGAGTATCAAGTCGGGGATCTAGTAATCAAGCATATCATACTGCCACAAGGTGACCCTAGGGGCAAATGGACTCCCACATACAAAGGGCAATTTATGGTTAAAAACATTTTCTCAGGTGGAGCCATGATTCTGACCACCATGGACGGTGAGGATCTTCCTCACCCTGTCAATGCAGACATAGTGAAAAGATACTATGCATAATAAAATACCCGCTAGGTTGACTGGACTAGGCAAAAATAAGGGCTTTCCGGCGAACCAAAAGGGTTTGGGCAAAAATAAGGGATGAAAATAAAAAAAAATTGTACACCCGGCAAGTCGAAAACCTGAAAAGGCGACTTGGGCAAAAAAGGGTATCCCAGTGAACCAAAAACCCGAAAGGGCGGTTCAGGAAAAAGTTAGGGATGAAAAGCGTATCACTATGTCCCATTGGATCACCCTGCGACCTGACCTCAGTATCAATTGTCAACGACATCAATCAATCAAATCAGCTTCGGACAAGCAGCAAAGTGAGGAGACGCTCGAAGGCATAGTGGCAATAGCAGATTTGAAACCCAATGGGATTGTTGCACATATCTGTTTTCTTTTAGTTGTACATAATACTGTATATCTTTCATTTTTATGGAAGCGTTCTCTTACTAGAGCGTCAACTTCCTTTTTCAAAAAGGCCTGTTATAGGCCGATTTTAAAATTAATACAAGTCATTTTTACAAAACTATTTGTTTTTTCTATTTTGTTTTTGTAAGAACGTCCAATGATTCATTCTTGACATATGCACTTGAATATGATTGTTGTTCACAAATATTTGCATAGAAACAAAAGACAATTGCTCATAACTTAGGAAACAGGGGCAGAAGATCAGAAATATCAAAATCGACAGTTACCATGTCCAACAGGTACCAGGGCAAAGATAGCTTTAGAGCACAATCATCAATACATATGACCGTGTAACATTTGTATTCCCCACAGAGTAGAAGGGATCAAAGCCTTTATAACAGTTCTCTCAAAACGACAAGTGATTTCTCTAACCAGGATCATCCAGAAAACCTGACATCTATGTCCCCCAGGCGGACTTCATAATCACGAGTGGATCATCATAAGTTTCTGACTCCCCAAGCAGGGTTTATTTCTCTAGGTACAGGAGCTCAATCCCCGACAGAGCCCATTACTTCGGTTATGGGAAATTCACCTTTCGAGATGGTTCCCCGCAGAGTTATTCTCAAGCAGAGTCTCTCCCCGACAGAACCTTCGTAAATGAGGAGCAAATCCCCAGCATAGTCACTTCCATTCATCATCCCCAGCGGAAATAGAAGAACCACTTTTTCTACAATGGTCAGGAATTTACTTTCCTGTACTCTCCAGCAGCAGTCAGGGATTTATTTTCCCAGACTCGGATATGTAACATCACATGCTCATACATCATGATATGCGCATACATATCACGTACAACATAATCTCGAGAACGTCATCTCACAACGCATTTCATGCATCGCATATAACTAACCCTGTTATCTTTTCAAGAAAGACAATTATCACCAACAATTCCATCAGTTATACATGTCACATCTGCAGACAACTAATGGAAAATCAGTTCCCGAAACCAAACGGGTCAACTTATCTACAAGATCAAACAAAGTGACCTTACCATCCAGGTTCCTTCCCACATACCTACTATCCAGGCTTTCATTTCGAAGTAACCCTACAATCCAGGTTCCTTCTCATAGCCCTACTATCCAGGATTTCATTTCGAAGTAACCCTACAATCCATGTTCCTTCTCACAGCCCTACTATCAAGGATTTCATTTTGAAGTAACCCTACAATCCAAGTTCCTTCTCACAACCCTACTATCCAGGCTCTCATTTCTAAGTAACCCTACAATCCAGGTTCCTTCTCACAACCCTACTATCTAGGATTTCATTTGGAAGTAACCCTACAATCCAGGTTCCTTCTCACAACCCTACTATTCAAACTTTCATTTTGAAGTAACCCTATTATCCAGGTTCCTTCTCACAGCCATACTATCCAGGCTTTAATTTTCCAAGTAACCCTACAATCCAGGTTCCTTCTCACAGCCCTACTATCAAGGCTTTCATTTCGAAGTAACCCTACAATCCAGGTTTCTTCTAACAGTCCTACTATCCAGGCTTTCATTTTGTAGTAACCCTACAATCCAGGTTCGTTGTCACGGCCCTACTATCCAGGCTTTCATTTCGAAGTAACCCTACAATCCAGGTTCCTTCTCACAGTCGTACTATCTAGGCTTTCATTTTGAAGTAACCCTAATATCCAGGTTCCTTCTTACAGCCCTACTATCCAGGCTTTCATTTTGAAGTAACCCTACAATCCAGGTTCCTTCTCACAGCCCTACTATCCAGGCTTTCATTTCGAAGTAACCCTACAATCCAGGTTCCTTCTCACAGCCCTACTATCAAGGCTTTCATTTCGAAGTAACCCTACAATCCAGGTTCCTTCTCACAACCCTACTATCCAGGCTTTCATTTTGAAGTAACCCTACAATCCAGGTTCCTTCTCACAGCCCTACTATCTAGGCTTTCATTTCGAAGTAACCCTACAATTCTGGTTCCTTCTCACAGTCGTACTATCCAGGCTTTCATTTTGAAGTAACCCTCATATCTAGGTTCCTTCTCACAGCCCTACTATCCAGGCTTTCATTTCGAAGTAACCCTACAATCCAGGTTCCTTCTCACAACCATACTATCCAGGCTTTCATTTCAAAGTAACCCTACAATCCAGGTTCCTTCTCACAACTCTACTATCCAGGCTTTCATTTCGAAGTAACCCTACTATCCAGGTTCCTTCTCACAACCCTACTATCCAGGCTTTTATTCCAAAGTAACCCTACTATCCAGGTTCCTTCTCATAGCCCTACTATTCAGGCTCTCATTCCGAAGTAACCCTACTATCCAGGTTCCTTCTCCCTTATCCCCAAACAACAGGTTACAACACTGTAAAGCCTGGACCCGATCAAATACCGTCGATTTCACATTTGCCCAGCGAGTTTCTGTACAGCCTGGACCCTGACCAGGTATACGTTCTACTTTCACCTCCTCAGCCAGGAGATAATTCCCCTGTAGAGTAATGGACAACCGAAGCTCTTAGACTTTACTTCCCAGTGCATAAATCAACATGCCCCGGAAAAGTCCCCCTCAACAAGAGGTACAGGATTTCTCGCCAAGGAATCTCTTACACAATCGATCTTGTCCGATGGCATCTTTAAGCCCATCTCCGACGATTCCCCATCGCCTTCCAAATGGCATATGTAAGCGCATTCCCGATATCACCAATCAACATTACTTCATGCGAGTGCAAATTTCTGGGCACTCTAGTGTTCAATCATCTTCCACCTTCAAGTCACGAATGGCAGATTTACCAATCTAACTCTTCAGGTGTAAGAAGATTGAACAGGGGAAGCTGTTGTACCCCAAACTTTTCCCTCTCATTTCTCAAGGAATCACCCAGAATCCTCAAGTTTGCTTCCATCCAATTGCAAATCTGAAATTACAAATTTTCCAAGAGAATCGTTCACAAGGGCAAAATGGTCATTTACACACCAAAGGAGTCAAACTATGACTTTTGAATCAAAAATCAAGTTCCAAGAATCATATTTCATTATGGCATGAAATTGGTTCATCAAAAATCAAAAGTCAGAAGTTACTTTGAAAATCAAAATTTCCAAAACATTTAGAAAATTTTCTAAGTGTCTAGAGAATATGACACCTCAGAACTTCTGAGCCAGCCTCTATGCAAGTGCAGTCAGAAGTTGCAAACACGGTTCAGAACATGACGCTTCAATCATAATATGCAGAAGTGATGCTCTTTGGTCAGAACATGATGCCTCAGTCAGAACATGATTCTTCAACATATGAAGGCTATGTTCAACACTCCGGTCAGAAGATGCCCCTTCAGCATTTGGAGTTTACGCTTCTGATTTTCTGCAATAAGAACATCACCAAAACCTTGTTTAAGTAACCTGTTGCCCTTCTATGGAACAGTCCTACAACCAGCTGCCACAATGCTCCAAGGTGCTGCTGACCCAGTCCACACCTGCATTTTTCTTGCACCAAATTAGCATACGAAAACTGTGATTAAAAAGCAAACGGACAGTATGCCAAAAGTGTTTAAAAACTCATTTATTTTCCCCCTAAAACCACAAAAAATCCATCTATAAATAGTTTGTTCCATCACACGTTCAAAGGGTTGGTTTTTGGAGAGAGAGAATCACCAAAAGAAAGAAAAAAGCCTTGAACCCCTGCCAAAAATTCCAAGAGTCCAAAAACTGTAAACACAACATATAAAACCTATTAAGCTTTTGATTCCTTGCATTCAAACTTTATTTGTTCTCAAGTGTTTCTTGACTAAAGCCATCCACACAGTTGCTGATTCACATATTAGAAGTTACCCTAACTTTTGTATTCCTACTACCATACACTCTCCATCCATCTACTCAAAGGAGTCAGAACATCACCCCTTTGCTGTTCCAGGAGTTGAAAACTTCCAGCCTACTGAGTACGTGAAGAAGCCGCTCAGAACATCATCAGGGTTGGGGTTAACTCCGGTTCACAGTATCTCTTCCAGCTGCAAGGTAAGCTTCTACTAAATCTCACCACATTATTTAAGCATTACCAGATTTGCATGTTCAAAAATACAATGTAGATATCATGTTTGTGATGTTGTACATATTCTGAAATTTCATGCATCTGCCTGCCTAAGTAGAAATAATCCCAGTTCAGAGTTTTCATAAAGAAATTAGGACTCAGAATTAGGATTAGCAAATTCATGTTACTTCTGATTTGTGTTAATGATATTTCATGAAAACTTGTCATAACTGTTATATGCGCAACTTTTGTTCTGTTAAGAAATGACTAAGCTGCAGATGTTCTGACTAACATGAAGAGAGGCAAAGTTATGAAAATTGCATC
The DNA here is from genome assembly GCA_948472305.1 of Vicia faba. NCBI lineage: Eukaryota > Viridiplantae > Streptophyta > Magnoliopsida > Fabales > Fabaceae > Vicia > Vicia faba. Next base: position 1,050,194,312 of record OX451735.1, read on the forward strand.
AGAACTTCTGAAAACTTCTGTGTCCTCAGCGGATCTAGAACTTCTGAAAACTTGTTTTTCACCTTTCATGTTCGCTTCTGATTTGTGTTGTTGATATCTCTTGCTTCTGAAACATCATGAAACTTGTCATAACTGTTATGTGTGCAACTTCTGTTTTGTTAAGAAATAACTAGGTTGCAGATGTTCTGACCAGCATGGAGAAGGGAGACGAAGTTTTGTCAGTTGTGTCAGAACTTCTGAAAACTTCTGAGTTCTCAGAAGATCCAGAACTTCTGAGCTTCCATATTTCTACTAAAGTTGTTTCTGTTTGTACAACACGTTAAAGTCAGAACTTCTGACCTCTTTCTGTTTCAGCATTTGTGTTGATTCTGTTTTCTTTCCTTCTATCATTTTTTGCCATCTCTTTTATTTTTCATAAATCATAAAAGACCAAAAAATATTTTCTTAAACAAAACTTATTTTCTTTTCAAATAAATAAGCAATTCACGTTTCTTGCACATTCTGGTAGACTTCGATATGGTTGTAATAGTAACTTAGGATTTAATTTTACTTGCAACCCCCATTCATAAATATGTACCCCCATCCCTAAAATATCGTAATAGCGTCGGACTTTACATTTATGAAATTTATCGCTTTTGAATGTAAATGCTAGTAATTAGGGTGTGTATGACAAGACATGAAATTGACAAATAGATCACCCTAATCAAGACTAAATGCATGCAATCAAACACACTTGCACACACGCACCCCTAGAGTAATCTCACTTGTTGCCTATCGGAAAATAGTCACGTCCCTCGGACATGGGAGTTTTAGCAAAGACCCTCGATAAAAGATCGTAGTCCCTCGATGACCCTCGATGTTGCCTTTGATAAAATGATCTAGCCCCTAAACGAAATTGCTAAAATGTCCCATATGTTGCCTTCTATGACTATACAAATGTCCCAACGCTCATCCCTTTACATCCAACGATGGGGCTTCTTACCAAATCAATGGTAAGATAGCAACATCTAAAGGAAGAGGAAAAGCATATTTAAGACCTTTTGAGTAGGTAGATTCGCTCTAGTTACTCGCTTGCTCACAACAAAAACATTTTATACACTCACAATTCCATTCGAAACATTTTCAAAAGATAACAATTTGTACGCGTTCTTATAGAAACGAGAGCCATTACAAAGAAAACCCTTTTCAAAATCACATTCAAAAACACATCCCACAAACACCTCTTTGAACTATTTTGAAAATAAAACTTTGTACGCATTCTTATAGAAACGAGAATCGTTACAAAGTCACATTTTCAAAATATTTTCAAAAACCACACAAAGCACAATTTCAAACAATAGCAAGTGATCTTGCAAGTATCTAAGAGCCCATGGAAAACCATGGATGAAAAGGGTGCTAATACCTTCCCTTTTCATAATCTACCCCCCAAACCCGAGAAAACATCTCTAAAGGTCTTTCCTGTGCTTTTTCACCTTTCTTTTTTGGATAAAAGAAAAGTCGGTGGCGACTCTTGCTAAACCTCAACATTTGCGAACACAAACGCAAAACCTCAAGTCAGTTCACCCACCGTATCACACTTAGCAAAAATCAGATTACAGTTCAATAACTGGAATAATCAATAATTAAAAGCAACAAGCGTTCATCCCCCTTAGTGTTAAGTATCAGAGCAATGACACCGACTCGGACTATCGAAGGTATACTGCCTTCACTCTGGATTACCTGCACGATACCAACATAAGGTTAACATTCAAGTAGAAGGGGTGAGATATCTAACAATATAATAAAACGTATAATAAACAATATATTAGATTAGATCATTTAACATTACCACTTCACATCTTATAAACAACAATGTATGTAAGGGAACATCAAAAACATACAACATTACTGAATCAATACACAACTTCTTTATCCCATCATATAATGCGACTAAATACTATGCAAATGCATGTGGTACCATTAGAGAAGAACTCCCATCTCAAAATAATTGCCAATAAATAGAGGCATCAACAAGGCATAAGCCTTCATCTTAATATCCGCCAATACAAGCCATCTTAACGAGCATCAGCTCCATCTTGATATGCAATGCATGCGACACAATCATGAATGTAGTAATAACAACCATAATTAACAACATCTCAACACAACATCATCGTTAGCCAGAAGCCTACATCTTAATAGCTGCCAATTATTAGAGGCATCTCAATATCATTCATCAACATCATTCATCAACATAATTTCATCAACATAATTCATCTCATAATTCATCAAAATAATTCATCAACATAATTCATCAACATAATTCATCGTATAATTCATCAGCATAATTCTACAGAAACTCAGCCACAACAACAATACAACGACAAATCGACAATCCCTCAATGTTGGCCATAGTCCTACAACATGATATTGCCTATAATTAATTAATCATCTAAGGATTATCTCTAATTAAAAAACCTCTACATATTATTATTCTATAATACTACGTCATTATCATCATTAATCTTACTGTCATGAACCACACCATAATTTAAGATCGTCTTATCCTCATCATACTTCACAAAATCATCATAGCGATTAACGCGGGAAGCTAACTCTAATCCTAATTTGGGTACTAGGATTATTCTTCTTATCCTTCATTTTAATCCTTAAGAATGAAGTTCATCACTTTAACTACCCAATGTTCGAACAACACCTCAAACGGAGTCCGGAAACTCAAGTTACCGCCTTTGGAAGAATCTGTCAAAAATCAGACTACATGAGTCAATGCATATTGTTTTGGGTCGACGTGTACTGGGTTGAAATCCTGCATGAGTCGACGCGTACTCCTCTTGGGTCAACTCATATTGAGTCTGCAACACTGCATGTATCAATTCATAGTCCTATGTATCGACTCATCCTGAGTCCACAAACCTGCATGTGTCGATGCATGGCCTTTGAAGTCGACTCATATTGTTCTGTCATGAATATTTTATGCGATTTAACTGCGTTTTCACTGCAATTTCCCTACCTTAGGCCCTAAAAACATCTTCTAATCATAGGTAATCATCAATTATAATAATCCTATGTTTCTACATTAATTATATAGCATTAGGGCATCATTATTCATCTCTAAATCATTGATCCTCATCAACAACAATACATTTATTTCAATCATAAACAAAACAACCTTCCACCTCTAATCCCACATACTACTCATCATAAACCCTATTATAGAGTCAGAACCCCACCCTTACCTTGGATTGAAGGTTTCTCTACAACTTTTCCGATTGAATTCCATTCTGGCTCTTTTCCTTCTTTTCTGTAACTTTCACGTTCTCTTCCAACCCTTATTTCTTTCTCTTCTTACTGCTACTTCTTTTCCTTATTAATTCTAAATAACTAATATAATAACCCTTTAATTCTCATTGTGCCTTAATGGGCTTAAAACTCCTGCACCCCCTTTCTACTACTTCTATTCCTTAAAATAAACCCACATCAAATAATATTATTATTCTAATATTATTCCACAACCTAATAGAATAATTAAATCCAATACCAACAACACATCAACTATCATCATAACACAACTTCACAAATAATCCAAAAATGATTTAATTAAATAATTAGTTAAATTATGGGTGTTACAACTCTCCCCCACTTAGAATATTTTCGTCCTCGAAAATTTACGTTAATCAAACAACTCAGGATAGGAGTCCCGCGTCTTGCTTTCTAACTCCCAAGTCATGCTTTCTCCGACAGCTCCTAGCCAAACCACTTAAACCAAAGCAATCTCTTTTACCCTCAGAGTCTTTATTTCACGATCCGCAATTCGTACATGCATTGTTTCCATAGTAAGGTTATCCCGTACTTGCACATCATCCATAAGAATCACATGAGATGGATCTGAAATATACTTCCAGAGTTGTGACACATGAAACATATCATGCAAATTCGAAAGATTAGGCGGTAAGGCCACTCTATAAGCCACATTCCCAACTCTCTCTGAAATCTGATATATGACAAATACAAACATAATCATAAATTTTCTATCATGTTATACCTAGTCTCTGCATCTATCAATACTCGACTATGGTAATATATGGGCCTTTCGTTTCCATTATCATCCTCCTAGGCTAACATGCTCCCTATTGTTAAATAAAATGCAACTATGTATAATCTCATATTCTTATTTTGACTAGGTGGCAATAAAATGGGAGGCCTTGTTAAATATTCTTTGATGGCATCGAATGTCGCTTGTTGTTCCTTTACCTAATGAAAGTCACTTTCCTTCTTGATCTTAAATAATGGCAACAAAAAAAAACTTTGTCTTTCCACTTAGATTTGAGATAAATCTTCTCAAGAAGTTGATTTTCCCCAACAAAGACTACAACTGCTTTTCCTTATTGAAGGAGGCTTGAGATCCAAAATTTCCTTTGTTTTCCTTTGATTGATCTCGATGCCTTTTTTGTGTACTACAAAACCTAAAAAATCTCATGCTTGTACAAAAAAAGCAAATTTTAGTGGATTCATTTTCAATCCATATTTCCTCATTCTTTCAAAGGATCATCGAAGATGGTCTAAATGACCATTCTCAGATGAAGATTTGATCACAATGTCATCAATGTATATTTGCATGAAATGTTCTATAAAACCATGGAACATATCATTCAAAACCCTTTGATAGGTGGCTCCGTAATTTTTCAAGCAAAACGACATTACCACCCATTCATACGTTCCTAATTCCCCTGGGCATGTGAATGTCGGTTTAGGAACATCCTCTTCTGCTATAAAAATCTTTTTATAGCCAGAATATCCATCAAGTATGCTAAGATGTTCATACCCTGCAGCCGAATTGACTAACATTTCTGCTACAGGCATCGAAAATTCATCCTTAGGGATAGTATTATTCAAATACATAAAGTCTATGCAAACTCTAAGGGTTCCATTTTTCTTAATAACAAGAATAATGTTTTCTAACCATTCGGCGTACCTTGCAGTTCCAATGAACTTGATTTTGAGCAGGTGCTGAAGCGGTGAGGCGGCAAGCAAAAAGTAAAGTATTACTTTACCGGGTGATGTTTAAGTTATATCGTATCGTGTCCATAAATGTTGGTGTATTGAAATGTCGTTCGACAATTTCTCATTAATGAGTCTGGGGTTTGAATGGGTTGGTTTGTATAGAAAGGTATCAATAGAAAAAATATGTATAAAAAGGAAAGAGAAACTTATCCAGCTCAAATGTACTCTACTCATCACAAACTTAAACCTATCAACCATTTATACTCAACCTACAATATTCATCAATGTCATCACGTATCAAACACAACACCCACTGTATCACCTAGGTGGCGATGTCTCAACCAACCTCCAACACAGAAGTCACCTGTAACGCTCGTGTTGACAATTTCTCAGAGAAACACAAACAACACATAGGAATTAAGCTTTGATACCCTAAGTGAGTGCCAGCTCTAAATCTATCTGTAGAATCCAGAAACTAACTGATAACAATCCTAGATAAGAATCCAAGCAGTATATATCTATAACAACTCAAATCCCTAACACAGAGCAAAAATCTAGGACAATAATCGACAAAGATTTGTAAATCAAGTTTTATACAACACCATGGGCGAGAAATATACATGAGTTTAAAGTAAAAATACATACAAAACCCAATAAAAGAGAAATACATAGATAGGAGACGAGATAAACCACAAAGCTACTGGTTTGTGAGCGTCAGTCGATGAGAAATTCACCTTCAATCATCCATAATCAAAACCTAGTGTTGTTTTCTTAGCTAATCTATCAAAAATAAGGTTGCTGGAATTTGGGAACAAAAACACCCCAAAACCATAACACAAAATATAATGAAAATGAAGTTATAAAATAAATCTCAACAGTCCGCGTTTATCGGGCTCAACGTGCTAAGCGGGCTGCCTGATATTTACACATTAAACTGCCTAAACCGCGTTAAGCGTGCTGTCCGCGCTAAGCGGGATCAAAAATATGATTATGCTAAATCTTCAAAACCGCGTGTAGCGCGCTAGAGGATGCGCTTAGCACGGTCCCCTAAGCAGAACTTCTCAACATTGGGTCTTTTATTCCAAAAATGCACATCCAAAGCTGTGCCTTTGACACCTTATTCCTCGATGCTCCAAATATGCAACAAATACCTACAAAATACATTAAAACTATCAAACGTTACACTATGTACATGAAAACACAATTATTTGTAAGGTAAATGTATTTACACAAAATTCGGGTTTATTCAACCGAAATTAACAATAAAGAGTCGATAAGTGAAACAAAAAGTATATATATAAAAATGACTACAATTTTCACTTGTCAAACTCTCCCCAACTTGAACTTGTTTGTCCTTAAACAAGGCCAAACAACTCAAAGAACAAAAGTAACAAACCAAAGAATCATGAATCAACAAGTTTTTAAAACGGAAAACAAATGTATGGTTCAAATAAAAACGTTTAAGCAAAGTAAATACTTACCACTATACTACAACGACGACATGTAAATGAAACGATTCATAAGTACAAAAATCATACTAAAAATTCTAAAATAAAACAAGCTCAATCATGAATCAAACCTAGTAAAACTTCATAGGTAGATGAAGAACACATAAACGTGAGGAAAAAAAACACTCATTCATAATCTTGCAAACAAAAGACTAAAATATGCATTCATCCAAAAACTCATATTGAAAATACAAAGGCAAGAATCACAAGGGTTTTTTAAGGTTGTAATGTGGCTTAGTTAACAAATAAGGTATAAGTCCTAAAGCTAATCGGAAAAAAACTTGCCTTAACCTAAGGGAGTGATCAACTCACAAAGACTCAAGCAACATAGTTTCAATCAAACTTCTTCTTCATTCCAAATTTCTCAAAACAATTACAATACTTATTCGCACAATTATTCAAACTCTTTTTTGTTTTTTTTCTTGTTCAAAGCTTGTTAGTCTTTTTTAATTCTTTTTCTTTTCCTTTTCTCATTTTTTTCTTTGTCAACCTCATAGAAGTCAACCACAAGTGCACAATCCTTTTTCTCCCCAACTTGAATTCAACCATATCATAATGTGAATACTTCATACTTTCTACGGAAAAGTAAAAATTAAAACAATAAATCATAGTTGAGGGTTCAAGAAAACAAAGAATCAATATCCATACAAAGAGATGAACCAAACAATCATAGACAAGCATTTAGCACAAACAACATGGACATCGACAAAAAGACTCAAAAGGGGTTAACAAAAGTTCACACACTCATAAGGTGAATTGACTATTTGGCTAGGTTGTTGTGCTTAAAATGAAACAAAATGCTTTGATCACTTTCATTCTTTCATGAAATCAACACACAAAAAAGATTAAACATAATGAAATATAGTTAAAACAAGAATTGTGGCATCCAACATATATGAACAATGGAAAGCTTCCTCACATTTTAAGGTAAAAAACGAACTAGAGTGATTCAATTCATGGGCAAGTAATGCAAAAAGAATACATGGTATGGTAATTATACAAATGAGAAGTTTCCTAAACATGTTATGATACAGAAAGCTATAAACGAGTACCTAGCGTGTACCAACTTCAAAAACTATCATTACCATACATCCATAAGTTAGATTAATCAAAATTAGAAAATCACCTCAAAATTTTTTCGAGTTACTGGACCAAAATTGGAGTCCAAAAAACAACAAGAGAATTGGAAAAATAATACTATTAGTATTAACTAATACAAAGCCTTGGTGAAAGTGGGAAAAACAAGGGCCAAGAGAAATTAAAAAGAATTCACTGGCGCAACACAGGAGAGTGTGCTAAGCGGGCTACACCAGAAACATGCGCTAAGCGGGGCATGCCGTGCTTAGCGGTTGCAGAAAACAAAAACAGTTGTTGCATTTTCATGCTACTCCACTGCACATACACAAACTCAAACATACAATATTTACAGCATACAAACATCCTCAAGCTAAACACAATAAGCTTACGGAAAACAAAACTTAACACATTTACACGAACTACTATAAACATACTAAATGACCCAGTGAAATTTTGAACTAAACAAGTTGAAAAGTGAAGATTTGAGAATTTTTAGAACTAGACCGATTTCAACTTGTTTAAACAAAATTCACCACAATACAAGAATGATGAAAAACAATAAAAAAAACATGCTTGTTTTACGTCGTAAGCGCAACACCTATTATTTACAACTAGCATGTTTCTTAGGATGAGCCAAATGCTTCACTCCTGCCTTTGCTCTCATTTCTTCGAGCTCTAACTAGAACTGCACATCTAACCACACTTTTGGCAAACGTGAAAAGAAACAAATATTTACACTAAATTCACAAATGTCAAAAACATATACAAGTAAATCCACAAATATACATATTCAAGTTCATTTACAATTTCTATACAACATATACATTATTTACAAAACTCAAAAATAAAGAAACTATCGCAATGCAAAAACATAAACATCAATCCCTAGAAATGGCACCAGCGCTGAAGCGGCAAGCAAAAAGTAAAGTATTATTTTATCGGGTGATATTTAGGTTATATCATATCGTGTCCATAAAGATTGTTGTATTTAAATTCAATTCGACAATTTCTCGTTAATGAGTTTGGGGTTTGAATGGGTTGGTTTGTATAGAAAGGTATCAATAAAAAATAAATGTATAAAAAGCAAAGACAAACTTATCTTGCTCGAATATACTCCACTCATCACAAACTTAAACCTATCTACCAGTTATACTTAACCTACAATATTCATCAATGTCATCATATATCAAACACAACACCCACTGTATAACCTCAGCGGCGTTCTCTCAAACAACCTCAATAACACATAAGTCAACCGTATCGCTCGCGTTGAGGATCTCCCGAAGCAACACAAACAACATAGAGGAATTAAGATATGATACACTAAATTAATGTCAACTCTAAATCTATCTCTGGAATCTAGAAACTAACAGATAATCATCTTAGAAAAGAATCCAACCAATATATGTCTATAGCAACTCAAATCCCTAACACAAAGCAAAAATTCAGGACAACAATCGACAAAGATTTGTAAAGCAAGTTTTATACAACGCCATGGGAGACAAATATACATGAGTTCAAAGTATAAATACATCGCCAGTCGATGAGAACTCCACCTCAAATCATCTATAAGCAAAGCCCTAGTGTTGTTTTCTAAGAAAATCTATCAAAAATAAGGTTGATGGAATTCGGGAACAAAAACACCCCAAAAACCATAACATAAAATTTAATGAAAATGGTTATAAAAAAAATCTCAGCAGACTGCACTTAGCGGGCTTACCGCGTTAAGCAGGCTGCCTGATATTTACACATTAAACAACCTAAGCCGAGCTAAGCATGTTATCCGCGCTATGCGGGCTCAGAAAAAATGATTATGCCAAATCTTCAAAACTGCGCGTAGCGCGCTAGAGGATGTGCTTAGCATGGTCCCCTGAGAAGAACTTCTCAAAACTGGGTCTTTTATTCTGAAAATGCACATTCGGAGCCGTGCCTTTGACACCTTATTCCTCGATTCTCCAAATATGCTACAAAAGACATTAGTATTATCAAACGTTACACTATATACATAAAAAAACACAATTATTTGCAAAGTAAACGTATATACATAAAAGTTGGGGTTATTCAACGATTATTAACAACAAAGAGTCGATAAGTGCAACAAAAAGTATATACAAAAATAGCTACAATTTTCACTTATCAGTAACCTTTCGATCTTATGTTTGATCTTCAAGGTGATTTCTGGAGCAAACCTCCTAGAATGCTGCTTCACTGGCCTCTTTCCCTGCTGAATAGGAAAATAATGCTCTACTACACTTCGACTTAGTCCAGGCATCTCACCATAGTCTTAGGCGAAATAATGTCTGTATTCCTTCAACAACTTGATCAACTTAACTTTCATCTTCGACCCAATTCTAGTGCTGATGTAGGTTGGCCTCTTTGTTCCATCATCTCCCAGAACAACTTCCTCTAATGGATCTCGGGCTTTCATCTTTTGTACTGATTTCAATGGGTATTTTTCGAACCCCAAAGGTTCACTGTCATAGATACAATCTAACCTCCAACTTTATGAAACTGTTGTTTTGCCTTGTTGGCCTTTTCCTTGATTATTCATTTTAGCTTTGACGACCATGTTTTATATTTTCTCAGCCTCTAAAGCTGACTTTCTTTTGTTTTTAGCCACATAAGCCGAAATCCGAGCCAAACTTTTCGACTCACTAGTCATTATCTTTGACCACATGCCACCCCATAGGTGGCATTGACTCCCTGCATGTTGTCCCTTTTTCAAAATCCCATATAAAACCATGATTAGGATCCAAGCTCGGAAATTATTGGAGTTTTATTATGAGTTTGTTTTTATCATCACAAGGTGCCACATTCTCCAAGTGCTGGTCGAGATATTTCTTTCCATATTTAAACTCATCGACCTTATAGTAGCTCTGACCAGCTTCTATATTTTCTACTATGCCATATTTCTTCCAAATAGAAATCCCTTTGATGTAAACTCAACGGGACTGCGCCTATTCAATGGATCTATTCACGTCCAAGTAATAAATTGAAGTTGGCTTTGGAATTTATGACCATAAACAAAGTCGACATGGTTATTATTTTGACATCCAATTCGACTTGAATAACCCCCAATATACTACTGGTTTTTCCTTCATAGTTGTTGCACCCCAAAAAAATTTCTCTTCATTTTATTCACATGTCTTATGCTTCATCATATGCATTCATACATTCACATGATAAGGATTAGGGTATTCAAGCTCCCAAGTTCTTCTACAAGCCCTAGAGGATGTTTGCTTGGTCAACGAGTGCAAAAGAGGATTTCATATCTCCAATATTTAAACTCTCTCAAAGCTACAAGATTTTCTTATATTCGTAGATATTCCATTTATCCCATATGATCATTAGAAGATGGAAACATGCAAAGTTTGGAGAAGAATCATATTTTCACTGTTCATCTCTCAAGATTAGGGTTTTGATCAGATAAGAAGTCCAGGGCTTACAAAAGACAAATTTTTGAAGCATCATCTCCTCATCGTCATATAAGACATATTTGTTCAAATGATTCCTCAATTTGTCTAGGAGAATGAGGGTTTTGAAGCTTGATCATCATCTCCTAACACAGAGAGCCAAAATTAGGGTTTTTTGGTTTAATCAAAGAATCTTTAATTTCTTGGGCAATACTTGATTCCATGTTCCTTAACATGTTTATGAGAATCTATGATAGAAAGGTTGACCATAAATTTTTATTGAAAGAAGTTCAATTGATCAGAAGGGGAAAATGGTCATTTTGACCAAAAGTCAACCAAAGTCAAGTTGACCAAGTGGACTTTTGATCAACCATCAATTCAAGTATGCTATTTTCATATTTCATAATCATTGATGTCACAAAGTCAAGAGAATAGATCAAAATGGAGATAACTTGTTCAAGAAGGAATTTGGATATTTGGGAAAAATTCTAAGTCCTTAAGTCTTATAGTACTGCATTGTGGACATTCATAACTCTTTCATTTTTTACCCAATGGAGGCAAATCTTATATGCTTGGAAATCTTGAGAAAAACCCTATAAGATTGTCAATGTGTGTCCAAGTCGAAAAAATGAAGCATTTGTAAGATATGGAACTTAGAAGCATAAGGCACAAGGTTGTCAAAAGTGACAAGTCACGCGCATTGTAAGCAAGGCATTTCCATAAAAAATTGATGTTCCATTTTCATGTTTGAATTTCTTTTGATTCAAGTATCAATTGAAAAATTGGAAAGAAGCATGTGGAAGATTGTTGTATGGTTTTCATTTAGCCCTTTAAATCACATCAATTGAGCTATTATTGAGGGAGATATAGTCATTCAAAGAGAGGACCTCAAGATTGCATTTCTAGCAAGCCATGCATGACCATGCATGCGCGCGAGCCCTGGGCTTTCAGACTTTGTTTTTCCAAACTTCTCACCAAGATACCTTTCACTTTCGGGCATCAATTTCAATAATTTAAAACCCTATGATGATCTACATAAAGAGAGATTTTTAAAGGCCTCTTAAGCTAATAAATCACATGAGAAAACTAAGAGAAATTGGGGAAGAAAGAGAGTTATTTATGTGCTTGGCATGCAGACAGTTTAAGGATTTTTTTGGCATATAGCTTGCATCCAGTTTCGTATCATGCACCATCATATATGCCTCTTTGCCAAAACAAAACAAGCAAGTCTATCTTTGGACATACATGCGTTCCTCATTTCTTTTGCTAGAATTGGAAATTTTCCTCTTTTCAAGTATGCCCCCATGTGCAGATAAAGACAGCTCAACAATGTACTTATTTCATTTCATTTTCATTCCTAAAATCCCATCAAAACGAATGTGAATGCTAAGCTAAAGTAATATAAAACGCACGCCACATATTTCTTCACTCAAATTCGCTAGCTATGATGTAACTTCCCTCCAACGGTCATCTAGCTAACAAATACCATTATACCCTTAACAAAGCTTCACTGACACTCTTCCTTGGCTCTATATAAAAACACCTCACTCTCATTTGAGAAAAAGAGGCTTCTACATAAATATAAAACTTCACCTCTCAATTTTCTCTGTTTCAAAATTAATTATTCTTCTACTCCAGAACTCTCATCTTCATCCATTTGTTTCCATTAAAGCTTAGCAAGCAAGATCAGAGGGGTTTCATACGAATTCAGAGGAAATAGTTGAATTTATTTTTCAACTTATAAGGTACGATTTCATATCTGTAATCCTTCATTCCATCATGTTCAAATTGATTCAAAGTTTAGTTTTACGTTCATAGTTGACCAGGCATTAGGCTTGATGTATAAATTTGCTTAAAATTAAAGAATGAATCAAGTCATAAAGTTTTGAAAAATATGCAAAAATGTGAGTTTATGTCGGTTTTGTGCTTTGATTTCTATTAGGTCTCTTGATTTTTTTTTAATTTCGTAAAATGTATGGTGTAGAGTGTCAAGAGATCTTTGATTTACGCTTTGAACCATGAGTTTTGGTCTAGAATTGAGGAAGAAACTCATATTTGAAAATTAAGAATTGGATCTGTATTTTTTTTAATGAATTGACATGTTGATTTTAGTGATATTCGTGCGTGATTTTCTAATTCATTCGTACATCATTTTTAAAAAATTTTGATCCTACGTTGATCTACTTGTTGAGACCTTCAATTTGATCGCAATTTCATGAGTTTTCATAAAGAAGCGGAGGAGAAATCGCAAGCTGAAGAGTGCATGTAAAATTGAGTAAAAGTACTTAGGGCTTGGTTCAGTTACAGGGATGATTACATGGCGTTGTACGATTGAGCATGATTTCTTTTACGACGCATTTCTCTGAAAGCAGGTGTAATAGGCCTTATTTCTTTTTGAATTTTTTATGCTCCTTTCTTATTTTTGTTTTTAATATTTTTTCCATTGTCCAAAAATTATCAAAAAAATATTCTAAGTTTGATTTTTAGTATATTTTCACATTTCAGATTTTATTTCATTTTTTAATTATTTTTGTAGGATTAAATAAATCATTTAGTTTATTTAGGGTTTTAAATCATTTTTTGGTTTTAAAATTTTATTTCCTAATTCTCACTTATCCAAAAATCACCAAAAAATATATTAGGTTTCCTTTTTAATATTTTATTTATTTTCTAAATTTTATTTCTTTTTATCTTTTTTTTTTTAGAATTGAATCATTCAAAATTTTCAATTAGGGTTTTTTGTTTTCATTAAGTTTTAAAATTTATTATTTTTAGCTTTTATTAATTCAAAAAATATTTTAAGTCTCAATTTGAGAATATTTCATAAAAATAATTTTTATTTGATTTCACAAAAAATTCGTGATAAAATAATAAAATTAATCCTTGATAATACATTTTCTCTACTTTTTTTGGTCACATTGTGTAAATAATTTTTGTTTTATATTTTCCTCTAGAACTAAAACTATATAAAATAATTTTACTAACCCTTACGCATTAAACCAAATTACTATATTTCTTAATTGATTTTTAATTTTTAATTTTCCTATTTTTTTGGAAATTAATAATAGTTGTGAACTTTTCTTTTGCTTAGGCTAGAAGAAGCATTTTAAAACTAATTTCCTCTACTTATAGAAATCAAAGAAAATATGCTTTAATTCTTTGGATGAATTAAGATAACCAAAATCATTTTTTTTAGATTTTAACTTTTGATTTTATATTTTTTCACAAATTTTATATTAAAACTCTCTAGTTGACCCCCTTCATCCACTAGTCTTGATATAACCCAATCATTTCTAACTCTTCAATTTAATCGAAGGAATTTAAGTCTTTTTTTTACTTCTATAGGCCTTAAGAAAGATAGGTTTTAATTAGCTCATTTTTTTTATATATTTTTCTTCTTTTTTAACCTAATTTTGATTAGAGAACATATTAGGGTTTCATCTTGACCCTTTTTCTTGAGTTTAGAATTTTAGGGTTTGATCTTATTCCTCTTCATTCTCTCATACCTCAAAGCACCCTTCTCTCTTACCCGAGCATGATTATTTCTTATCCACCTCACTTGGTGTGTTTAAGATTTTCATCCCTTGTTTTGTTTGTTAGTATTGATTGATCTTAATGTTGAGCCTTCCCTTCCTCTAAGTAGATTCACTTCTTGTATGATCCCCTTAAGTTTTTAATTCACCCTATTACAAGTGTGAATTGAATAGACCTTAGGCTTATATCCATGTATCAACATAAGGCAGAGATTTCCCTTCATCACTCAACTATAGGATCAATATTGCATGGCAACATTAGGAATATATGTAGGTTATACTCCCCTTAGAATTTTCTTTTCCTTTTGCATCCTAGCATTTAAAACAAAACTTCTTTTTTTTTTGTTCTGGCAAACCCCAAAATACTTTAAAAATTACTGATGAGAATCATATCTTTGTTAAGCCTGGGAAATGATAAGCGGGTTTCTTTTTGATCTAATTGCTTTTCCATTCTAAGCTCTGGTATGATTCAAGTCTCAAAGACATATTTCATAGATAAGCGAAAGAATGGCTAATACCTCTATGTTAAGGTTAACTAGGTGTTCTGCAGCAAAAACACCAACCAACACAAACTCTTTTGCCTTTGGGCTATTCTTTCAAAACTCTTTTCAAAAGAGCATGTTAATTCACTTCTGTGCAGACGCGTAAGTCTGCAAAGGTCGAGTTGCGATAGAAGGCGAAATTAATATTGTTCATTAAAAAATACAAACCAATAAAAATGCTTGAAGATGAACTACGACTGCTCTGATTCCTTAAAAGGGATACATAGGAACTGGGGTAGGGGCCGAACGAGCACAATTTTTATTTTCCCTACATTATTTTATCTTTCCTTTTGCATGAACCCCCCCCCCCCTCCTCTTATATTTTTATTAGATCTTAAGCTTTAGAAATAGAATTCACACCCTTAGATCATACCAAACATAAATGGATCTTGTAGAGTACTAAAGACGTGTGGGGTGCTAATACCTTCCCCTCGCGTAACCGACATCCTTACCCGATCTCTATGGTCACAAGACTGTGATTTCACCCCCTTCATGTTTTCTCAATGTTTACCTTTCCCTCCCTGTGGGATAAAAGACGTTCGATGGCGACTTCGTTGAATTTTATCTTTGATGATTTGTTCAGTCGGTGGTTTCAGTAGTTTGATAAAACTATGTTGTAAGGTCCAAGCTCTGACCCACACTTCCTCATTTTCTTAAACACAGCATGTGGCAATAAGTTTACAACTGTCCCACCATCGACAAACACTTTGTTTACCGGCATACCATTTACCTTTTCCCTTATGAATAAAGGCTTAAGATGATATAGCATCCTCGGGCTTGGTTTCTCCAACACAGCCTTCTGTTCTTCGACCACACCATTATTCATCATGTAGTAGCATAGATGCTTTTCATCATCCACTTCGTCAGAGGTGAAATCTTCTTCATTTTCTGATACCTCTGACACCCTGTCATATATTGTAAGCAGAGTCGACACAATTCCATAATTAATGATGAAATCTTTGCCATAATCGTCATCCACCATATCATCTTCTGGAAAAAGTTCATAATCAGATTCTTCCTCTTCTTCACCTTCATACGTAGGAGTATACTCAGGTGTAGGAGTATATCAAACACTTTGTGTTGCTACCAACTCTTTATCACCTAAAGGAGATACCCTTATAGCCAACCTTTGGTTAGAAATAATCTTTTCCTTTTCAGTTAATCTTGACCTTGGATAAGATCCTTTCTGAACTGGCGCTTCGTTATGCTTTGAAACCTCTGCTGGTTGTGTTCTTTTGACATGCCTAGTATTCTCGACAAGTTTCTGTTGGGAAGTCGAAGCCTCCCTTACAGTCTTTTTGATCCTCTGATAACGCCTCCATTGCATCATTGTCATTGGATTTCCCCCTTATAGTTAGGAGACACTTGATAACCTTTCGACCCAGCCTTCTTTTCTCGGGCCTTAACTTCATGCATAATTGCCTTCCACTTTGGCCTTTTGCCCCCTTTTGGATCACTGGTTCCTCCCATTTTTCTTGTGGGGTTTCCGACAAAAGGAGAAATGTTTTAGGACGAGGTTGTTGGAATAATCTTCTATACTCCTCATGCATTGAGGGATTCCTTCCTTGTCGAAAACAAACATTGGTACTGAAAACTTCTCTTGCTTAAGAGCCTCTTTTTTGATAGCTTCATACATTTCAGTTGCTTCTTCATCGTACACAATGTTGCTTCTTGGGCATAATTTAGCTTTCGACCCTTTCACTGTACACTTTTTCTGAAAGTCAAGCAAACTCTCTTCAGATTGAAGATACACTGTCTGCAATCCTTCTTCCATATTTAGGCCGAAACTATCATTAGTTCCAACCATCATAAATTCTATGTTACCAAACATTATGACTTATCTATCAAGGCCCTCAGTAGCTTAGACCATCATGTAATCCAGAGGCTCTGAATATAAAGCCTCCTCCACCTTCAAAGGATCAGTGTCTACTTGTATCTTTGGCTTTTCGCCAAATTTAAGCCTATCATCTTTTAAAGCTTTATGAGCCAAATCCCTAAAAAGAACACATTGAGAAGTTTTATGACCAAGAAAATTATGAAATTTGTATAATCCCATTTTCTTCTTTTGTTCAAGTGGGGGATTCTTTAGGCCATGAGGGACCACAATTTGACCATCAACTTCTAACAAATCATATATTTCATCACATTGGGTTATTTCGAAAGTATAGTTCTTGGAGATGGCTTTGCCATTCTTTTCAGTTTCGACGGGGTTTTTGCTGTTCGAAGGTTTCAAAAGTTTACATGCATAAGGAGGCCCAGGATAGAGTTCAGCCACATTAACCTCTTATTCTTACCTTAACTTGTCCTTGTCGAAAGAACACTCATCAGTTGCTACGTAAGCAACTATGATACGGTGGGTAAACTGACTTGGGTATTTTGCGTTTTATCGCAAATGTTACGGATAGCAAGAGTCGCCACTGACTTTTATTTTATCCAATAAAGGAAAGGGTGAAAAGAACAGGAAACACCTTTTGAGAATTTTCTTGAGTTCAGGGGGTAGGTTATGACAAGGGAAGGTGTTAGCACCCTTTTTATCCGTAGTTATCTATGGGCTCTTAATTGCTTGATCACTTTGAAATGCTTTGGTATTTGTGTAAGTTTGAAAATATTTTGAAAACGCCGAAGTCCGGTAAATTTTGTAATGATTCTTGTATCGTTGAGAATGTATACAAAGTGTTGGTTTTGAAAATATTTGTTAAAAGGAAGTGTTTGGAAAGATGTTTGAAAATGCCAATGTAAGGCAATTTTGTAATGATTGTCGTATCGTTGAGAATGTGTAAAAAACATTTGTTAAAATATGTTTTGAAAGTGTGAGGTGTAAATGGTTTTGTTTGTGAGCAAGCAATTACGAGCAATGTACCTACCCAAAAATTCTTTGGTCTTTTCCTCTTCCTTTAGATAGTTCTTGTCTACCATTAATTGGTAGAGAGCCATATCATTGGATGTGAGGGACAAGCGTTGGTTGTTGTACAGTCATAGAAGGAAACTTGTAATATGTTTTAGCAATTGTCATAAGGGACTAAGATCATTTACCGAAGGCAACATTGAAGGGTCATCGAGGGACTATGATCTTTTAATCAAGGGTCTTTGCAAAAACATCCCACATTCGAGGGACGTGACTGTTTAAATATGTGGCAACAAGTGTGGGTTACCCTAGAGGTGCATGTGTGCAGTGTTTTATTTTCAAGTATTTCAAATTAGGGTTTTTCTAGGTTTGATTTTAGTCTTGTCATGCAAACCCTAATTACTAGCAATAATAAGGAATACGATAAATTACGGAATTTAAATGTCCTGCGATATTACAACGCTTTGGGAATGGGGGGTACAAGTTTACAAATGGGGATATAAATCAATAAAGCCCTAATTACTATTACAAACCATTAAATATGAATTACAATAATAAAACAAAAATGTAAAGATGAAGAAGCAAAATGAAAATGTTTTTTTTGTGTTTTTTGATGGAAAAAAAGTTTAATGTTTCAATCTAATTAGACTAATTAATTTTTATCACAAAATAAATTAATTAATTATCTTTAAATAAAACCTATAATCTAAGTTAATTAAATTAAGAAGAAATAATGAAACCTAAGTCTAAAATAATTGTTTATAAAATAATTTAAAGGTTAATTTAAAAATATTTGAAACATGGACAATAAATAAAATCTAGTTCTAAATATTAACAAAAATAGAGGAAGTGTTTTAAATTAAAAATATTTAATTATTTAATTAGTTAAGAAAATATATTTTGGTATTTTTTTGTTAAATAAAATAAATAAATAAATAAATAAAATAAAGAAAAATATAAAGAATATAAAAAGTTTTGGGTTGGTTGTTAAAAATGACCAGGGGTTAAAAAATAGTAAAAAGGGCGCTAGGCCCAAATGTGTTTTTTTGTTTTGAAATCAGAAAATAAAATAAAAAATGTATGGGCCTGAGTATGAAAAGTAAAAGGGGTTTATATGAAAGCAATTTAAACCAAGGCCCATGAACAGAAAGTCCAACGTCTATTGATCCCATGTGGGTGACTTTTGAAGGGTGCATCATAGGATTGCGTTATGGAGCGCTGGATTTGAATTGCTGGACATCCAATGGTGTTGATGTGAGGCTTCATGGTGTGCGCGCATGGCTTGATGCACTGAATCTGCATGGAAAATATTAAAAATATATGCAAAAGGGTACCACTGGGGCTCGAACCCAGGTCCCTATAGGGTAATGCCTTACACACGCTCCTCCTGCCACTGGGGTGGCTGTTTCATCTGTGAGTAATACAACTTGTAATAAATATAAAATAAACTCAGTCCTAATGGTACTTCACCCCTAACCTCGCGCCAATTTCCAACACCATTTTTGAATTTTCGTACTTCCTCATTTTTCAACCAAATCAGAAAATGTAAACATGAAACTTACTCCAAATTTCATCACGATTTCAAATATATAAATCACTTGAAATAACACTCAAAGATGAACACGAATTTCAGTTGGTACCAAATTCTGACCTAATTTTTCTGTAAGTTCAACTTCAAAATTCTCCTTGCTCAGGAAAGATAAATGAAAACTAAGGGTATAGTTAGCTTCAGGGCAATGATATCTACATTTTATCTTTATAAAATAACAATTAATGATGCTTGTATGAGAAGTTCCAAGTTGCGAAAACTTACCTAAAAACTCGAAATCGTGTTTTGAGTTTGAGCAATCCTGGATGTGTTGTGATGATCTGAATAGCTTCAGTGGACTCCTAGGAAGCTAATGCAAAGCTTAGTTTATGCTGAGAGCGCATGAATCTTTCTGGATAAGTCAATGTGCAGAACTCTGTTTTTGGAAATGGAGGATGGTGATGGAGGTGTTACAGTTGTGAGACAGGGCTTTGGATATGTTCTAGTTGAGTTATATAAGCTTTGTGATGGATTCAAAATGAAAACGCACGAGTGGATTGAGTGTTTGAGGTTTAAGGTCAGAAATGACACAAAAATGGAGTTTGTATGCAAAATCTGGTTTCATGGAGTTTGAGGGAGTTTCAAGGCTTGTGAATTTATGTTTTAGGTTGCATATGACCTCTCTATTTATAGGTAAGAGGTTTGGAAGCTTGAAAGGATCAAATTAACAAGATCACATGTTATGGTTTTTTCACTTGTTTTTGAAGCAAGCTTGACAAACATAGTTCTAATACATCGTACAAGGACTTGTAGGGTGGTTGACATGCTCTAGACAAGTTGCTCTTCAATTTGAGATTGTGTATGTGCAGAAGGAACAAGTGCAAAGCTCAATAAGAGTGGACTTTGTGATTAAAGCCACTTTTCCAAAATAGCAATGTTACCTTTGTGCCAAAAATGGATTAATCACTTGGACAATTTCTCAAATGCTTGGATCATAGCTCAAACAGTTGTGTAAATGATTAATTATGGATTGATTTTCAAGTTATAAGCCTGCAAAGCAAGATTTATGCAGCATGGCTTGAGATTTGATCAAGTGTTCATCATCAAAATGACGTATAATTCAAGAATGAAAGCTCAACTTCTTATCTTTGATTCCCTTAGCTTAAGCATGATCTCTTCAAGTTCTTGGAAATTTTGTAAAGCTTGGAACATTTTCTACAACCTTCATGTTGACCACTTTGGCTAAATCAAATTGGAGCTAGGTGAAAATTGCTCAAGAAGTTAGGTCAAAAAATCAGCCTAACTTGCCAAAATTTTCACTAAGTGTTTTATGAAAAATATCATGACTTAATGAGCCTGTATCTTCAAATCTAAGCATTTTCTGGAAACCAGCCATCTAATACAAAGTTGTA
The DNA here is from genome assembly GCA_948472305.1 of Vicia faba. Taxonomy (NCBI): domain Eukaryota; kingdom Viridiplantae; phylum Streptophyta; class Magnoliopsida; order Fabales; family Fabaceae; genus Vicia; species Vicia faba. The sequence continues at coordinate 1,050,215,171 of OX451735.1, forward strand.
TAGTTCATTAATATCTACAAATTTCATGTTGAAAGTTTTAGTTGAATCATCTTACATCTTGGTGAAAAAATGTCATGAAGTAATGAATTTATCAAGTATAAAAACACTTAGAAAATTTCTAAGTATTGAAAACTTTGATTTTTTCTGGACTTTCTTGACTTTCTTGATTCTTGATAATCAAGTTTGATATTTTTGAGTATCTTGATGAATCTTTATCTTTGAAATTCAATATTGATCAAAAAGTCAAAGTTTAACTTTTTGTGTATTAGTTGACTTTTCATCAGTTGATCCAAAATTCAACTATCAATTCATTGATCTTGAGAAATGATTTAAGCCATGAAATTAGGTCAAGATATTTTGCTTTAATCTTTAAGAGCACGCTTCAATCTATTAGGTCATGTACTAGGTCAAAAATCACTCATCAGTCATTCTAAATCAAAACCCTAATTTTGACAATTTTGCCCCATTGATGATTTGAATGTTTTTATTGAGGAATTATGATCAAAACTTGATCAGTTGATGAATATGACTTCAACATGTTGATGGTTGCCAAAAATCCCAAAGTTTGAATGTATATTGACCACAGTTGAGTTTTTACCCAATACTGCTGATTTTCAGTCATCTGAGTAATTGACTGAGCAAATTTATAGTGCAAGGCTTGAAACTTGGTATGTGAAATCTTGGAGACCTATAATGAACCATGAAAGTAATTTTGGGCATCAAAAGTTCAATTTTCCTTGAGAAAATCAAAACCCTAATTTGGAGGCTTAGTGCTTAGAAGGTGAGCTTGTCTGATCAAACCCTTGAAAATCCTTGAGCATTTGAGATCCTTTGTGAGAAATGTATTGAGAATAGAGAGGGAAAATTTTGGGGTAAAACTGCAAACTTCCCTTTTTATGGTACTTGTTTGGCTTGGCTTTTTCAGCTTTCAAACGTTCAATCAGTCAAACTTTGATAGCTAACTGAGCCATATCTTTTAAAGACTGAGTATCCAACAATTTCTTCCTAATAGAATACTCTAACACATTTGCAGCTATTTCGACCAACTCATGTTCAGGGAATTGTTAAAATCCCTGCGCTTTCAGAAGTCTAAACATGTTAAGGTATTGGTATATTGACTCAATGCTCTTTCCTTTAACACTGGACAATTATGTTAGGCTTATTTTGGATTGCCCCATGTGGAATTGCTCATGAAACAATTTCTCTAACTGAATCCACGTTTGGACCGACTGTGGGGGAAGTGTTGTAAACCAAGTAAACGCATAATTTGTGAGGGAATTAGGAAAATACTTCATCCTCAAATACTCATTCACTACTAGGTCACCAAGTTTTATTTGATACCTGGAAACGTGTTTGACAGTGGATTCTTCGACATCCCCTGTGAACTTGTGAACTTTGGGAGTTTCCAACCTCTTGGTAATTCTGTTTGTAAAACAAAATCTTGAAATGACGAGACATACGTAGTTCTGTAACAGCCAATACTCATTCCATTCCTAACCATAATTCTTTCGACAATGGCTTCTAGGTTTTGTTCCCCAGCCACTGCTTCTCATTGAACCGACCTGACCATTTGGTCGGCATTCTAGCTTTAGTTTGCTATTACTACTGGGGGTTGTTGTACTATCCTAAGTATAAGGGCGGCACGCTAGGGAGTCAGTGGTTCTTGTTCGACTACTTTGTCGACCACCTCCTCGTACTGCACTGGTTCCTCACGTGGGGGAGATACAGCTTGTCGAACTGGCACTTTTTAGGCACCAAGGAAATCCCCTATGCAAGTCATTTGAGTTTCTAAAGTATGATAACTCTGCACCGAATTCTCTATCAAAGGTCTTAATATGATACTCATTTGTTGAGTAAGCATATTGACCATCTCATGGTTAATTTCATCCATCTACTGCCTCATGATAGCAAAATACTTAGGGTGAAAGTAGGCATGATTTGTTGGGAAAATCACAACCCAGTCGAATGATCAAATTGATTTCCCAATAGCCGCAACACATGATATGGTGAAAACGCCGATGTAGAATTCTCACTAAATGTCGGACTATTGTTATGTAATCCTGCCATCATCGTTGTTGGCATTCCATATTCATGTGTATTTCTTGCACAACTAGGAACAAACTGCCCATAAGTGGATATTACACCATTGTGTGTCAACCTTGCAAAACTAGGCACATACTGCCTAGACGTTGTGACCATTTGTGGTCTTACAGTTACTGGTTGGGTTGTGGTAACTATGTTTGGTGTCGTAAAAGACATGATCATCGGACTAGAACACACACTCTCCCTCGCGCTGGTATTTACTCCTAAATTATGATCCCTTTCAAGAGTTCTAGGATCTACCATTTTTCTACCACTTCTTAATTTCATGCACAAAACAAGAAGACTCAAACAAAATCGTGTCCCACCATGTGTGATAATTTATTTCTCCGTGAAACAATTTCTAGCCTCTTATTAAAGGTTACTTGTAGGATCAGCTACAATAATCCTAGACTTAGTGTTTTGAGTGTTTTTGGGTTGAAACTAGTTGAAATTGAATTAAATGGCAAAATTGAAAGACAATTGCAAATTAAAGAAATTATAGACAAGACTTGTAATTTAAAGTGATAACTGGAAATTGCTGTGAATTTAAATGTGGAAGCATTCATACATTGTTAATCCTGAAACTTGTTTCTCTCTTAGATGCGGGCACTTTGAGTGTAATGCTCTAAACGTGAAGAAATTTGACCACTGCCACAAATACAAACATTTTCTTAAATAGAAATCCTATGTATGTAATCATCGATAACTACTAGCCCACATTGGGACTTTATGGAGAAAATTCCCTAAACTGCTTTGAACATCCCCACATTCTTACTGACTTGCATATTGATAACCGTTTCTACCACCATAATTCCTTGCTCTTCGACCCCTACGCCTGTTGATGACTACTTCCGAATCCCATGTCTTTCGTCATAGCTATTTTGGTCGATACCCTTCCATATTGTCGATACCTCCTACTATTTTCCATAAACTCATCCCTCTTCAGCCAAAGAAAACTTACAGCTAAAGGCTTATTTCCCTAGTCAAAAATTGCTTATCAATAGTGTTGCTATCAATACAAGATTTACATGTTCTTCATATGAAGATGAACTTATTTCATTGTCATCCCATGCTACATATGCTCTATTTGGCCTTTTGTGCTTCTTTATTTTGAAGTATTTATTCTTATTTTGCAAGCGTAGGGCATTCACTTTTAACATGACCTTTTTCTCCATATTTAAATCATGTAACCTTGCTTGTTGGTGCTTCCCTTTTAATTATCCCCTTTTTCTTTCTTTTCTTAGAAACTTTTCAAACTTCTTTATAATATCATCATCTTCATCACTATAGGATTCATCCTCTTGATTTCTATCATAATTTTTTAATCTCGTCTTTAAGGCAATGTATTTTTAATCTCATATTCTTGAAGTTTTCCGAACAATGTTGCAGAAGTCATTTTGGATAGATTTTTCTTCTCGAATATTATTGTTACTTTTGGTTGCCACTCCCAGGTTAAAGATCTAAACACAATAAGATTAAGTTCATCGATAGTAAGATTCTTACCAAGTGTTTTCAATTAATTTGTCAAATGCACAGATCTTTTCTGCAAGTTGAGGATTGATTCTCGAGGCTGCATTCTGAATAGTTTGTATTCTTGACTGAAAGTGTTCAATCTAGATCTTTTAACTTCAGCAGTTCCTTCAGGAGTTTCTACCAGTGTATCCCATATTTCCTTTGTCGTTGTGCATGCCGGAATACGAAAAAATTCATTCATGCTAAGAGCACCTTGAATAAGATTTATTGCTTTCTTATCGTAAAGAAATTTTCTTCATCATCTTTATCCCATGAACCTTCAAGCTTTGGAGTTCCAACACCATTAACACCACTTGTAGGAACGAATGGACCATTTAAAACCGCTTTCTATACTTCTTTTTTTGAGATTCTAGACGCGCCTTCATACAGATTTTCTAAAATCAAAGTATTCACCATAAAACAATGAAGGCTTGTTATTGCTACCACCATCTTTGAAAATCGGGTTTGTATTTGTGGAAGCCATTCTGGATATTCTTCATATTTAGCAAAACCATGTATTTAGAATCTTCATAACCTTCGATCAAGAGAGCTTTAGAATCTTCAGAGCTTGAGAACCCTTCAGAAGCTCTACTATAAGAGTCACCGTTAGAAGCAATAAAACTAATGTTCATTAGAACCGTTGTTTTAAGAAGCATTCTAAGCAATGAAACACACACTTCTATACCATGGTATGATGTCATGATGTTATGATGTTATGATGTTATGATGTTATGATGTTATGATGTCATGTTTGAACAGATAGCAAACACAAGCAAAGCACACAATAGCCTTAGGTTTAAAGGCTTGCATGAGGTTCGTAGGTAAGTACCCTCTTGAACTTCAGTTGGCTCAACATGTCCTAAGAATAGTAATCGGGTTCTCGGGATCTCATATCATGGATCCTTCTCGAAGGTTTTATTTTAGTACAATAACTGATTTGCCACCAAAACATCCCGCGAGTTGAATCTCAATGAGTGTAGCATCGAGTATCAACTAACTTTGGACTGCACTAAAGTTGGCTATCTCACTACTTTCTAATGGCCAAGTTGGGTCAATTAAGGTTTTAAAAGTCAATTAGTGCTTATGACACCATGTGGAAGCCTAGTGTTCTCCTCAACTGACTCAAGGGGCACCAATACAAACCAAAGTGTTACACTAACGTAGCCATCACTTCAACCATATCGGTCTATGTCGTACAATTTCCATGATCTATTGCTACTTACCTAAGGTCCCCAGATTCGGGTGTAGAATCTTTGCAAGAAATTAAAACCCGAGCAACCCTCAAATATAAAGCAAACAAGCAAATGAAAGTGATATAACTCTAAGGTAACCCCTCTTTTTTAATTTTTCCCCAGCAGAGTCGCCAGTTTTGTAATACGGTGGGAGAACGGACTTGGTTTTTTGGGTTTTATCACAAATGTTACGGATAGAAAGAGTTGCCACCGACTTTTCTTTTATCCAACAAGAAAAGGGTGAAAATAATAGGAAAGACCTTTTAAGATTTTGAGTTTGGGGGGTAGATTATGAAAAGGGGAGGTGTTACTGCTTTTTGAAAATTTCTTTGTGTTGTGTGTTTTTGAAAAAATATTTTGAAAATTTACCAATGTAAGGAGAAACTTTGTAATGATTCTCGTATCGGTCCATGATAATGCATACAAAGTGTTTTATTGAAAATATTTATTGAAAAGTGTGATTAGGAGAAATGATTTTGTTTTGAAGAGCTTTGTGAGCAAGCTATTAGGAGTTCTACCCTACTCAAGGTCGTTCTTGTATTTTCCTTCTTATTCAGATAGTGCTATTCGTACAATTAGTTAAGAGGAAGCCCTATCATTGGATGTGAAGGGACATGCAAGGGTCATCGTACATTCATCAAAGGCAACTAGTAAGGATGTTTTAGCAATTTTCATTAAGGGACTAGATCATTTATCGAAAGGCAACGTCGAAGGGTCATCAAGGGACTATGATCTTTGAATCGAGGGACTTTGTTAAAGCGTCCCCACTTTCGAGGGACGTGACTGTTTTTATCCCGAAGGCAACAAGGGAGGTTACCCTAGAGGTGTACGTGTGCGAGTGATTTGTATTCAGTTATTTTATCTTTGCAGTTAGGGTTTTCTAATGATTCATTTTAGTCTTTTCATGCAAACCTAATTAGTAAGCAATAGTAGCAAATATAGAATACAAAAATGTAGACTGCGGAAAATAAAGGCAGAAAGTAAACCCTAAACTATTACATCGCTTCGGGGCAGTTACATAATAGAAAAGCAGAAAGTAAAAAACCTAAGCTATTACAAACCGCAAACAGTTACATAATCAAGGAAAATGCGAGAAGAATAAGCTACGCAAAAAGAATGTAAAAATAAGAGAAAGGAAAATGGAAAATGTTTTTTGGTGATTTTTGACGAAAAAGGTTTTTGACGATTAATTAAATAAACCTAAAAAATCTAATTAATTTTAATAAAAAAGGTTAATTAATGAAATTAAATAAAAAAGGGTTAATGATAGGTGTAATTAGGGTTTAAGGGAGAATTTAAGGTAGAAAACAAAGAAAAGGGTTAGAAAGTAAAAAAAAAACAATACAATTTCCAGGGGTGGGTGTTGAATCCATGCCCTCAGCTCTTTTGCCCAGCATGTTCACCATTGCGCCAAGTGCGCGCTTGTGTCAAGGGAAGGAATCAGCGCACTTTGTATCATAACCTGCAAAATATGAAAATGTAAAAACCAAAACACCAAGAGGCATGGATCGAACTCACGCCTTTATAGAGTAAAGCCTTAACGCACACGCTTCTATCACTGGGGTATCTATACATTCGTTTATATAAGTGAAACGAATTAAATATATTATAAAACTATTGCCTGGACCGGAGAGGCGCCGAAGCCCTAGCACCGTTCATGTTATTCGGTGAACCTTTTCTTTGTTTTTTGCAAAATAAACATTGTTAATGATTCAAGGGTACCCTACCCGCCTAAATTAGGCCTTGTGAGTTCAATGGGAGTTCTATTTTTGGCTGAATTACGATGCAAAAAGAGATATAATGAAAACTATTAAAAACAGTGTGGACATGGAAATTCATAGTTCGATCATCATGGGGCTCCCACGAGGGGTTTTTCATGTATATTGATACCTCATAAACACATTAGCATGATTAGCACACATTAAAACTCAAAGAAAGAAAAAATATAAAATTTCATGCAATGATGGAAAATGATAGTGCGTGTATGTTGTTTTCGTGCGTGTTGGATCTTCAAGGATGATCGATTCTTACCCAATACCACCTAAGAAGTCGATTGGAAGGGTTGATTGGCTTTGACAGAGGCTGCAACTAGGGTTGGAAGTTTGCCCTAGCTTTTTGATATTTTTGGAATTTTGGAGATGTGTTTTTGGCAAGGATTTTCGTGTCTCTTATCTGAATGAGTGAGGATATAAATAAGGATGAATTAGGTCAAATCATTTGGGCTTGGACCTTTGTAAGAAGAACCTTGACTTTTATCTTATTTAATTTGAATTTAAAATAAATAAAAATCAAAATAAATAGAATAAAAGGTCAAGGGGTGCATGAAGTAATTCAGAGGTTCATTATGGAGTGTATCACACACATGGACCTTGAAACAATAGCCCATTAGCCCAAAAATTCAAGTTTGATCACTTTTAGTTTCATGCATTTGCTCAAAATTTGTCAACTTGCACCAATTATAACTCTCTCAATTTTCATCATATGAAGGCGATCTTTGACTTTTTGGAAAGCCCAAGATATCCTCTGCAATCCCTATTTTGATCATATTTGCATTTCAAGAATTTATCTTGATGTAAGTTGCCTTGAAAAAATATGTCTTTTTGTTGACATTCGAAATGACCTATAATGTATTGGCCCATACTCTCAAATGAAATATTTTTTGGACTTGAGCTTAGAGAGACAAAGTTGTAGATAATTGAACTTCCTTCAAAATGATCTTTGGTTGAGGAAAATCTTATGAATCATGTGAAAGTTGTGCTTGGTCAAAGTTAAGTTGACTTCTCCTAAAGAAAACCCTAATTTGGCAACTCTTGACTTTTGATGAATTGAGAGTTTTCTTGATGAATCATGATCAACTCTTGATCAAATCATGAATATGACTTTAAAATCTTGATGTTGACCAAAAATCTTGAGGTTTGACTGTATGTTGACCATAATAGAATTTTGGTCCAATACAGATGATTTTTAGTCATCTTAGAAATTGACTGAGCAAACTTGTGATGCAAGGCTTGAAACTTGGTATGAGCATTCTTGGTGACATATAATAAACCATGAAATCCACTTGATGCCTTAGAAACCAAAACTTCCTTGAGAAACACAAAACCCTTATTGTAGGTCCATTGTCTAATCAATTCTTGAGCAACCTTGAGCAATTGAAAACCCTTGAAGCATGAGAAGATATCTTAAAGAAAAATGGGAGGGAAAATTTTGGGATACAACAGGTGCACCTTTTCAATCTTCTTAAACATGAGGAGGTAGATTGACATGTCTACCATTCGTAATCCGAAGGTAGAAGAGGATTGGACACTTAAGTGCCTAGAAATTTGCACTCGCTTATGCAGGAGGTAACGCTATTGGTTGATAATATTGCTTGAATGGGCTTAAAGATCTAATTTGATGAGGGGACGGAGTGTCGTCGGAGATGGGCTTATATATGTCATCACTTTAAATATTGATAGGAGTGTCAAAATAAGTCTACGCTTGACTATATCTGAAGAATGTTTTTCAGGATGACTCTATGGGGAAAGTGCTTAAATAGATGCTTGTCAGATTTAGTCTCTGGGGGAAATGCTTTTCATGTAGATAGTCGTCCCATCCAGCTTTGGGAATTAATCTACAATCTGTTTTTGTTGGTAAAGTTGTCCTATTTTGAGAATTGATACCACCTGGCCATGTCGATAATTGCCCTGTCCTATTTCGGGAATTATTTTTCCTGGTTATATAGATAGTTTCTCCTTCCTATTTCAAGAGTTTACCTTTTCCTGATCATATAGATAGTTTCCCCGTCTTGTTTCGAGAATTAGTCTAGGACCTACATTTTATCGGTGGTATAGATAGTTACCCCGTCTTGTTTAGGGAATTAATATGTGACCTATTTTTTGTTGGTAAACTCGTCCTATTTCGAGGGTTCATACCGCATGGTCGTATAGATAGTCGCCTCGTCTTGTTTCAGGAATTAATCTGTGACCTGCTTAAAAATTGCTGATGATATTCGTCTATTTATGGACTAACCTGAAAGAATCATAGTTAGTTTTGTGAAATGTTATGATGTATGGAATGCATTGCGTAATGGTGTTCTCAAAGTGAATGAGAGTGTTTACGGACTTATAAATTATGTATATTCGTCTGTTTACGGACTTGTAATGATGTATGGACACAATATGTCGTTGAAGCATATTGGTAGCTTCGTGTAACATTTTTGGCCGGGGAAAATAAATCACTGAATGTTTCTAGGGATGAGGAACATGAATCTTCAATCTTGTTTAGAATGTCTTCACTGAGGATTCCTGCTTTCTGTTTTAAGGATACTCCCCTGGGAATGTTTGACTTTTGCTTAAGGATAGATGAGTTCAGGAACATTGGTCGTTCATCGCTCCACTGGGGAATTTAGTTCTTATATACACTGACTGGGGATAAAAGAGATGGATAACCTTCTGAGGTGCTGGCTGATTGAGTTTCCGATATGGATACCAACTTTTTTGGGGAGGACAAAGTTAAATGATATCTGGCCTGGTTTCAAGTTCAGTAGCAACTTTCTGGGAATGGAAACCTTGACTATACTTTTCTGGAGAAGAGAATCTTGTCGGGGATTTGCAGTAATCATATAAGTGGGCTTTATTGGGGAAATAAACTCTATTGGAGAAGAGAATTCTGTAGGGGATTTTACGGTGTTGGAGAAATAAGCTCCGCTGGAGGATTAAATTCCTGTAGACTCTGCTGAGGGAATCATTTCTAATGGGAATTGGTATTTCAAAGGTCGTGTGGAAGAAGTTTCCATCATACACTGAGGAAATGATCAAATTTCCTTATTTTCTAGGGGATCTATTAGGGATGATGGTCAGGTCAAGCCATCCATCAGGGATATGGAGGTGAACTGCAGGAAGATGCCTCAATTCTTGTCTGAAGGCATATTAGACTTGCTGAGGAATATATCTCTGTCGGGGATGAGCTTGTGAAGACAAAATCTGCGGGGATTTTTCTGTGGGGATTTTTCTATGGGGATTTGTGGATGACTTGAACGTTATCCCAAATCCTTGAATCTTTAGTAAATGCTTATTCCTGTTTTTAGGCACATATTTGTTAATAATAATCATATTCATATGCATATGTCAATTCAAATTAGTCATTGGATATTTTTGCAAACAAAACAGAGAAAGTAAAGCAATTTTGAATTTTGAAATTGACTTGTATTGATAATTTGCCTATATACAGGAAGTTTTGTACAAAGAGACAGAGATCCTAGTAAGAGGAAATTGTCATAAAATGAAAAGTGTACCAAGTAAAACAGAGAAAACAGCTATGTGGAAACTATCCCATCGAGTTTCAACTTTTCTATTGCCCCTATGTCTTTGAGCATCTCATCCCTTGTTGTCAGAAGAAGTTGAATTAATTAATTTGCACCAATTGAACTTGTCATTGATAATAAAGCTTGTTGTAAGTAGATGATCCAATGGGACATAGTCGTACGCTTCAATCCATAACCTTTTCCTGGACTTCCCTTTCAGGTTTTCAGTCCATCGGGATACCCTTTCTTGCCCAAGCCGCCTTTTCAGGTTTTTGACTTACCGGGTGTACAATCTTTATACATATCCCTAATTTTTGCCCAAACCCTTTTGGTTCTCTAGGACTCCCTTATTTTTGCCTAGGAAAGTCAACCAAGCTGGTCTCCTTCATGCGTAGTATTTTTTAACTATGTCTACATTCACAGGACGCAGAAAATCTTCACCGTCCATGGTGGTAAGTATCATAGCACTGCCAGAAAATATCTTCTTGATCATAAATGGCCTTTCATATGACCATGACAGACAGCTGCAAGCCTCTTCTCGTCAATCAGATTAATCTGGTCCAGCTTGGTCTGAATCCACTCATCTTCATCTAAATATGCGTCTTTCATAATTCTTAGAGAAGGAATATGGACTTCGACAGGTAGGACATCTTCCATACCATAGACTAGAGAGAATGGGGTTGCCTCAGTTGATGTCTGTACTAAAGTGTGATAGTCGAGAAGATAAAATGGTAACATCTCGTGCCAATCTTTATACATCACTGTCATCTTCTGTATAATCTTCCTGATGTTCTTATTGGAGGCTTCCACTGCACCATTCATTTTCGGCCGATACGGAGAGGAATTATAATGTTTAATCTTGAACTATGTTCAGAGTTCCATGATCATAGTATTGTTAATATTAGTACCATTGTCCATGATAATCCTTTCGGGGATGTCGTACCGATATATAAGGTTATGCTTAATGAACCGAGCCATAACATTCTTGGTGACGAAGGAAAATGAGACTGCTTCAACCCACTTCGTGAAGTAATCAATGGCGAAGAGGATGAAATGATGTCCATTAGAAGCGGTCATCTTGATCTCTCCAATCATATCAATGCCCCACATTACAAATGGCCAAGGACCGGTCAAGAAATTCACAGGAACCAGAGACACGTGTACCTTGTAAGCATAAATCTTACATTTGTGACAAGTTCTGGAATGATGATGGCAATTGGTTTCCATGGTCGACCAATAATAACCTGCTCTCAGAATCTTCTTAGCCATCGTATGCCCACTGGAGTGTGTGCCGAAGACTCCTTCGTGCACATCTTCCATAATTTTCTCTGCTTCTTTTTTGTCTACACAAAGAAGGATAGTCAAATCTTGATTGCGCTTGTATACAATTCCGTTGCTCAAGAAGAACTTAGCAGAGAACCTCCGTAGAAATTTCTTGCCATTTATAGACGCCCTCTCCGGACACTCCCTCGAGGTATCTATTCACCTCATAAAACCAAGGCTTTTCTTCTACTTCGTCAGTATCAACCTCGTAACAATGTTCCGGTTCATCCAGACTCTTAATAGTATTTCGAGGAGCCTCGTTGTCCCATATGACTTTGAACATAGATGACATGGTTGCCAATGTGTCTTCCAGTTGATTCTCTTCTTGTGGGATATGCTAAAAAGTGATTTCCTTGAAGTACAAAATTAATGTTAATACATGCTTCCGATAAGGAATGCAATTTGGATGCTTCGTATCCCATTCTCCTTTAATCTGACTGATCACTAGGGCCTAGTCCCCATATACATTGACGAATTTTATTCTTATATCAATAGAATCTTTGATACCCATGATGCACGCTTCGTATTAGGCCATGTTATTGGTACAATCAAAGCATAATCTGGTGGTGAAAGGCGTATGGCAACCCTTAAGAGAAATGCTCACAACACCAATTCCATTACCAAGTGTGTTGGAAGCTCCATCAAAAACCATATTCCATCAGGACCCTGGCTCAGGTCCTTCATACAGTCCAGGTTCTTCACAATCTATAACTAGCATAATGTTCTCATCCGGGAACTCAAACTTCATAGTCTGGTAGTCGTCTACAGCTTGATGAGCCAAATGATCTGCCAGTGCACTTCCTTTGATTTCCTTCTGAGTGGTGTACTGAATGTCTTATTCTGTTAAGATCATTTGCCATCTGGATATCCTTTCGGAGAGAGCGGGTTTCTAGAATATGTATTTTATAGGATCCATTTTAGAGATGAATAAAGTAGTATGGGTCAACATATACTGTCTTAGTCGGCGAGCAGCCCATGCCAAAGCCCAACAAGTTTTCTCAAGCAGTGAGTATCTTGTTTCACAATCGGTAAACTTTTTGCTAAGGTAGTTGTTGTACCCCAAAATTTTCCCTCTCATTTCTCAAGAATTTTCTCACAAGATCTTTTAGGGCTCCAGTTTGCAGTACTGATACATGAATTTAGGTTTAAATTGGCATAAGGGGAAAATGGTCAAAATGCACATTGAAAAGTCAAACTTTGACTTTTGGATCAAAATCAAGTTTCAAGAATCATATTTCATCAAGACATGTTATAATATGAAATTTGTTTCATCAAGAAAATCAAAGGTCAATATTACTTTGGAAAAGTGAATATGCTAAATACTTAGAAATTTTTCTAAGTATTAAGAAATATGATAAGTTCAGAACTTCTGGCCAGATTTTCATCATGATGCAAGTTGATTCAGGAAGAACTTCTGACACGAAAGTTGTAGATCTTAATGAGATCTAAAACATTGCAGAACAGAACTTTTCCTAGAAATGTTGGGATTTCAAGTTATACATCTTTGAAGACACGTCCATGAAACTAAAGCACTCAGTAAATTCTGGGCATTTCCAAGACAGAATTTGGTTAGAACTTCTGGGCCAGTTTTCATGTAGGTTCAATCAGAGTTTGCAAAAGAGGTTCAAATAGAGATTACAAAGCATGTTACAAGCTTTCTGAAAAGTCTGAGAACTCCTTCAGATCATGCTGGAGCAGGATGATCCAAAGATCAGAAGTTGGACATTTGCTCTAAGTTACGTTGATGTTGAACTTCTGATCCAGATTTAAGTTTGTTGCACAATCTCATATTACAGGTTTTCTTGCTTGTTAAATACCATCATCATTTAATGCTCACACCAACTTTTGAATCTTTATCCGAAGGATCTTCCCACGTGTGGCATAGAAGTACCATTGATGTCCTTGAAAAGCAAACTTATGTACAAAGTTTATGTTGGGCCCATGCTTTACTTTTGTTTCTGAGTGTACTTCTCCACAAATCATGTCTACAAAATCATATTAGGCGCGACTAAAGCTGCTAACCACTCTATTTTGCTTTGAACCATACTTGTCTAAACTTGCTTCAAAAACAAGTCAACTATCCATGACACATGATGGTTGTACTCTTGACCTCTCCAAGCTTCTAAATCCTTTGCCTATAAATTAAACTTCATTTACAACTGTTAAAGAGGTCGATGATTTGAGAAAAAGCCTTGAAACCTTGCTGAAATTTCCCAAGAACCTGAAACCATAAACATAAACACGAAACCTGCTAGTTTCTAATTTTTTGCATTCCCAAACTCTAATTTTTCTCGTGTGTTTCTTGACCAAATCATCCATACAGTTTCCAGAATACACACAAAAGTTTTCCTAAATTCTGTTTTCAAACTGTAAAACAGTGTTCACCACTCTCTGTTTCAAAAAAACCAGAACTTTTCACCTTGACTGCACCAGAACTTTCCCAACATTCATAGCTCAAGCTAAGAGTTACTTCGGCTTTATGAGAATTTGAGGTAGCTGATCAGAACATCACAGCAACCTGAACCAGGCTCTAATTCACAAAACAATTTCCAGCTGCAAGGTAAGTTTCTTCTGATTTTTGTCTCATTACTTATGCATTGTTAGACTTGCATTTTCAAAGATATAATGTAGATATCATGGCTCTGATTCTGTACATATTTATAGATTTCATTTATATGGACTAAGTTGAGAGAATTTCAGATCATAACTTCTTGAGGAAATTAGGTTTCAGAATCAGGATTTACAAAATTCATGTTTGCTTCTGGCTTATAGTTTTGATGCTTTATATTTCTGAAACCATGATGAAATTTACCATAACTGCTATGTTGGCATTTTTCATTTTTGTTGAGAAATAACTAAGTTGCAGATGCTCTAGCTGGCATGGAGAAGGAGATGAAGTTCATCATCAGAACTTACTTTGTGATACATGTTTATGTTTTTACTTCTAATATCAGATGTATAGCCACCCCAATGGTATAGAGCGTGCGTGTAAGGAATTAGTGTTAAGGGTCTTGAGTTCTAGCCCCAGAAACACCTTTTTATGTTTATTTCTTGACATTTTTACCCCATTAGTTGTCAAAAAATATTTATGGACCAGAACATTCTAGACACTCTCATTCAACAACATTATCACCTCACCCTCTCAACAACCAGAACTTCTAGGCTCTCTCAACAATAAGAACTTCTGACCTTCCAATAACACTAGAACTTCCAGGCTCCCTCAGCAACCAGAACTTCTAACCTTCCAGTAACATTAGAACTTCTAGGTTTCCAATTGCATCAGAACTTCTAGGATTCCCTTTGTTCCCAGCGACCCCAGAACTTCTGGCTTTCCCCTTTTTTGCTAACATTCTCTTTCTGATTTGCAGCGCACTTGAGTCAGAACTTCTGATCTCTTTCCTTTTAGTAATGCGTTGACTCTGATTCTTGTTCTCTTATTATTTTTATCACCACTTTTATTTTCATTAATCAAAAACACCAAAAATACTTTATATTCATACACTTTGTTTTATTTTCTTTTAGAACAAAAAGACTAAAAATATTTTCTTAAGCAAATTTATTTCTTCTCTTAACCAAAACAAAACAAATATATTTTAAATTTAAATTCTTGTACATTATTTCAATATGGTTGTAATAGATAATTAGGACTTTAATTTCTTGCAATCCCCATTTGTAAATTTGTACACCCCATTCCCCAAATGATTGTAATAACATAAAATATTTACTTTCTGCAATTTATCGCTTTCATATAAATGCTAGTAATTAGAATTTGTATGGCAAGATAAAAACAACAAGTAGACAACTTTTAATCAATAACTAAATGCATGCAAATCAAACACACTATTCACACATGTACCCCTAGGGTTAACTCCACTTGTTGCCTAAAAATGGTCATGTTATGCATGTGAGACGTCTTAGCAAAAACAATCAAAAATATGAGATCATAGTCCCTCGATGACGCTATGAATGTTGTCTTTCAAATGATCTTAGTCCCTCGAGAGAAATGCTAAGATACCTCACAACATTGCTATCATGACTATACGATGACCCACGCCCGTCCCTTTACATCCAATGACAGGGCTTCTTACCAAACCAATGGTAAGAAAGCAACATTTAAAGGAGGAGAAGAACAAAAGACTTTTGAGTAGGTAGGAACGTTCTTAGTTGCTTGCTCATTTTCAAAACAAATATCTTTTCAAATACACCAAACACTTTCAAAACATGAAATATTTTCAAAAGTCCAACACTTTGTATACATTCTCATAGAAACGAGAATCATTACAAGGTTTTCCTAAAGGAAGGCGCTTTTCAAAAATACTTTCAAAACCCACCATAAAGCACACTTTCAAACAAAAGCAATGATCTAGCAAGCAACTAAGAGCCCATAGATAACTATGGATGAAAAGGGTGATAACACCTTCCTTTTTCATAATCTACCCCCCGAACTCAAGAAAATAATCTCAAAGGTCTTTCATGTTCTTTTCACCATTTCCTTCATTGGATAAAAAAAAGTCAGTGGTGACTCTTGCTATCCGCAAAAATTGCGATCAAACGCAAATCATCCCAAGTCAGTTCTCCCACCGTGTAATAGTAGTATATTGCATGCTATTTTCGAATAGACTCATCATGCTGGCCCAGTACACACCCCCATTGAGTTCTCTAATACTGTTAGATACATGATTAGAGGTCTTCCTTCAACTGGTGGCATCAAAATCAGAGGTTCTTGGAGGTACTCCTTGATTTTGTCAAAAGCTTACTAGCAATCGTCGTTCCATTTCACTACTTGATCTTTCTTTAAGAACTTGAAGATCGACTCACAAGTAGCGATCAAATGAGAAATAAATCTGGCAATACAATTCAGTCGTCCCGGGAAACCTCTGACTTCCTTCTCAGTACGAGGAGCAGGAATTTCTTGAATAGCTTTGACCTTGGCAGGATCAACTTCAATACCTTTACCGCTGACGATGAAACCCAGGAGTTTACCAGATCTCACCCCAAAAGTGCACTTGTTTGGATTTAACCTCAGCTTGTATTTCTTCAGTCTCTCAAATAGCTTGTGTAGATGGTCAAGATGTTCTTCTTTAGACTGGGACCTAGCTATCATGTCGTCAACGTAAACCTCTATCTCATGGTGGATCATGTCATGGAAAAAATCTACCATGGCACGCTGATATGTTGCGTCGGTGTTCTTCAACCCAAAATGCATAACTTTGTAACAGAAAGTGCCCCACTGTGTGACAAAGGTAGTTTTCTCTGTGTCTTCAAGTACCATTTTGATTTGATTATAACCCGAGAAACCATCCATGAAAGAAAATATTTAATTTTGAGCATTGTTGTTAACCAGAACATCTATATGTGGAAGTGGAAAGTCATCCTTGGGGCTTGCCCTGTTCAGATCCCTATAGTCCACACACATACACACTTTGCCATCCTTCTTAGGTACTGGCACCACATTTGCAACACATTAAGGATAAGACGTAACAACCAAGAAACCTGTGTTTAACTGCTTCATAACATCAACTTTGATCTTTTCACACATCTCGGGACGCATACGACGAACCATCTGCTTTATTGGAGAACAACCTTCTTTCATCGGTAGACGGTTGTTGTACCCCAAAATTTGCCCTCTCATGTTTCCCAATGTTTTTCTCTTGTATGGGTGGTTACAAACACTTGCCTAAAGAAAATGAAATTTTTGAATGTTAGCAAAGTGTCTTTCTATTGGCAGTTAAACAGTGCCCTTCGATTGGCATAACAATAAGCTTCGAATAGCTCCTAAAACCCTCCAACCAAGCATTGGCCCATCAGCTTCGATTGTACGTTGGTTCCCCTTTGAACAAGCCTTGGTCCAAGCTTCACAAGCAAGAATCCCCTACAAGTTTGCTTCGATTCACCAGCAGTGAACTCCTGCATACAAGCTTTGATTGGGCATTGAATCTCCTTTGATCAAGCTTAATTCACAAAGCTTCCTCATGCTTGCCTTGGTTTCATAAGGCAAAAACCCATCAGCTTGCCTTTGATCTACAAAGCAAAAGGCCCCTTTCACTGGTCTTCGATTCACAAGACAAAGGGTTTCCTCAGACATTCCTTCGATTCACAAGGAAAGGGCCCTCTTTTCAGCTTGCCTTCAGCACACAAGGCCAAGACTTCTTCATATTTGCCTTCAATCCACTAGGCAAAAAGTTTCCTTCGACCCACAAGGCAAATACCTCCTTCATGCCTAATTCGATTCACTAGGTGATGGCCTCTTTGATGCTTGCTTTGACCTGCCTCATGCTAGCGCCCACAAGGCATTAGCTGCCTTTGTGCCAGCTTCGACTGGGCAATGGTCCCCTTTGAAAAGGTTTTTCATACTTCGACACACATGTTATTCCCTTCGAAGGTGCATTCATGAGGTCCCTTCGAAGAAGCATTCATTGGTCCATTCGAAGGACACATGGTTACTGAATACAAGTTTGTCTTATTATGGGTCTTGGTCCTACGTGTGGCCAGGCCCATGCCTCTTGTGCAATGGCATTCGAAGGTGGTGACAAAGGAGGTTTTTGATTGTCCAGATTGAAGTTTTCGTTTGAATCAAGCAGCTAGGGCAAGTAGATAGACTCAATTGAAGAAGCTCTAATAAGGAGGTTTCTGAACACTTCGAATCAAGACTCTAGGCCATTCAAAGGAGGCAATGAGATTCATTTGAAGGAGGGCATTCGAAAGTCAAATGTGTCCAGGTTCATAGCAAATTTAAAAAGGGACAAGAAACCATGTCTTTGGCAAAGTTTCAAAGTGATATTCATGGCCTTAAAACACCCATTTAATGGCTATTTATTCCTTTGCCCTCTTGTCCCCTCCACCCCCTCTATATAAGGAGCACACTAACAAGCTTCAAGGACAGATGAAAAACACCTCAAGGTGTCACACCAAAACTGCAAAAATTTCCAAAGTTGTCAAACTCCACAACCACTCTTTCAAGCCTCCTCGTTGCAAAAAGCTTTTCGATTCACTCTCAACAAGAACACAGAGTAAACTTGGATCAATCTCCATGATTCAAAACACACGAAAACTGCATATCATAAACTTTTTACATTTTTTTCCAAAGATCTGATTATTTTAATTTGTTTAGTTTTAGGTGTGACTGATGTTTCTAATGTGATTCTGAGTATTTTATGAATAGGTCTTAATCGGTAGGATAGCCTCATGCATGCAATATCTCCCTAAGCCATTTTATCTCTGTTTTGGTATACTTTGATTCGAAACGCATGATCTAGCCATCTTTAGCCAAAAATAAGGGTGGATTTGGAATCAGGGGGCTCAATTTAGGGGGGACATGGCTTTTCAGAGCTTTAAAAATCATGTTTGTGCATTTTTGCAAATTACAGGTCGCCAAAGAAGACTACCGGAGCTAGGGCTCCGACACTTCTCTGACCATAGTACTTATTCTTCTATTTGTTTTATTTGTTTTATATTGATTCCAGAAAACAACATGGTCCAGTGGTAGCGCGCGTTATAAAGGCATATCCCTTGCAGATCCTGGGTTCGATCCAGGCGCAAGGGAATTTTATTTTTCTAACACATACTTTGCAGATCTTGTGTACAAAACCAAGCACGTGTATCATACGTTCCATCATCATCGCCATTGGATCTCATCAGCGCCAGATCAAACGATCCAGATCCAGATATCCATGATGGATCCTCAAGAGCCATTAACATTGTATTATGCACAGAGCCTGGGATTACTTTCAATTGGGCCCAGCAATTTCAAACGGCACACCCAATTTTTCTTTTGCTATCAGGCTCATCTAGAATTTTTGTTGTATTGTTTTAGTTTTATTTATTTTTGTTTTCTTTATCTATTAATTAAACAAATAATCAAAAAAATCACAAAAAAAAATATTAGATTAGTATTTTTTTAATTAAACTAATTTTGTAAATAAATTAAATAAATATTTTAACTATTTTCTTTAATTTAAAATGAATTAGAACTTAGGACTTTATTTAGCTTTAATTATTTTCTTTTCATAATAAAAACAAGAAAAACTTAGATTTTAATTTTTTTTAGTTAATCTTGTTTTCTAATTAAATTTTAGCATTAATTTTACTTAGTTATTTTCTTAAAATAATTTAAAATACACAAAAAAATATTTTCTTATTTCATTTAGAATTGCATTAGGTTTTAGACGTCTTTACCTTTCGCGCGTTATTTATTTTTTTGCATTTCTACATTACTGTACCTGCATACTGGATGTAATACACTAATTAGGATTTTTTTACCGCTTTCCTTATTTTTTCTTCCCCCAAGCTCTGTACATTGCAAATATCCCCCTCCCTGAAACCATGTAATATCGTAGGGTTATATTTTTGCATTTTACATTTTTCTGTTCATATTAACTGCTAGTAACTAGGATTGCATGGAAAGACTGAAATCTAACGCTAGTAAACCTAATAACGCAAGATAAATAGATGAACTAAGCACAATTGCACATGCGCACCTCTAGGGTATCCCACTTCGGTTGCCTTCTTAGAACGGTCACAATTCTTGAAACGTGAGAAGTTTTAGTGATTATCCTCTAGTTTGAAAGATCACAAGTCTCTCGATGGCCCTCTCGATGTTTCCTCGGTAAAAAGTGATCTTAGAACTTTAGGACAGTTACTAAAATTCCTTGCCAAGTTGCCTTCGTGACCGTAATGTCCCTTCAAATGTCCCTCTTACATCCAATGATTAGGGCTACCTACTCACTAATAGTAGGATAACATTGTTTAAAGGATAGGAGTAAAAGAACAGACCTTTTTGAGTCCAAGTAGATAGCTGTTAAATGCTTGCTCATATAAAACAAACTTTTTTACACCTACACATTTCAAAAACAACTTTCAAAAACATTTTCTTTGTCAACACTCTTGAGGACTGATACAAGAGTTAACGCAAAGCGAATCGCTACACTAAGGCATTTCAAAACATTTTTCAAACACACAAAGCACAAGGTACTTTTAAAAATGAGCTAAGCATCTAAGATCCCGTAGATAACTACAGATGGAAAGGGTGCTAACACCTTCCCTTTCCATAATTTACCCCCCTTACTCAGAAAATTCTCGAACAGGTCTTTTTATATTCTTTTCATCCTTTCCTTAATTTGGATAAAATAAAAGTCGGTGGCGACTCTTGCTCACTGCAACATTTGCAAACACAAACACAAAACCAGTATTAACAGTCAACTCTGCCACCGTATCACAACGGTGAACCACAATATCAATATCAAGCCCTGGCATGTCTTCGTATGACCAAGTAAAGATCTCAACATATTCACGCAACATCTGGATCAGTCTGTTCTTTATATTATCCTCTAGGTTGGCACCTATCTTGGCTTCTTTCATGTCCTTTGCAGTACCCAAGTTTACAACCCCGACTGGATCTTCATGCGGTTGTATAGTGTTTTCCTCTTGCACTAACAATCTGGCAAGTTCTCCAGGTATTTCACAATATTCCTCACCTTTGTCCCCGGCTTGGTAGATCGGATTTTCAAAGTCATAAGTGGCAATCGAAGAATTGTTGTCAATGGGATCCAGAGTGGATGTGGATCTGCAATTTATTATATGGGTGTATGTAAAAATACATGGCTATTTTGAAAATAATAAAATAAAGATAAAAAGCACAAAATTTGAATGTAAAACGTCCAATGATTTATTAAATGAAAACATACTTATGAAATGACAACCCTAACAAATGAACTGATGTACCTCGGGTAAGACACAAGGCTTAAAGTCATTATTTTAAAATTACGTAACCAAAACTTGAAAGTAATAAAACAGAAATTAGCATTTACTTATGACTAAAAGAGATTGAGATAAGGTCTTCAGTCTTCCAATTTCTAAGCCCGTTGCTGATGGTGGGAAAATCTAGTTGTCTAGGGAGTAGTCACTATCAGCATCTTCTATAGTGTTGACTCTGTTGTTGCTAATGCGGAATGGTGGTCTTCCAGCACGAGCATGACGAACAGCCCTCTGAGTCTCTACAGTAAAACCCAAAGCAAATTTTCCAGATTTGTACGAAATGTCAGGAGGCTGACCCCAAGTAGTGCAACCACCTTCTTCCACTACAACTCTAGCATCCTTCAAAGAAGCCATTATGGGCGAGATCTTAGTGACTTTGGGAATAGCAGAAACATATTCAGTAGCGGTAGTTGTCCGAGGCATAACTTCAAAAGTCTGGAAGGGAGTTTCGATGAATTCTCCTTCCATATCAACATACTTGTATGAGTTCAAATGACTCACCATATACTCTTCTTCACCATAAACCGTAACAACATTTCCTTTTACGAGATATTTTAGTTTTTGGTGTAGGGTGGAAGTAGCAACGCCTGCCCCATGAATCCAGGAGCATCCAAGTAAACAATAATAGGCCGGATGAATGTCCATCACATAGAAGGTAAAATCTAATACCTGCGACCCTACTTGGATTGGAAGATTCACCTCTCTGTGTACCATCCTTTTTGAAGCATCAAAGGCCCTGACCACGATTCCACTAGGTTTCAGCACAACCCCTTCACAGTCAAGTCTGTCTAGAGCACCCTTCGGTAGAACATTTAGCGAGGAACCAATATCAACCAACAAATGATCTAAAGTAGTACACATGCATTCAATTGAGACATATAGGGCCTTGTTGTGGTTTCTTCCTTCAAGAGTCAAATCGGCATCAAAAAAGCCTAACCCATTATCAGTAGTTAGGCTAGCAACATAACTTTCAAATTGATCGGTAGAAATTTCTTGTGGTATGTGAGCAGACTTTAAGAATTTCACCAAAGCATGTACATGAGCTTCAGAGCACAACAAAAGGGATAACATGGAGATATTAGAGGGAGTGTGTCCCAGCTGTTCAACAATGTTGTAATCACTTTTTTGGATAATCTTTAATACCTCCCCCAACTCTTTCCTGGAGGTGTCTTCAGTGATAACTTCTTTATGTGCCTCGGTCTGGGCAGGCTCCGCCATTTGTCCTTTTCCCCGAGTCTCAATAATTGACTTGGTGGAAGTAACACAAATTGGTGTGGTGACAGTTTTCGAAGAGATTTTTGGAGAGAAAACCCTTCCACTTCTAGTAACTTTACTGGTCCCGACAATATTGTCTATGTTGGAATCAGTAACTTCAATACTTTCATTCTCAACAGTCAATGCCTCTTTCTTGACGCCATGGTCGTAGACAACGGCTTCGTAGTTATAAGGTAAAGCTTTATCCGAGGAATATGGAATAGGTCCGGGTGCAGTGATTATCAGAGGAGCAACTTTGGGTTTGGCAGTAATCTTTATAGGACCCTTGGAAGTGATCCTGATAGAAGTACCGGAAATTACATATACTTCTTCCAGCTCCAAGTCTTTAAACAATTCTCCATAGAGGGAGCCTTCTTAATTAGTATCATATGGTTGTCCATCAGACGCTGAATACCTTCTTTCAGAAGTTTGCAGCCATTGGGTTGGGTTGTGTAGCAGTAACACCTTTCACTTACAGCAGGAACATATGAAACATCGTCAATAGCACTTATGCCTTATTCATGCTTAGGAATGTGTGTTGTAATCACATTTGGGGTCTCGGGAGGATCAAACTCAATTTATTTATTGTCAATCATGTTCTGAATTTTATTCTTTAAAGCCCAACAACTATTTATGTCGCACCCGGGGCTGTTGGAATGATAAGCTTATCTTACATTAGGATTATACTTGGGAGTTGAGGTGTTGGGATTCTGAGGTGGATCTCTTAATTTATCAACTATGATTTCAATAGATGTTGTAATGCCTGAAACAATGGCATGTTGATCTTAGTAAACTGTCTCTTGGGTGCGTCTGATCTACACTGATTGCCTTGTTAATTTTATTGCACAGACGCTGGATTAGAAATTACCACAACTCCCACAGACTGGTTGCGGTCATTTCTAGCACGACTCTTCTGGCCATACACATCATTTGTTTCCTTCTTACCATTGAACGCCTTCTTTACAATATTTGAAGATGCAGCCACTTGAATCTTTCCACTTCTAATTCCTCTTTTGACATGTTCCCATGTTATTATTAATTCGGTAAAACCAGATGAAGAGCTTCCGATCAGATGGTTAAAGAAAGATCCTATCAAATTTCCCATAAACATATCAACCGGCTCTCTATCAGACAAAGGAGGTTGAAATATTCCAGCTAAATATCTCCACTTCTGGGCATACTCCTTGAAGCCTTCGTTCGAGCCCAAAGTCATACTCTGTAATTGCACACGAGTTGGTGCAAGGTCAGCATTGTATTGATATTGCTTGTAAAATGCAGCAGCCAAGTCTTCCCAAGTATGTATATTGATTCCTTCCAGTTGATAGAACCATTCTAGTTGTGTCCCAGACAAGATCTCTTGAAATAAGTGTACCCATAACTTCCTATCAGTAGTATGAGGTTGGATCTTCCGAACATAAGACATTAAATGCAGTTTAGGACAAGAAACACTGTCATATTTCGAAAAAGTAGGAACCTTGAATTTGTGAGGGATAACAACCCCCGAGACCAATCCCAACTCCTCAAAATCCAACCCAAGCATTCTCTGGATTCCCATGGAATTCAGGTGATCTTCCAGTTGCTTGTATTTGTCATCAGCAGGAGGATATTGTTCATCTGAATAGTCCGATTCCTCTTTATCAAAACCCTGGTTGTTATTCTCCTCAGCTTTTACACTTTTACCATTTTACTCTTGGTTATCATCTTCATTTGATGGGACCTCAAAATCTAGAGCCCTTCGGAACGGACCTTTGAATCTTCTATACATATTAAGAAAGACAGTTGACTTCTTAGTCTTTTTCTTTCTCTCTTTTATGATGAGTGCTTTCAAGTCTTCCTTCCCTTTGGCTAAGTTCAGGAACATTTTCTGAAATTGAGTGTTCTGAGCTTGAATTTCTTTCACGGTTTGTTCGAGAGACATCTTTTACTGAAATAAACAGCAAGAAGATGAGAAGACCTGTCTTGGGAATACCTGCTATGATATGTGAATGCATATGCAATGTTTTCAAGGATCTCACGAGATAAACAAAAAGTGAATAGTTAGAAGTTGAGTCTGGATGTAGCTTTAATTGAAGAACTCCGTTTCTTTGAAACGTCCTTCTATGAGAATCAAGCTCTCCATGTCGAGTGGATCCTAGCCTTTGACTCAAAAGAATGGACTCGGTCTTTGACGACATCTGGTTAGAGGAAAATAAATCCTCTTACCCGTTGCTAGACGTCTGGTTCATGATAAACCTCCATCACAAGCCCTTGAGATCCTTGAAATGGTTACTGAAAATGGTATGATGTCATGATGTTATGATGTCATGTTTGAACAGATAGCAAACACAAGCAAAACACACAATAGCTTTAGGTTTAAAGGCTTGCATGAGGTTCGTAGGTAAGTACCCTCTTGAAGTTTAGTTGGCTCAACCTGTCCTAAGAATAGTAATCGTGTTCTAGGGATCTCATATCACGGATCTTTCTCAAAGGTTTCATTTTAGTACAACAACTGATTTGCCACAAAAACATCCTGCGAGTTGAATCTCAATGAGTGTAGCATCGAGTATCAACCAACTTTGGACTGCACCAAATTCGACCATCTCACTTCCTTCCAATAGCCAAGTTGGGTCAATTAAAGTTATAAAAGTCAGTTAGTGCTTATGACACCACGCAGCAGCCTAATGCTCTCCTCGACCGACTCAAGCGGCACCAGTACAAACCAAAGTGTCACACTAATGTATCCATCACTTCAACCATATCGGTCTACGTCGTACAGTTTTCATGATCTATTGCTACTTACCTAAGGTCCCCAGATCCGGGTGTAGAATCTTTGCAAGAAATTAAAACCCAAGAAACCCTCAAATATAAAGAAAACAAGCAAATGAAAAGTGATCTAACTCTAAGGTAACCCCTCTTTTTTTAAGTTTTCCTCAGCAGAGTCACCAGTTTTGTAATACGATAGGAGAACTGACTTAGATTTTTGTGTTATATCGCAAATGTTGTGGATAGAAAGAGTAGTCGTTGACTTTTATTTTATCCAACTAGTAAAGGAGGAAAAGAACAGTAAAGACCTTTTAAAATTTTGAGTTCGGGGGGTAGATTATGAAAAGGGAAGGTGTTAGCACCCTTTTCATCTGTAGTTATCTACGGGCTCTTAATCGTTAGCTCACTTTTTGAAAATTGCTTTGTGTTGTGTGTTTGAAAAAATATTTTGAAAAGTTGTCAATTTAAGGTGAAACTTTGTAATTTTTCTCGAATTGGTGCTCGAGAATGCGTACAAAGTGTTTGCTTGAAAATATTTATTGAAAAGTGTGATTGTGAGAAATGTTTTTGTTTTGAATAGCCTCATGAGAAAGCGATTAGGAGTTCTACCCTACTCAAGACCGTTCTTGTATTTTCCTCCTTATTTAGAAAGTGCTACTCGTACCATTAGTTAGTAGGAAACCCTATCGTTGGATGTGAAGGGACAGGCGAGGGTCATCGTACAATCATCAAAGGCAATTGGTAAGGACGCTTTAGCAATTTTCGCTAAGGGACTAGATCATTACCGAAAGGCAACATTGAAGGGTCATCGAGGGACTATGATATTTGAATCGAGAGACTTTGCTAAAGAGTCGCCACTTTCGAGAGACATGATTATTTTTATCCCGAAGGCAACAAGGGAGGTTACTCTAGAGGTGTAAGTGTGTGAGTGATTTATATTCAATTATTTTATCTTTGCAGTTAGGGTTTTCTAACGATTCGTTTTAGTCTTTTCATGTAAACCTAATTACTAAGCAATAGTAGAAAATATAGAATACAAAAATGTAAAGTGCGGAAAATAAAGACAAAAAGTAAACCCTAAACTATTACATCGCTTCGGGGAAGTTACATAATAGAAAAGCGGAAAGTAAAAAACCTAAGCTATTACAAACCGTAAACAGTTACATAATCAAGGAAAATGCGAGAAGAATAAGCTACGCAAAAAGAATGTAAGAATAAGAGAAAGGAAAACGAAAAAAAAAATTTGGTGATTTTTGACGAAAAATGTTTTTGATGATTAATTAAATAAACCTAAAAAATCTAATTAATTTTAATAAAAAAGGATAATCATTGAAATTAATTAAAAAAGGGTTAATGATAAAAACCTAAAACCTAATTATTTTTAGGGTTTACAAAAAAAACCAATTATTTTAGGTTTGTAAAAAAAGGTTTGTGGTTTTATGGTTAGGTGTAATTAGGGTTTAAGGGAGAAATTAAGGTAGAAAATAAAGAAAAGGGTTAGAAAGTAAAAATAAACAATACAATTTCCAGGGGTGGGTGTTGAACCCATACCCTCAGCTCTTTTGCCCAGCATGTTCACCACTGCGCCAAACGCGCACTTGTGTCAAGGGATGGAATCAGCGTGCTTTGTATCATAACCTGCAAAATATGAAAATGTAAAAACCAAAACATCAAAAGGCATGGATAGAACCCACACCTTTACAGGGTAATGCCTTAATGTGCGCGATTCTACAACTGGGGTGGCTATATATCCATTTATATAAGTGAAATAAATTAAATATATTATAAAGCTATTACCTGGACCAGAGAGGCGTCGGATCCCTAGCTCCAATCGTCTTCTCCGGTGACCCTTTTCTTTATTTCTGCAAAATAAACATTGTTAATGATTCAAGGGTACGCTACCCCATAAATCAAGCCTTGCGAGTTTAACGGGAGTACTATTTTTGGCTGAATCATGCTGCAAAAAGAGATACAATGAAAATTATTCAAAATAGTGTGGACATGGCAATTCATGGTTCGATCATCATGGGGCTCCCACGAGGAGTTTTTCCTGCATATTGATACCTTATAAACATATTAGCAAGATTAGCACACATTAAAACTCAAAGATTAGCAAGATCATGCAATGATGGAAAACAATAGTGCATGCAAGTTGTTTTCGTGCACTTTGGATCTTCAAGGATTATCCATTCTTTCCCTATACCACCTCAGAAGTTGATTGGAAGGGTTGATAGGCTTTGACAGTGTCTGCAACTATGGTTGGAAGTTTGCCCTAGCTTTTTGATATCTTTGGAATTTTGGAGAGGTGTTTTTGGCAAGGATTCTCATTTCTCTTGTCTAAATGAGTGAGGCTATAAATAAGGATGAATTAGGTGAAATCATTTGGGCTTGGACCTTTGTAATAAGAACCTTGACTTTTATCTTATTTAATTTGAATTTAAAATAAATAAAAATCCAAATAAATAGAAAAAAGGTCAAGGCGTTCATGAAGTACTTCAGAGGTTCATTATGGAGTGTATCACACGCATGGACCTTGAAATAATAGCCCATTAGCGCAAAAATCCAAGTTTGATCACTTTTGGTTTCATGCACTTGCTAAAAATTTCTCAACTTGCACCAATCATAACTCTCACAATTTTCATCATATTAAAGGGATCTTGGACTTTTTGGAAAGCCCAAGATGTCCTCTACAATCCCTTTAAAAATAATTTTTCCATTTAAATATTTCATCTTGATGTAAGTTTCCTTGACAAAAAGTGTCTTTTTATTGACTTTTGAAATGACCTATAATGTATTCGCCCATATCTCTCAAATGAAGCATTTATTGGACTTGAGCTTAGAGAGACAAAGTTTTAGAGAATTTAATTTCCTTAAAAATTATCTTTGGTTGAGGAAAATATGATAAAGCATGTGAAATTTGTGCTTAGTCAAAGTTCAGTTGACTTCTCCTTAAGAAAACCCTAATTTGGCAACTTTTGATTTTTGATGAATTGAGAGTTTTCTTGATGAATCATGATCCAAACTTGATAAAATGACGAATATCACTTTAAAACCTTGATGTTAATCAAAAATATTGAGGTTTGACTGTATGTTGACCACATTTGACATTTTGTCCAATACAATTGATTTTTAGTCATCTGAGCAAACTTGTGATGCAGGGCTTGAAACTTGGTATGAGCATTATTGGGGACACATAAGAAACCATGCAATCCACTTCCGGCCTAAGAAACCCAAACTTCTTTGAGAAACACAAAACCCTAATTGTAGGTCCATTGTCTGATCAATTCTTCAGCAACCTTGAGCAATTGAAAACCCTTGAAGCATGAGAAGATATCTTGAAGAAAAATGGGAGAGAAAATTTTAGGATACAACAATATATATATATATATATATATATATATATATATATATATATATATATATATATATATATATATATATATATATATATATATTTCGAGATTTACATTTCATTACATGTTATAGTCTATGTGGGACTTAGAAACAAATATAAATATATATTCCATTAACAAATAAATACATACTCTATCACACCCCCGTAGTCGAAGCAGGAGGTTCACGGACGCTTAGACTTATCAGAAAATCATCAAAGAGAATTTTAGGGAGCCTTTTGTGAAGATATCGATAATCTGGTGCAGGGAAGGTGCATGAATAACGTGGGCTTGACCACAAGCGAGCTTCTCCCAATCAAAGTGAATGTCCATCTGAATGTGTTTTGTGCACTTATGTTGGATTGGATTTCTGGATAGGTAGATAGCACTAACATTGTTATAGAACACAAGAGTAACATGGGAAATAGGGAAATGAAGCTCCAAGAGAAGGTTATGGAGCCAACATGATTCTGAAACCGCATTAGCAATGCCTCGGTACTCAGCCTCTGTACCGGAACATGAAAGTGTGGGTTGTCGCTTGCAAGATCATGAAATCATGTTGTCACTAAGAAAAACACAATAACCTGAAGTAGATCGACGAGTGTATGGACATCCACCCTAATCAACATCTGTGAAGGAAACAAGCTTATTGTTGGTGCGGTGAAGCGGCAAGCAACAAAAGTTTTGGAAATATTTATCCGAGAATTTATCATATCCATAGAGATTGGTTATTAAATTGCTGTTTGACAAATTCTCGCGTTTTTTGAGTTTGGTTTGTAAAGAAAATGTTATCAATGGAAAATAAATGTAAACAAAAGAAAAAACTAAGTAAGAAATTATTAAGCCTGCATATAATCTACTCATCACAAACTTAAATCTACCGACCAGTTACATTCAACCTAACAATACTCATCAATGTCACTACGTATCACTCACAACGTAAGTCATTTCTAACCCAAATTGAGAGACAGACTGTATCACCAAGGAAATGATCTCTCTACCACCTCAATAACATAGAAGACAACTATGTAATCACAGTGACGATCTCTCAGTACAACACAACCACACAGAGGAATTAAGCTCTTATACCCAAGTAAATGTCACCTCTAAATTTATCTCTAGAGTTCAGAAACTAACAGATAACCATCTTAGATAAGAATCTAAGCAGTATATGTCTACAATAACTCAAATCCCTAGCACAAAGCAAAAATCTAAGATAATAATCGACAATGATTTGTAAAGCAAGTTTAATATAACGCCATGGGCGACAAATATACATAAGTTCAGAGTAAATACATGTACAAACTCAACACATAAAGAATACACAAAGAGGAATAGAAATGAACCACAAATCTCCCGGTTTGTCAGCCGCTGATTGATGAGCTATCCATCCCGGATCATCCGTATGAAAGCTTCAGTGTTGTTTTCTAAGCTAATCTTATCCAAAACTGAAGGTTGGGGTCAAAAGTACCCAAAACCATACCTAAAAAATGTGTTTTTACACCTAAATACACATTTCTAACTGTCCAACATCGCCCGGCGACCAAAAAGCGTCGCTCGGCGACCAAAACAACATTTTTCCCATGCTACAGCTCGCCTAGCATTGCCCAGCGACCAAAAGTGTCACCCGGTGACGGATGACAGAAAGTTGAAAAACCAGCACAACATTCTGCACTATTTCGGTTATAACTTTTGAATCATAACTCTGATTTACGTTTGGTTTGAAGCGCTGGAAAGCTTATTCAATTCTATTTCTATCAATAAAAAATATAAACCAAATTGATGATTTCTTATTCTTTGATTTTGAGTCTTATTCGTTAACGAGTTGCTCAAAATCGCGCGTTTGAAGCCGTGTCTTCGACACTTTATTTCTCGTACTCAAAATACGCATCAATACCTATAAAATGAATGGAAAAACATCAAACGGTACCCTATGTACACAAAAATACAAATAAACACAAACTAAACGTATTTATAAAAAAGTCGGGTTTATTCAACGATATTAACAACAAAAAGTCGATAAGTGCAACAAAAAGTATATACAAAATAGCTAAAATTTGCACTTATCACTTATCGATGGGAGAAGGATAAAGATACAAACCATATTGTAAGGTGTCCTGAACATAATGCAGGATGTGTTTTCGTGCAATCATTTGCTCAGTGCAATGGGCATATATATGAAGACACACATGTTGAACAACATAAGATATGTCAGGATGGGTAAAAGTGAGATACTGCAAAGCACCGGCAAAACTCGAATGTAGTCTAGGATCATCATATGGAGTGCCAATAGAGGTACTTAGCTCCTGCTTTGTGCCCACTAGCGTAGCGAATGGTTTTCATGAAGCCATGCCTACTCGAGCAATAATTTTACTTGCGTAGGTGCTCTAACTAAGAAATAATCCTTTTGCATGTTTGGTCGCTGTGATACCTAGAAAATAGCTCAACAGTCCCATATCATTCATGGCAAACTTAGAGGAAATAAGTGCCATGATGAATTTGCGTAGGTCATGAGAGGAGGTGATGAGAACTATGTCATCAACATAAAGTAAGATGTAAGCCATGTCGGAGCTACGAAGGTAGATGAAGAGTGAGGGATCAGAGGTGTTATGCTGAAATCCAATGGTAGCGACAAAGTCAGCAAATACGAGGCACGAGGCGCTTGCATAAGATCGTAGAATTATTTTTGCATGTGACACACATAATTTGGGTGATAAGGATAACAAAAAACCAGTGGTTGATGTATATCGACTATCTCATGAAGATCACCATGTAGAAATGCATTATGGACATCTAGGTGATGAATAGGCCATTACTTGGACAAAGCAATGGTAGGAACATTGCAAATAGTTATTGGTTTGACCATAGGATTGGATGTCTCAACACAATTTACACCTACAATTTGTGAACTGCCATCACCTATAAGACGAGCTTTGTAATGCTCAAAACATCCATTAGATTTCTTTTTATGATGGAAAATCTACATGCACTGAAAAACATTAACATCGTAAGGTCGTGTAACCAGATCCCACGTATTATTCTTAATAAGATCATTAAATTTAGATTGTATTTCATTCCAATTTGGGTAAGATAGGGCTATTTGCAATTTTTAGAAAGAGGTGAGATGGTCGTATCATCAATGGTATGGGTGGCCATAGTCCTAGTAGGTGGTACATGATGGGTTAGTGATGCAGGTGATGGGGAGATATCGGTGTAGCCGTGGAGGGGGAGGAGGATTTTATGGCGGTGGTGGAGGTTTGAAAGGAATTATTTTATCCGGTGGGTGATATAGACTGATGGTCAGGTGTGAGATGGTTATTGATAAGATATTTCAAGGTGGGGTTTGTCCATTGATGGATAATAAATGGGTGAAAGTTATCACTGAAGCAATCATATGCGGTGAGAGGTGAAGGGAAATTGT
This sequence comes from Vicia faba, assembly GCA_948472305.1. Classification (NCBI taxonomy): domain Eukaryota; kingdom Viridiplantae; phylum Streptophyta; class Magnoliopsida; order Fabales; family Fabaceae; genus Vicia; species Vicia faba. The sequence continues at coordinate 1,050,247,166 of OX451735.1, forward strand.
GTCTCATCCAAGATGACATGTTATGAAATGATGATATTTCTGTGCGACAAATTAAAACATTTGTGACCTATATAATTAGTGGGATACCCTAAGAAGACACACAAGGTTGAGTGTGGTTGTAGTGTAATGATGGTAGTGGATGAAAATAATGGATAACAAAGACAACCAAATACGAGAAGGTGTATGTAGAAAGGATCACGATGATACAGAAGTTGGGTAGGGGAGTTATTGGACAAATTCATTTGGGTAAGGATATTAAAAATATAGGTGGTCATTTGAAGTGTGTGATGCCAAAACGAGGAAATGGACATGTGAATGAGAGAGAAGAGTGTGAATCATGTTGCTAATGATGTACATTTTACGTTCTACTTTTCCATTTTGTGATGAAGTATGAGGGAAAGAGAAATAGAAAATAATACCATTATCAACATAATATTTATGAAATAGTGAATTATCATATTCACGCCTATTATCACATTGAAAATATTTAAAAATTTGAGATAATTGTGCGCAAATTTGACTAGAAATTAAGGTGAAGTTTTCAAAAACTTGAGACTTGTTGCTTAGAGGAAATGTCCATAAAAAATCAGAATAATCATCCAAGAATAAAACATAAAACTGATGATTGGATGAGCTTAAAATCGGTGATATCAACAAATCATTGTGTAAAATATCAAAAGACATTCAAGTAACATTTTTGAACAAATTAAAAGGAAACTTAACATGTTTTCCAAACATACAAGACTTAAAAATTGTCTTAGTATTTAAATATTCACTACTAATGAACTTATTGTTAGGAAGAGACTGCAAGATAGAAGGACTAGGATGGCCGAGACAAGTGTGACACAATGTTGTACTCCAAAATTTGCCCTCTCATTTCTCAAAGAATTTCTCACAAAGGATTCTCAAAAAATTCAAGCTTACACAAGTACAATTGGATTTTTTCAGCATCAAGCTAAAGAGGAAACTGTTAAAAATGGCAAAGCAGATAAAAATATTCTTTTTGACAAAATTGAAGGAAAAACAAGTTCCATTCGATTTTACATTCTTTTGATTGGGAACTTTGGCTCCTTCGATGTAAGCTTTGGTTGCACCCTTCGTTTGGGCACTGGACATCTTTTGGGAAAGTTCATTTTCTGCTTCGTTGGGGCACTGGACTTCTTTGGGCAAGTTCATTTCCTGCTTCATTTGGGAACTAGACTTTGTTTGAACATTTTATTCTCTTCGTGCAAATCTTTCATTGGGCCATATAGCCTCTTTCCTGCATGTTAGCCAAAATTTACAAGGCAGAATTCCTCACCATGCTAGCATGCACAAGGCCAAAGCCACCCTTTGAAACAACTTGTTGCAAGCTTCGACAAGGCAACACTTATCTTCAACTAGCTTCAATCCCCAAGGAAAAAATCCTCCTAATTGATGTCCTTAGATTCAGGAGGCAAATGCCTCTTTTCTGGTCTCCTTAGATTGCACATTTGGCCTCCTGCATGCCTCTTTCGCTTGGGGCATGTGGCCCTCCTTTGTTGCAAGCTTCGATTGCACATTTTGCCTCCTGTGTGCCTCCTTCGTTTGAGGCATGTGGCCCTCCTTTGTTGCAATCTTCGATTGTGCCCTTAATCCTCTACAAGCATTCTTCGTTTGGGGCATGTGAATCCTTCAGTACAAGTTTTTGGTTACACCTTTCGTTTGGGCATGTGGTTCCCTTCATGCAAGCCTCCGTTTGAGAAAAGATCTCTTGCATGTTTGCATGAAGTCACAAAGCAGGGACCCCTCACAAACACCTTTTTGCTTGTCCATATGACCCCTTGCAGGAAAGTTTGAATTGGCAGTATCTCGCTTGGAAATAGTTTGCTTCAACATACAAATTCTACACTATGCCATTGTCTCGTATGAAATAAGTATCATGGTGGCACATTTGAAGGACTTGCTAGACATGCCTGGATGTCCCAATTGAATGACATGTTTTGTTGATCGACTCCAGGAGCATGTATTTGGACCATTCGAATGAACCTACAAAAGGCTTGGTCGAAGGATACCCATATGAGCCCTTCAAAGGATACTTTGATTTGAAAAAAGGAAATGTTGTTGAGGAGTCTGGTCGAAGGATTGGGCTAGGGGGTCAAAACAAAAGGTTGAGATGCCCAAAGGTACTTGCTGACCAAGTCTCATGTGCTGCCAAGTTCAGGCCTGATATACTGGCCATAAAACTCCAAAACTGCTGCACAACAGCCCTGCAACACTGCCTTATTTCTTGCACCAATTTGGCATACGAATACTGCACCTCGAAAGCTACAAACACAACATGCCTTTTTTGTTTAAACTTCTTGTTTTCCCTCCTAAAACATCATCCAAAGCCATCTATAAATATGAACCTCCACCACACATCTTAGGGGCCCCTGGATAGTTGCAAGAAAACTCTTGTGAGAAAATCCCCAAAACTCTTAAACACCTCCTAACGTTTTTTTTTTTAAATATTCCAAACACTTTTGAAAAAATAAGACCCCTTCACACACTAAGTGAACCCTTCGATTCACTCCTTAAGTTGCCAGATAACTCACCTTCGACCTATTCCCCAACTACAATATAATAATCCTTTGATTCATTCCTTTACTTGTTATAGAGAAACCTTCGATTCACTCATATGTCTTCCTTCGATTCAGTGACTGCTTGAACAAAGTAGTAACTGAACTAGTCTCAGGAAGGCCCCAACAAACTTCCATTCACCACCAAGGAAGACACTTGAAGTTTCCTTCAATTTAAGAACTTCAAGAGGTAAGTTCTCTTTAAACTTGGAACAATTTCATTTAAATATCATGTGCACATGCCAATAAAGAAAAAATGTAGATATTTCATATAGGGAGCTTGACTATGTTTTAACCTTCCATTCTGACTGCCCATGTGTTGAAAATCTCAACTCTGACTAGTTAGGCTTTAGACTTTGAGACCCAATAATTTTGTGCTAACCCCTGGCCTATAGCTTTTGAAAGTTACACTTGAATGTTGCATTTTAAAAGTTTAAAACAGGTTCTCTGTACCATTCGAGTGGCTATGTACTCAAGCCTTTTGAATCTCAACCTGAGGGCCTAGCATGCCTGCAGCCAAAGGAGGCAACAATGAGCCTGAGGTAAAGAGCGCACCTCACGTTGACGCCAGGCCTTAAACGAAAGAAGTAGCCAGAAGGGTGGTCATGCTGACTTCCAGGTCCCATTCGAAGGAAGCAGGCAAAGGGTGAAATCAAAAGACATGACCATGCTGACTCCAGGCCCAAATTGAAGGAAGCCAAGAAGTGCAAAATCGAAGAGTGTGGCTGCCTGAACCGAAAGAGCTAATTTTTCTTCCTTTTATTTTTGTTTTATCTTTACATTTCTTGCTCTTCAATATGGTTGTAATAGTGTAGGATTTATTTTCTGCATTTTTATTACTTTGGTATAAATGTTAGTAATTAGGATGTATGGCAAGATAAAACCAACAAGTATATAACCTAAAATTCAAAGACAAAATGCATGCAATCAAACACACTATTCTCACACATGCACCCTTAGGGTAATCTCACTTGTTGCCTCAGAAAAATAGTCATGTCCCTCGAATATGGACGTTTTAGCAAAGACCCTTGATAAAAGATCGTAGTCCCTCGATGACCCTTAATGTTGCCTTCGGTAAACGATCTAGTCCCTAAACAAAAATTGCTAAAACACCGCATAAGGTTGCCTTCTATGACTATACAAACGTCCCACATCCGTTCCTTCACATCCAATGATGGGGCTTCTTACCAAATCAATGGTAAGATAGCATCATCTAAAGGAGGAGAAAAAGAACATCAAGACCTTTTGAGTAGGTAGGATGCTCCTAGTTGCTTGCTTGCTCACAAAAAAACATTTTATACACCAACACTTTCATTAGAAACATTTTCAAAAGACAAAGCTTTTTGTACGCGTTCTTATAGAAACGAGAACCATTACAAACACACTTTTCAAAAATCACTTTCAAAAACACTTTCCACAAACATCTCTTTGAAATATTTTTCAAAACCAACACTTTGTACATGTTCTTATAGAAATGAGAGCCATTATAAAGACTTTTTCAAAATACTTTCAAAACCCACACCAAAAGCACATTTTCAAACAAAAGCAAGTGATCTAGAAAGCAACTAAGAGCGCGTAGATAACTACGAATGAAAAGGGTGCTAACACCTTCCCTTTTCATAACCTACACCCCGAACTCAAGAAAATAATCTCAAAGGTCTTTCCTATTCTTTTCACCCTTTTCTTTTGGATAAAAGAAAAGTCGGTGGCGACTCTTGCTATTCGAAACAATTGCGATCAAACGAAAAACACCCAAGTCAGTTCTCCCACCGTGTTACAGAACTGGCGATGCTGCTGGGGATTTTAACTTAAAAGTGGGGTTGACTTAGGGCTATATCACCTTTACTTGCTTTCTTTGTTTGACATGTTTGCTTTACTTTTTTTTTGGGTCTTTGTTTGGGCTTTTGTTAAAAGATCCTATACCCGGATCTGGGGCACCTTTTTAGGTAAGTAGAAATAAGTCATGGAAGTTGTATGGCTACAAGGATAACATTAGTATTCCTTATAGTGTCATTAAGCGCTAACTGACCTTTAGAACCTTTACTTGACTCATCCTAAGCCATTAGAAAATAGTGAGATAGCCAACTTTGGTTCTGACTGATGTTTGGTTGATACTCGATGCTACACTCATTGAGATTGGACTTTTGGGATATTCTGGCTGCAATACTTCGATGCTTGAGCTAGAACAAAGCCTGAAAGAAAGGTCAGTGATATGAGACTCCTTAGAACCCCGTTACTTTTAATAGGACAGGTTGAGCCAACTAAACTTCAAGAGGGTACTTACCTTTAAAAACTCACGCAAGCCATTAAAATTAGGGTCTTTTGTGTGACTTGCTTGATATATATGTAATATCAAAGCATAACCATAACATTATAAACATCATGACATACACGCTAACCATTTCAAGGGGCTGGAGATTTATCTTTCCTTTTTGTTTTGTAGGGTATGGATTCAACTCGCAGAAAGACCATCCGAATAAATTTTGTAGAGGTCCTTCCCAAGCTCAAAGAATTAGTCCTGATAGTTCTTGAGAGCTCGTCGTTCAACAAGAGATATGGTCACTTGCTCAGTTTGGTTACTATCGGGTTTGACGAAGGTCTGATGAGTGCACTGTTCCAGTTCTTCGACCCTAAACACCATTTCTTCACTTTTCCAGATTATCTGTTGGTGCCTACGTTGGAAGAATTCTCCAAAATACTTCGGTCACCTATATTGGAGCAAGTATATTTCACCGGTTTAGAACAAGATCCAGTTGCTGAAAGTGTTTCCATAGCTTTGCATTTGAAACCATCTAACATTGAATCCAATTGGGAAAGAAGAAGTGGAGTTAAGGGCCTCCTTGCAAGTTCTCTAATGAAGAAAGCTCAAATATTCTTAGATGTTATGAGTTACCATGCCTTTGAAGATGTCCTATATCTCTTAATCTATGGATTGGTTATGTTCCCCAATATAGACTAGTTTATAGATGTTAGTGCCATCAATATCTTCCTTGCTCGCAATCCAGTGCCTACATTGCTTGGAGACATGCTGCATTCACTCCACACTCGTACCATGAAGAAGCGAGGGACTCTTATGTGTTGTACGCCTTTACTCTATCGGTGGTTTATTTCGCACCTCCCTCAGTCAGTAATGAAGAATGAGTTAGGCTTAAGGTAGAATCAAAGGATAATGTCCCTTTCTCACTCTGATATCTATTGGTGACCTCGCTCTTAAGAAGACATCTCTTTTATTGATCACTGCGGAGAGTTCCCTAATGTGCCACTCCTTGGCATTAGAGGAGGCATCACTTACAACCCTTCTTTAGCCCTACGTCAGTTCGGCTACACCCGGAGGGATGGTCCCCACGATATGCTCGTCCAGGGTATTGTTTTTTACTATTCAAATGATCTACAAGGTTATCGCCAGAGGTTCATTCACGCTTGGGGTATGGTAAAGAAGACCGATTGTAGTGCCTTGGGACGCAAAAACTCCATTCCTTTGGAGCCTTACCTCAAATGGGTGCGAGCTTGTTCTCAAAGTATTATGATGCCATACGCTGCTATCCTTCCAGTGATCTCAGAGTCTGTTGATCAAGAAGACAAGCCTCACATCATTTTTCATCCTGATATGCCAACAAGTTTCGAAGAGTTGCAAAAGTCTTGGATCCAGCTCAAGGAAGAACGAGACACCTTTGAGAATAAATTTTACGCCAGTGAGAAGAAGGTTCTGGATATCACGAAGCAGCTTCATGAAGAGTGAAGTTTGAACGCCTATATTGCGCCGAAGATGATGCGTTCGACCTTTTTGTCTTAGGAGTTTTATTTCTGTATTTTATTTCTTCCATTGTAAGCCCCGAGAGGCATGATGTAATCAACTTTGATTTATTAATACAATGTGTGTTTCTTTTTGTATAAGAAAATTTAAATCTCCTAGTTTCCTTGAAATCATTTTCATATGCACTTTCATTCATCATAACACAAACAGGTTTTTACAACAGGTCTCCTTATCTTTCTACTATTTATTTCAGTGAGATGGATAATAAGCAGACAGTAAAACATCTTCAAGCACAGAATGCTCAATTCCAACAAATGTTCTTGGCTCTGGCTAAAGTACAAGAGGACCTGAAGGCTCTTATGATCAAAGATAAGAAGAAGAACGCGAAGAAACCAGTCGACATCTTGAATTTCGGAAGAAGGTTCAGAGGACTAGCCAAGAGAACTCTAAATTTCGCAACATCGTCGGGGGAAGGAGATAATCAAGAAGGAAAGAACAAGGAAGGAAATGACAACCCGGAGTATGAAGAAGAAGAAGAAGTTGACTACTCTAAAGAACAATATCCTTCTGTTGATGATAAATACAAACAGCTGGAGGATCGCCTCAATGCTATGGAGATCCAGTGGGTACCCGGGATGGATTTTGAAGAGCTAGGACTTGTCTCAGGGGTGGTCATCTTGCAAAAATTCAACGTCCCCATATTCTCTAAATATGGCAGTGTCTCTTGTCCTAAGTTATATTTAAGGTCATACGTCAGGAAGATTCAATCCCATACTGCTGATAAGAACATATGGGTACATTTCTTCCAAGAAAGTTTGGCAGGGACGCAGTTGGATTGGTTTTATCAGTTGGAAGGAACCAATATTCGCAATTGGGAAGATTTGGCTGCTGCTTTTACAAGCAATACTAGTATAATGATGACCTAGCTCCAACTCGAACACAATTGCAAGGTATGTCTATGGGTGCTGGTGAGGGTTTCAAAAATTATGCCTAAAAATGGAGGGATCTCGCAGGAAGAGTCCAACCCCCTTTATCTGATAGAGAGTTGGTCGATATGTTCTTGGGTATGTTGTCTAGTCCATTCTTCAACCATATGATCAGAAGCTCTTCAGTTGGATTTACTGAGTTAATCATGACTGGTGAGCGGGTAGAAACCGGTATTAAGAGTGGCAAAATTCAAAGGGATGCATCCTCAAGCACGATGAAGAACCCATTTACTGGAAAGAAGGAGGTCAGTGTTGCTTATGACCACGGGAATTAAAACAAAACTGAATGTCGCCCGACGGTAGAGGCTGTTATGATCTCCAATCCTGTATCAAATCAACAGCGAAACCATCAACGCATGACGGAGGCGCCCATGAGACGATTCACCCGGATCAACATGACCTTGTCCCAGGTTTTTCCACATTTGTTGAAGTCCAATCTGGTGACTCCAAGGGAAGCTCCAATAAACCCCAATACTACTTCCCTCACTCTACAACACGAATTCTCAATGTGCCTATCATTCTGAAAGTCCAGGGCATGATATAAGCGATTATTGGACCTTGAAAAATAAGGTACAAGACATTTTCGAGGCTAAAGAGATTGAGTTTGACCCCCCAAAAACACCTAATGTAATAACGGCGCCAATGCCAAAATATGGCCAAGGGGTCAATGTTGTCGATGATGACTATTTTGTTTCTTATGTGGATGAGTTAACTACTCCCCTTTTGACTATTAAACAGAATCTATTGCAAGCCGGTCTGTTTTCGGGCTATGATGAAAGTTGTCACTTATGTATGTCTCTACCAGATCACTGTTTGTTACTGAAAATGGGCGTCCAGCGCCTGATGATTAATAAAGAAATCTTATTCGAGAAAGTTCCTCTTGTCAGAAATTCCTATGAATATGTTTCAATAATCACCATTTCCGACAATCCTCCCAAGGTCTCCACCAAAATACCCATCAGGATTACATCTGTTCCAAAGTCTGCTCCCCTAATCATCACCATGCCGGGGCCAATACCATATTCCTTGGATAAAGTTGTTCCTTGGAACTATGGGGCTGACATCTATTACCATGGCATCAAGCAAGATCTATTGGCTATCAAAGATAAAGTTGTTGAAGATACTAATCCTGACGTCGACAATATCGTTGGGACCAGTAAGATAACAAGAAGTGGAAGGGTATTCTACCCCGAGATCTCTCCAAAGACCATTTCTACTCCTATAATTATTCCTGCTACCGCTCCTGTCAGTATTCCCAGTGTTACTCCTATTATTAGTCCTGCTGTTATTCCTGCTACCGAGTTGGCCGAGACACGGGGCAAATAAGTATTGTTTAAGCCTGTCCAGACGAAGGCGTATCCAGAAGTCATTCTTGAGGCTTCTAGGAAGGAGATGGAAGAGATATTAAATATAATCAAGAAAAGTGATTACAACATGGTAGAGAAGTTGGGGCAGACCCCCTCAAAAATATCAATGTTGGCCTTACTTTTGTGCTCTAAGGCCCACGCTAAGGCCTTAGTAAAATTTCTGAAGACTGCCCATGTGCCCAAAGAGACCTCCATTGATCAATTTGAGAATTGCGTGGCCAGTCTAACTACTGATAATGGACTGAGTTTTTCTAACACTGATTTAACTCCCAAGGGAAGGTAACACAATGATGCCTTGCATGTCTCCATTGAGTGTAGGGGCACTACATTAGCCCATGTTCTGGTGGATACAGGTTTCTCACTGAATGTCTTACCCAAGAATGCTCTTGACCGATTAGATTGTGAAGGACTCACATTAAACCCAAGCAACATTGTGGTGAGGGACTTCGAAGGTTCTAAAAGAACAATGCACAGAGAAGTAGACATCCCTATCAAAGTTGGATCTCAGACTTTTGATTCAACCTTCTATGTGATAGATATCTGCCCATCTTATTCCTGTCTGTTGTGTCGACCCTGGATCCATGGGGCTGGTTTTGTTACTTCTACCCTACATCATATGTTGAAGTACCCAGTCAAAGTAAAGATCATCACAATCCATGGGGAAGAGAAATACATGGTTAGCCACCTGAACTCTTCCAGGTATGTCGAAATGGACAAGGAGTTCATTGAGACACCATGTCATAATTTTGAGGAGGTTTCACAGTAGGTTTCTACGACCAAGACTACTACCAAGGCTCCTAAGGTTACCAGACCTCCATTGAAAATGGCCTCTCTGAAGGATGCTAGAGCAGCAGTTGAGGAAGGTTGATATACCATTTGGGGCCAACTTCCGGATATTCCCTACAAATCTAACAAATTTGGTTTGGGTTTTACTTCGGAGGCCCAAAGAGTTGTTCGACGTACTCGCATTGGGGGACCGCCATTAAGCATCAGCAATCATAGAGTCAATGCATTGGGAGACAGTGAAAGCAACTTTGACATGGACAAGTGGATTTTTCCAACCATCGGCGGCGGGCTCAACAATTGGGAGGCCAAAGATTTTGTTACTATTACTTTTATTCAAGAGTAATTGTCTTTTAAATTTTCGGACTTGTAATATTTAAACAATTCAGACTTTAAAACCTTGTGTCTTACCCGAGGCGCAATGGTCCATCTGTGAGGGTTGTTACTCCATCTTCATATGTCATTAATAAATCATGGGACATTTTTGCATGAAAATTTTACGCTCTTTGTTTTCTTTTTCTACCTTTTATTTTATCAAAGATAGTTATGCTCTTACACACACTAACATATCGAAATTCAGATCTACATCCACTCGCGATCCCATTAGTAACGGTTCTGCTATGGCTTATCATGACTTTGAAAATCCGATCTACCAAGACGAGGACGAAGGTGAGGAAGATTGTGAGGTACAAGGGGAACTTGCCATATTATTACAACAGGAAGAAAGGACCATACATCCCCATGAATACCCGATTGAAACACTTAACTTAGGTACTAAAGAGGACAAGAAATAAGTTTAGATGGGTGCCAACCTGGAGCATAGTGTCAAGAAGCTCTTAACTTAGATACTACATGATTATGTTGAGGTCTTTGCCTGGTCATACAAATACATTCCAGGACTCAAAGTTGATATCGTGGTCCATCGTCTGCTGACAAAAGAGGATTGCCCTCCAGTGAAACAGAAGGTTCGTCGCATGCGGCCAGAAATGTCAGAAAAATCAAGACTGAAGTCATGAAGCAGTTCAACATCGGGTTCTTAGCTGTCACCTCCTATCCACAATGGGTCACCAATGTTGTTCTGGTGCCTAAGAAGGACGGTAAGGTATGTATGTTTATGGATTATAGAGATCTAATAGGGCAATCCCCAAGGATGACTTCCTGCTTCCCCACATCGATATTTTGGTTGACAACACCACACAACATAAAGTATTCTCCTTCATGGATGGTTTCTCCGGATACAATCAGATCAAAATAGAACCTGAGGACATGGAGAAAACGACCTTCGTCATACAATGGGGAACTTTCTGTTACAAAGTTATGCCATTTGGACTGAAGAACGCTGGGGAAACCTATCAGCGTGCCATTGTAGCTTTGTTTCATGATATGATCCATCACGAGTTAGAGGTCTACGTAGATGACATGATAGCCAGATCTCAAACTGAAGAGGAACACCTTGACCACCTGCAGAAGCTGTTTGAAAGACTGAAGAAATACAAGCTAAGGTTGAACCCGAATAAATGCACTTTTGGAGTAAGATCCGGTAAATGCTTAGGCTTCATTTTTAGCGGAAAAGGTATTGAAGTGGACCCTAAAAAGCTAAAAGAAATACAAGAAATTCCTGCTCCTCGCACTGAAAAGGAAGTTAGGGGATTCTTAGGACGGCTAAACTACATCGCCAGATTTATTTCCCATCTGAATGCTACTTGTGAACCAATCTTCAAATTACTGAAGAAAGATAAAGTGATGGAATGGAATGTCGACTGTCAGGCTTCCTTTGACAGGATCAAGGAGTACCTTCAAGAGCCACCCATTTTGATGCCGCCATTTGAGGGAAGACCTTTGATCATGTACCTAACAGTTTTGGAAAATTCAATGGGGTGTGTGTTGGGGCAGCTTGAGGAACTGTCCAAAAAGAGCATGTAATATACTACTTGAACAAAACGTTTATCGACTGTGAAACCAAATATTCACTGCTTGAGAAAACTTGTTGTGCTCTGGCATAGGCTGTTCGCCGGCTAAGATAGTATATGCTGACTCACACTACCTTATTGATATTCAAGATAGATCCAATTAAATACATACTCGAGAAGCCCGCTTGTGATACGGTGGTAGAACCGACTGTTAATACTGGTTTCCTTTTGTGTTTGCAAATGTTGCGGTAAGCAAGAGCCGCCATCGAATTTTCTTTCTAAGTAAGGGGGATAGATTATGGAAAGGGAAGGTGTTAACACCCTTTCCATCCGTGGTTTTCCACATGCTCTTAGAGGTTTGCTCATTTTTAAAATAGCTTTGTGCTTTGTGTTTGAAAATGTTTTGAAGACGCCTTGGTACGGAAAACTTTGTAATGTTTCTCGGGATAGTAGAGAAAATATACAAAGTGTTTTGAAATGTCTTTTGAAAAGTGGTTTTTGTATAAGTGTGAAATGTTTGAGAAAACTTCTAACAGCTATCTACTTTCATACCCGAAAAGGTTGTTCTTTTCCTCTTTTCCTTTAGATAGTGCTATCCTACTAATAGTGAGTAGGTAGCCTTGTCGTTGGATGTTTTGAGGGACAATTGGAGGGATGTTACAGTCACGAAGGCAACTTATAGAGATGCTTTAGCAATTCTGTTTTAGGGACTAGATCATTTACCGAGAAGGCAACTGTAGGGTCATCGAGTGACTATGATCTTTTGATTTATGAGTCTTTGCTAAAGCATTCCTGCCCCGTGGCTGTTTTTTAAAGGCAACCAAAGTGGGCGTACCTTAGAGGTGTATATGTGAAAGTGTGTTATATTCAGTTATTTTTGTCTTTTTGTTAAGTTTTCTAACGTTTGATTTCACTCTTTGCATACATGCCTAGTTACTAGCAGTTAATATTTTGCATAAATTAAAGTGCAAGAATTTAAATCTACGCTATTACAATGCTTTGGGGAGGGGAATTACATTATACAAGGATGAGGGAAATAAAGTAGTAAATATCCTAATTTTAATCTATTACATCCAGTAGACAGATACAATAATAGTAAAAATACGGAATTAAATAAACGCGTGTGAAATAGAAAAGACGTCTAAAAAACCTAAAGAAAAGAAATCTTTTTTTGTTGTTTTTAGTATAAAAGAAAATAAAGCCTAAGTCTATTTAATTTTAATTTTAAGAAAAAAATGTTAAAATAATTAATTTATTTATTTATAAATTAATTTAATTATAAAAACAATTAGCCTAATGTTTTTTAGTGATTTTTGATTTTAATATTAAAATAAAAAGAAGTCAATAAAGAAATGAACAAAAAAGGTAAAAATACAAATGGAGGCATCCTTCGATTGCAGGGAGAGGTGGGGGCTTCGATTCAGAGAATGTTGCCTTTTGATTCAGTGAATGGTGTTACCCTTTGATCTAGTGGCAAGATGTGGCTTTCGATCCAAAGGGCGTTGCTGGGAGGGCCTGATGGAGCACCTATGAGGGCACTGCATCTGCAAAGATATGGTAGCTAAACAAAAAGCATGACCTGGGTGCCAAGCCCAGGTCCTTCGATTTTGTGTGCGCTGGCCTTATTTATGCTAGATCTGCAACAAGTGTTAGAAACAAAAGGAAACAAATACAGGCATGTGTACCACACCAAGGCCCTTCGAATATGGATGAAAATCGAATGACTATGATACGCAAATAAAGTATAGAATTTGATTCCTTACATTTTTCTTACCAACAGTGGTGTATGAATCTATGGTGATGGGTGTGGGTACCCTTGTCTAAGGATTGCTTCAATTTGGCTTCTGGATATGGGGACACTTGCTTAAAGGGTTACTTAGATTTGGCCCTTCTGGACGTGCGTTTGCTTAGGGGCTGGTGATGATTGGCGCAGCTTCAAGATAACTCCAAGAATGCATTTGCAATTTCGTGTGACTCTCTCTGGTTTTCCGTCCCCTTTGGCACTGTGTCCTTGGCCTTGTATTTATAGGAGTGTGATGGTGCATAGTAACGGCAGGAGACATCCATTTAACCATACTTTTAAAGCTATTAGACAAGAATCAGACATATTAAAAGATTTCCTTTTTGAAATATCCATGCCCCTTTTGAAATCTTGGATGAACCTGGACATTTGACTCCTTCGAATGTCCTCCAGTGTTGCTCTTCGATTGGCCTATTGTTACTTATTTCGAATGGTTTTCAAACCAATCGAAACATCAACCCTCCCTTTTAAATGGTCGAAGGTTGCTTCAGCTCTTTATCAATTAAAGGCTTTGAACTTGATTCGAGTGGCTCATATTCTCAACATCAGAGTTTATTTGATTAGCCCCTAAACATTATTCTTCTTGATGGCCTATTTCAAATGGCCTGGAAGGAGTTCTTCGAATGGCCCTGGTCCAATTACCAATCGAAGGGTATTTATTGAAATTTTAATCGAAGAGTCCTTTGCTACGCCAATAGAAAGATCTTGTCCATGTCAATCGAAGGACACAGTTAATATACATGTCGATGCTGCCTTGACACAATGCTAAATCGAAGGATCCCTTGCCATGCCAATCGAAAGGCTTGGCCTAGGGTGCCAAACGAAAGGGTCTTTTAGAATGCCAATCGAAGGCCTTGACACAATGCCAATCGAAAGGCTTGTCATGAGGCCAATCGAAATCCTTGTGTTCATGCCAATCGAAGGGCTTTGGCCATAATGCCAATCGAAACATTTTTGGAATGCCAATAAAAAAGCCTTGTTACATGCCAATCGAAGGGCATTGTCCATGCCAATCGAAAGGTACTTAAAACACCACTCAATTTTTTTTTCTTTTTCTTTAGGCAATGGTTTATGGTCAACCGTGTAGGGGGAAGACCTTGGAAAAACATTAGAGGGTAAATTTGGGGTACAACAGCTGCCCCTATTCAATCTTCTTAAACCTGAAGATGTAGATTGGCTTGTCTACCTTTCATGATCTGAAGGTGGAAGATGATTGAACACTAGAGTGCCCAGAAATTTGCACACGCATGACATAACACTGATGGTTGACGATTTCGGGAATGGGCTTACAAATGCCATTTGGAGAAGATGATAGAGAGTCATTGGAGATGGGCTTAAAGATGCCATCCAGAGTAGATGCTGACTTCTTAAGAGGTCTCTTTATGGGGATTCATGTTCCTGTTGTCTGAGAAGGAGTCCACTGAGGGATGTTGATTTCTGTTGTTTTTCTGTTTGAGGAAAACTCTATGGGGAATAGAGTCTAGGAACTTCAGTTGTCTATGGCTCTACTGAGGGGTTATCTCTGGATTAGAGAGATAAAAGTTTACTATTTTCTGGTTGAATTCCAGGCTTTGCGGTAATTTGCTGGGGAGAATGAAATTAACTGCTATCTGGAAATGTATTAGAAGAAACTTGTGTAGGGCTGTCTCAGGAGGAGTCCGGGTAAGACTTCATCTGGAAGTGTATGAGAAGGACCTAGGTAGGTCTGTTTTAGGAGATATATGAGAGGGAGCCTGAGTAGGGAAGCCTCAGGATGAGTTCGTGTAACACTGCATCTGGAAATTCAAGAGAAGGAACCTGGGTAGGGTTGCCTCAGGATGAGTCCGTGTAAAACTGCATTTGGAAATTGTGAGAAGGAACCTGGTGTTGTACCCCAAAATTTTCCCTCTCATTTATCCAATATTTTCTCACAAGATGTCTCTTGGCTCAAGACTGCACAAGGATTGATCAGCTCAAGACACCTCCTTAAGCACTGATGACCAAAATTAGGGTTTAAGATTGCACAAGGATAATTGAACTTTCAATGCCTCATATGACTTTCATGGATCATTATGGACCCTCAAGATTACTCATGTCAAGTTTCAAGCCTTGAATCACATTTTTACTCAGTCAATTGAGCAGTTAACCTAAAAATCAGTTGTATTGGGGAAAAGTCAATTGTGGCCAATTTATAGTAAAACTTCATAATTCTTTATCCACATCAACGTTATAAACTCATGTGTATCATTTGATCAAGTTTGGACCACAATTCCTCAAGAAATTTGATCAAATCATCAAAAGGGCAAAATGGTCAAAATTTGGGTTTTGACTGAGAAGGGGCAATTTCTGATTTTTGACCTAGAAAATGGTCAATTGGTTTGAAGCATGATATCAAGAGTTCAATTGCACCATTTTAACCTAATGGCATGACTCAAAATATTGCTCAAGATCAATTGGATTGATAGTTGATTTTCAGTCAACTAATCAAAAGTCAACTATATACTGAAAAGTCAAACTTTGACTTTTTGGTCAAAATCAAGTGTCAAAATTCTCAATTCATCAAAACATGTCAAAATATGAAACTTATTCATCAAGAAATCAAAAAGTCAAGATTTCACTTTGAAAAGTCAAAGTTTTCAAACTTAGAAAATTTTCTAAGTGTTGAAAACTTCATGTTTTTTCACAACTTTGAGCAAATTTTTCACCATGATGCAAAATGATTCAAAAGAAAATTTTAACATGAAAATTGTATATCTCCATGATATCTACAATATTTCTTTACACAGCTTCTCCTGAAAATTCTTAGATCTCAAGTTATTAATTCATGAAGTCATGGTCTTGAAATTAAACACTTAGTGAAATTTTGCCCTAGTTTAGGAAATATTTTAACTTAACTTCATGCCACTTTTACATATATTTAAAAAGGGAATATTCAAAAGTTATTCAAAGAGGGGTTGTAGATAACATTACAAGCTTTCTAAAATGTCCAAGAACTCCTTGAGATCATTCTTGAGCAAGGAGAATCGAAGATAGGAAGTTAGGGTTTCAAACTGAAATTATGGGTCATTTTCATGATGAACAAAAATGAAATTTCAATATTAGGCTGCATAATCTTGCTTTTCAGGCCTTCTAACTTGTGTATCTATCTATCATTAATGGATTACACAAACTTTTGAGCTTTAATCCAAGTGGTTTAAGCTTTATCCAATCCACATTTCCATTAATGGCACAAAGTGAACACTTCCATTTTAGAAAAGAAAGCTTTATGTGAAAAGTAAATTCTTGAGCCTCTAACTTGTTCCCTATGATCAAACTCCATCTACAGAGTCAGAAGCAAGTGTGTTTAAAGCATAACCACTCTATCTTATCCAGTACACAAAGCATTGAAACTTGATTTCTCAAAAAATCACATGTTGAGCTTAAACATGTGATTTTGAATTCTGATCAGATACAAGCCTCTATACTTGTTGCTTATAAATAAAGGCACTATTTGTGAGCTAGAGGAAGAGCTTAAGCAGCCTGAAACACACCAAAACTCTCTCAAATCAGAAATTTCCCAAAAACTTCATTGTTGCACAGTTTCTGACCTTGAACACTAAACTCATATTTCCCTCATGCGTTTCTTGGCCTTTTAGTTTCTAAAGCTTCCTTACATCAAGTGTACCCTATCCTTGTCCTTGCTTCATCACTGTAACATCATTTACCTTATCCTCCATAACCAAAAACAGAGCATTGCACATTGACTTATCCAAGCCATTTCAGCCATCCTCAACTCAAGCTAAGCATTGCATTAGCTTCCTAAAGACTCAAGGAAGCTAACCTGATCATTGCAGCACCTTGAATACATCTCATTTGCATTTCACAATTTCCAATTTTGAGGTATTTTTCTTGAACTTCTATCTCATTACTTAGGCATTGTTAGGCTTGCATTTGTGAAGATAAAATGTAGACATCATTGCCCTGAAGTTGTACATGTCCATAGATTTCATTTATATTGATTGAGCTAGGAGAATTTTAGGATTGAATCTCTGAAAATAGTTAGGTCAGAATTTGGTACTATTCAAAATTCATGCTCATTTTTGAGAATTAGTTTAAGTTGTTTACATTTTTGGAATCATGAACAAATTTGCCACAAGTTTCATGTTGACATTTTTGCAAATGGATGAGAAATGAACAAGATGCAGGTGGTCCGGCCAGATGTTGAAGATGAAGTTGTTTTCATGAAGCAGTTTCTAATATATATTTGTTGTTTTTATATAAGTTAACGGATGTATCACTACCCCAGTGGTTAAAGCGCGCGCCTGTCACTATGAGGTCCTGGGTTCAAGCCCCAGCGTGACCTTTTTGCATTTTTCTCATTTTTTGACATTTTCTTGTTTTTTTTTTGCAGCGCTTGGGCCAGTAGTTTTGGCCTGGCTTTTTTTTCTTACCATACTCTCCGTTTCACTATTTAACCCACTGACTTTATTTTTTATTCTATTTTATTTTTAATTTTTTTTATCTTTTATTTATTATTGTTATTATTATTATTATTATTATTATTATTATTATTATTTTCATTAATCATAAAAATCCAAAATAATTATATTTTAATTATTTATATTTTAATTATAAAAGTGGGGCTACATTAGGGCTAGATCACATTTATTTGCTTTCTTTGTTTGACTTGCATGCTTTACATTGTGGTTCCTTATTTGGGTTTGTTTTAATCCTACACCTGGATTTGGGGGCACCTTTCTTAGGTAAGTAGCAATAAACTGTGAGGGAACTGTGTGGGCTATATCTACACGGTTGAAATAGTAGCTACATTGATGCGATACTTTGGTATGTACCAGTAACCCTTTAGTAAATCAAAGAGAATACTGGGCCACCGCGTGATGTCACAAAGCATCAACTTACTTTAGCACCTTAATTGACCAACTTGGCTTTTAGGACGTAGTGAGATAGTTGTCTTTGGTGTAAAATCAAAATCGGTTGATACTCGATACTACACTCGTTGAGGTTTGACCCTTGAATTTTGTTTGGTGGCAAGTCAATTTTCTATCGGAACGAGAATTGGGGGAACGACCGGTGATATTGAGATCCCTTACAACCCCGTTACTATATTTAGGACAGGTTGAACCAATCCTACTTCAAGAGGGTATCACCTTAAAACCCATGCAAGCCTTAAACCTAAGGTCTTTGTGTGATTTGTTTGTGCTTATCTGCTATATCTGAGCATAGTCATGACATCATAACATATCATGTCATACTAACCATTTCAAGGATTCTTAGGGTTTATTTTTGTCTTGTTTTGTAGGACATGGCTCTCGCCCGCAGATTCACTATCCAAATCAGTCTGGTAAAAGTATCTCCTCAGCTTAAAGATTTGGAATCAAGGGTTCCCGAAAGCTCTCCATTCACAGAAAAACATGGTAGACTTCTCAAATTGGTGACTTTAAACCCTGATGAAGAAATGTTAAAAGTGTTCTTTCAGTTCTTTGACCCTCTCCATCACTGCTTCACTTTCCCGGATTACCAGTTTGTGCCTACTATGGAGGAGTTTCCTCTGCTATTCGGGGTGCCTATCCTTAATGAGGTACCTTTCAATGGTATGGAGAGAGGCCCTAAACCTGAAGATATTTCCAAAGCTTTGTCCTTACAACAGTCTGACGTAGTAGAAAATTGGGAAACCAGGAGAGGTGTCAAAGGTTTTTTGGCTAAGTTCTTGTTCGAGAAAGCTCACCATTTCTGGGATACCTTGGACTTACAAGCTTTTGAAGAGGTGTTACACCTTCTCATCTATGGTTTGGTACTGTTTCCTAATCCGGACCAGCTCATAGACGTGAATGCGGTTAAGATTTTCCTGTCACGTAATCCAATACCTACTTTACTTGGAGATATCCTACATTCGTTGCATACTCGCACTATAAAGAGGAGAGGAACCCTCTTGTGTTGCACACCTCTTTTGGCTAGGTGGTTTTTTTTTCACCTACCCCGATTCGTCTCGAAGAACGAATAAGGTTTGAGATGGTCTCAAAGGCTGATGACTCTTACATATTCCAGCATTCATTGGTGTCCCCGGTCCTCGGAGAATGTTACCATTATCGACCGTTGTGGTGAATTCCCTAATGTCCCTCTCTTAGGCATTAGGGGAGGAATCACTTACAATCCTTGTTTGGCACTACGACAATTTGGATACGCAAGAAGGGATGGTTCTCATGATGCACTTATTCAAGAAATCATTTTCGACTACAAGAATGATGCTCAGGATTATCGCAAAAGGTTCATGAGAGCTTGAGGCATGGTACATAGAGTTGATAGAAAGACACTGGGGCACAAGAATTCCATCCCTCTTGAGCCTTATCTCAAATGGGTACGAGCTCGTGCTCAAAGTCTTATGATGCCTTATCTCTCTATTCTCCCAGTTATTATAGAGTCTATTGTGAAAGGAGATGTCCCGTACACTATCCTTCATCCTAACATGCCCACCTCTCTCGAAGACTTGCAAAGGGATTGGATACAGCTTAAAGGGGAGCGAGACACTTTTGAGGCCCAATTCTACTCCAGCGAGAAGAAGGTTCTGGAACTCACCAAGCAGCTTCATGAGGAGCGGAGTCTGAAAGCCTACATCGCACCAAAGAGGATGCGTACAACCTTTTTATCTTAGAGTTTTTTGTATTTCTTTGTAAGCCCAAAGAGGCATGATGTACTCAAACTTTAATTTATTAATATAATGTGTGTTCCTTTTTGGTCTAAAGCAAATTTAAATCTCTAATTTCCTTGAAATCATTTGCACATGCATCTTCATTCATCATAACATAAGCATGTTTCTTACAACAAGTCTCCTCATCTTTCGACTGTTTATTTCAGTAAGATGGATCTCGAGCAGACAGTAAAAGACCTCCAAGCACAGAATGCTCAGTTTCAACAGATGTTCTTGACTCTATCCAAATGACAAGAGGATTTGAAAACTTTTCCGATTAAAGAAAAAAAGAAGAAAGCAAAGAAAATAACCGGAGTTCTGAATATGGGAAGAAGGTTCCAAGGACAAGCCAGACGGACCCTAGACTTTGCAACATCATCTGGTGAAAAGGATAATCAAGAAGGGAAAGGAAAGGAAGCATCTGTCTAACCAGAATCTGAAGAGGAAGAAGAAGAGGATTACTCTGAAGAGCAGTATCCCCCGGCTGACGACAAATACAAACATCTGGAAGAACGGCTAAGCGTAATGGAGATTCAGAAAGCGACCGGGTTGGACTTTGAAGAGCTGGGCTTGGTTTCTAGGATTTTTGTTCCACCCAAATTCAAGGCACCAGTGTTCGCTAAGTACAATGGGGTTTCGTGTCCCGAGATACATCTCCGATCTTATGTAAGGAAGATACAGCCTCACACTGCTGACAGAGATTTGTGGGTCCACTTCTTTCAAGACAGTCTATCTGGGACTCATCTTGATTGGTGTTTATCAACTGGAAAGGGCCAATATTCATAATTGGGAAGACCTTTCCGCTGCTTTTTATAAACAATATCAGTACAACACAGACCTTGCTCCTACCCGTACTCAACTCCAGAGTATGGCTATAGTTTCAAGTGAAGGTTTCAAAGACTACGCTCAGAAATGGAGGGACTTAGCAGGAAGAGTCTAGCCTCCCCTTTCTGAAAGAGAACTAGTAGACATGTTTCTGGGTACCTTGTCCGGTCCTTTATTTAATCATTTAATTGGAAGCTCCTCAGCAGGCTTCACTGAATTAATCTTGACTGGGGAAATAGTGGAAGCTGGGATTAAGAATGGGAAGATCCAAAAAGATGCATCCTCCGTCACTATAAGAAAACCATTTATTAGGAAGAAAGAATTTGGTGTTGTGTATCCTCAAAGGAATCAAGATAGGACTGAACGCCGATCAATGGTAGGGGCTGTCATGAGCCCTAAGCCTGCACCTACTCAACAAAGGAACAATCAGCCTAGAACGGAAAGACCAGTAAGACAATTTACCCGGATTAATATGACACTATCTCAAGTCCTACCATATTTGTTGAGATCTAATCTGGTAACTTTGAAGGAAGCTCCGAAGAATCCTAACACAACCTCTCCTCACTACCATCCTAATGCTCGTTGTGAAATCCATTCAGAAAGCCCTGGCCATGATACCAACAACTGTTGGGATTTGAAAAACAAGGTTCAAGACCTTCTTGAAGCAAAAGAAATTGAGTTTGATGCTCCTGAGATCCCAAATGTTATCACTGCCCCTATGCCCAAGCATGGTCGTGGTGTTAACGCTCTTGAAGATGATATGTTTGTTACTGCTATTGATGAACTTGTTACTCCTCTCCTAACCGTCAAGAAGAACCTATTGAAGGCCGGTTTATTTCCTGGATATGATAAAGGCTGCCACTTTTGTTTATCCCTACCAACTGGTTGTCATTTACTGAAAACAGGTGTCCAACGCCTAATGGATGACAAAGAGATTTTGTTTGAAATGACCCCCGTTCCAACCCTTTCTTACAAAGATGTTTCAATAGTAACCATTTCCTCCAATCCTTCCAGTGTCTCCACCAAAAGACCCGTTAGGATTACATTAGTTCCTAAAGTGGCTCCACTGATAATTACTATGCTAGGTCCAATCCCGTACTCATAAGATAAAACTGTCCCATGGAACTATAGGGGTGACGTCTATTATCACGACGTCAAGCAAGATTGGCTGGCTGATGAAGACGTAATTCTTGAGAAGGCTGACCTCGACATCAGTAATATTGCGGGAACCAGCAAGATAACCCAAAGTGGAAGAATTTTCTCTCCAGAGATTGCTCCTCCGAAGATTGTTACCGGTCCTGTGATCATCCTTGTTCCTGTTCCTGTTCCTGTTGACACTACTACTACTACTACAATCCCTATGGTTACCCCTACTAACACTCCTACCACTGAGTCGATCGAGACTCGAGGTAAAGGCATTCTGGTTGAGCCTGTCCGGATGAAGGTGCAAACAGTATCTATCCCTGGGGCCTCCCAAAAGGAGATCGAAGAAATTATGAAAATTATAAAGAGAAGGGACTACATCATAGTCGAACAACTAGGGCAGACTCCTTCAAAGATTTCCATGTTGGATTTATTGTTATGCTCTGAGGCTCATGCGAAGGCCTTGGTAAAATTTATTAAAACTGCCCATGTACCACAAGAAACCTCTGCTGATCAATTCCAAGACTGCGTGGCCAGTTTAACCGCTGAATATGGTTTAGGCTTTTCTGATGCTTACTTGATACCTAGAGGGAGGAAGTACAACGAGGCATTGCATGTCTCTGTCGAATGTCGGGGCACAACTTTGGCCCATGTCTTGGTTGATACTGTTTCGTCTTTGAATATGCCGCCTAAGAAGGGTCTTGATAGACTTTGTAAGTATGAGAGTGCACCTAAGAGGGAGGGTGAATTAGGTACTTTAAAATTTTTACCGTTTTAGTGATTATGGATATTATTTTTTTGGTTTAGTGCATGAGTTTACAAATGTGTTTCTTTCTTTTCTGGTTTATGACTAGTGATGAAAGTGGTATATGCGGAAAAGTAAAGAACACAAATATGTATCCTGGTTCCCCTTATAGTCCGAGAGTACTCCAGTCCCCTTTCAACATGAAAGAGATTTCCTTATTAATAAATCTCTAGGCAAGACACCCTAGTCTTTCTATACAAGACTCTAACCAATAAAACCACCAAGAACAATCCACTTGGACCAAGAACAATCCTCTTGGATTTTCACTATATCAATAATGAGAACAATCCTCTCAAGGTGACCTTACTTGTATCCAACAATCCTGGAAAAACAAGATTTTAAACTTATTTTCAACAATCCTGAAAAAATAAGCAAGTATATAGCAATATTTGATTTGAGTGAGTTTGTAGTGTAATAATCACTATGAGTGATTTTATCAATGAATTGATCTTATATTCCAAAGATAATAGTATACAATGACTCAAGATATATAATGCTCAAAGTTTTCTGGTTAACAATATGTGAAAGTGTGCAGAAAAACTTTGTGTATGAAAGTGAAGAAAAGCTTAAGTTTGATATTTGAAAATTCAGAAAATATATTTGGAAGAGGTGTTTAAATGATTTTGAAAGTGAGTATTTATATGTTCATAGCACCTTTTTGAAACAACATAAAGTTCTATAAATGAATCATGAACAATTACCAAGATTGAGTGAAAGGTTTCCATGAAATGGTGTTATGAACAGGCATGTGTAAAGCTGTTGTTTTTCAAAATTGTGCAGCATGCAATCGATTGCACCCTTTGCGTAAATCGATTTCACGGGGTTTCAACATATAGAATTTCAAATATTTTTAGTGTGAAATCGATAGCACAAGAGTGTAAATCAATTTCATGTGAAGTCAGTAGCAAAAATTGATTGAGTGCAATCGATTGCATAAACATGCAAATCGATTACACTTAGAAACAGTAGTAAAAGATTTGAAAAATTGAAGCATGCAATCGATTGTACTGATATGCAAATCGATTGCACTCAAGTGAGAAAATATTTTTAGCTTAGAAAAACTTGAGTAAAGATTTGGACAATATAAAATATTTCTTTTGACCATTGAGCATCTATGTCTTAAGTTCAAAGTAAGTATTATCATTATACCTTGAAATTTGCTAAGTGCTTGAACTGAAGACTTTATCCATAGATGATTTTAGCTTGATCAATAATCTTTGCTTTCTTTGTCAATCATGATTTGTCTTCATCAAAACAAAAGTGCATTTGAGAAGCTTGATTTTACATTCTCCCCCTTTTTGATGATGACAAACGATCTTGCTTGATGCTTTGTAATTTCTGGAAAGAGCTTCTCCCCCTAAGATGTATAACTCCCCCTTTGTATGATAAGCTTTGAAATCATTTGGATTTGCTCATCTTGAAGGATTCTTTGTAGCTTAAAAGATTAAGACAAGGAAATACACAAGCATAAAGTATAACATCCTTTTCCCCCCTTTGACATTATTAAAAAGAATGGAAAGATGCATAAAAATGGACAAAATACATATAATAATATTGAAAGCTTAACGATAGCCATATTGCTTCAAGATGCTTTTTCTCATCCTTTGATAAATGTACATAGTAGTTATCTTCATCAAAACATAATGTTGAAGATGCTTGACTCTTTTAGGCAGAATGAGAACCTTTTATGTGAATGCTCCCCCTATCTTTGATAACCCCCTCTTGATCAAATTTCTCCCTTGAATCATAGAGAATTTTCATCTTTCTTTGGGCTGCAATAGTTAGAGACAAGCATACACACACACACACACACACACACACACACACACACACACACACACACATATATATATATATATATATATATATATATATATATATATATATATATATATATATATATATATATATATATATATATATATATATATATATATATATATATATATATATATATATATATATATATATATATATATATATATATATATATATATATATATATATTCTCCCCCTTTGTCTTTAGAAAAAAGGAATGGGGAAAGACTTAAAATATATAATGAAAATTATAAACAAAAAAACAATTTTTACCTATGAGTTTTACCTCAAGAGTGACTTCATAAATTATTCATCCTTGATGAAGTTGAAGCCTTTTCAACAAAGTTGTCTTTCTCTTAGAAGTTGTCTTTTATTATTAAACATTGTTGTACCCCAAAATTTTCCCTCCCATATTTCTCAAAACATTTCAAGTGAGATCCTCAAATTGCTCAAGGAAGTCCAAGGGTTGACCAAACAAACTCTCTCTTAAGGCAGTCTACCTCAAATTAGGGTTTCATGTTGCATCAAGATACTTGATTCCAAGGGATCCAAAATGCTCACCATTGTCCTAATATGTTCTCAAAATAATCCTTGTCATGTTTCAAGCCCTACAGAGGAAGTTTGCCCATTCAATTGCTCAAAGGCCTGAAAATCGACTGTGCTAGGGAAAAAGTTAACTGGGGCCCCCGTACAGTCAAACTTCAATTATTTTTGGTCAACATACTTATTTTGAAGTATTATTCATCATTTGATCAAGGGTTGATCATGATTCCTCAAGGATTGCTCACAATTCATCAAAACCCAAAAGTTGCTAAATTAGGGTTTTGCAGGAAAAGTCAACTCAACTTTGACCAAGCATAACTTTCTCATACTTTATGAGAAATGACCCATCCAAAGCTCATTTTAAATAGGATGCAATGCTCTAAAATCAATAATCATATCCAAAGTTTAAAATATGCACTCACAAGAAGTTATGAATTTGGACATTATAGGTCATTTTGAAAAGTCAACAAAAACACCTTTTTTGTCAAAGCTTCATACATGAACATGGAAGACTCAATTGAGATGAGACCAAAATGGTTGCTTAGAGGACATCTTGAGCTTTCTAAAAAGTCAGAGAACACCTTCATAGAGTCAAAATTGAAGAAGTTGTGCATTGGTGAAGTTGACCTTTTCTGCAAAATTGTCAAAAGTCAAAAGTGCCTCAAATTGCAATTTTTGTCAAATAGGCCCAAATTTTTGCACTTGTTTTGAGTTTTTAACATGGTCCACGAGCCCTAGCTCTTCCCACTTTCCTTTATTTTATTTTTTCCATTTATTTTGATTTTTTATTTCAATTAAATCAAATTAAAACAAAATAAATCATGGAAATATCCAAATCATTCAAACCTTAAGATTTTGTGCATATTTCAGGTATCTTATATAGCTAGCAAGAGAATCAAATCGTGTAAGGCATGGTTATGCATAAAATTTTTGATATTTGGCCTATTTTGGAAAGATTTTCATGGAAAGCAAATCATGATCAAAGACCATAATTGACAAAGATTGAAAGCATATTTGTAACCCTAATTCAATCAGTGGTATATAGTGGACAATTGCAGACCAAAAACACAAGGTTTGGAGGCGTGTAGAGGAAGAACAAAACTTGAAAAAACTCAACAAAAGTGGTGATCCAATTTGATACTTCCAAGCATTTTCAAGACTCCCAAGCCATCTCTTTCGTTTCCTGGGCACTCAAAGAAGCCATAGCAATCAAAAGCAAGCCTTCTCGCGCGCTAGAACTCACTATAAGTGGTTTACGGATTGGACATATTTTTGAAATCGAATACCATTGTTTAAGCATTTGTAGCATGAATCATGTGTATATTCTGAATCCTGGAAGTGTTTTCAAGCTATTCATAACAGTTAATTGCATTTTTGCTAACCCTATAGAGAAACACCATTGCTAGGGTTTTCTGTTGCATTTTGGGATCTTTGTATACAGGAAAAATTGGTCCACAAGAAGGGCACCATGATGCTCAGCAGGCCAAGACGAATTGGTCCATAGCATTAGAATTCATTTATCGTGCCTGTATGTGATTTTGAAATATGCAGGGGTTATAGCGACAGACCTATGTCTGTAGGTAAAAGTCTCTGACTTTTACTAACGGAGAAGGGAAGAAGACGACCTGTGTGGCACCATCCCATTCTCCTGTTTGAAATCTGGCGCGTGTTTGGTAGCTAGATTTGCTTTATTTATTTTATTATTTTTGTTTCATATATTGACAAGTTGAATCAAATGGCCCAGTGGTAGCCAAGGAGACGCTAAGGAATTGCAGGCATGAGGTTAAGGGTTCGACCCCTGCCTCCAAACATTTTCATATTTTCCTAAATATTCTTTATAGATCCCATATCCCACACAGGCGTGAAGACCATCATGCGCCCTCAGGATTCAACCATTGGATCTCCAGAAGGCTAGATCTGAAGGCCATCATTGGAGGACCATGATGCACCCTGGTCAATGCACAACATGGAATATGAAAGTCAAACGTGGGCCAATGGATTTTGGGCTCAGAATTTGCTATGGAGACCCCCCTCAATTGCTAGCAAACAGGCCCAATACTCTTTTTCTTTATTCTTTTATATTTTCTTTATTTAATTCATTTTAATTATTTTACTAACATAAAAATTATTTCTTTTTTTATCAAAAAATCATAAAATCAATTTTCACCCAAATTAGATTTAGGTTTATTTTTTATCAAAAATTAATTAAATTAGTTAATTTAATTTTTTAGGTAACTTTAATTGTCTTTGTAAATAAATTAAAATCAATTAGAAAAACTAGGGTTTTTGCTTAATCTAATTTCTATTTTCTTTTCTTAAAAAATAACCAAAACATAAAATTAGGTCAAATGTAAATATTTGTTTCTTGATCTAATTTAATTAATAATTAGGTTCATATTTCATTTAAAACCTTATTTTCTTAAAATAATCAAAAACAACCAAAAAATGATTTTTCTTGTAATCAGGTTAGACGGGGTCAAGACCCTAATTTTCTCTCGTTCTCGATTCATCGTGCGCGTTTATTTTATTTTACAATATTGATGTAATTGCTCATGGGATGTAATAGTTTAATTAGTACTTTTTCGTTTATTTATCGTTTTTACGGGTTTTTGGCTATGTAATTAATACCTGAAGCCTTGTAATAGCGTAGCTTTATTTTCAACATTTTAATTTCCGCAAATATTAACTGTTAGATGTATGATAATAGGATTGCATGACAAGACTGTATGTAAATTTTAAAACGGTTAGCAAACCCTAAATGTGCAAAGATAATAACTTGAAATTGAATCACTCGCACATGCGCACTCCTAGGGTATACTCTCACATCGGTTGCCTTCGGTAAACGATCATTAAGTATAGGGTATTTTAGTGGTCGCCCTCTTGTCTAAACAAAAGATCAAAGTCCCGTTCGGAAATGTTGCCTCGGAAAGGTTGCCTCAGAAATATTGCCTCGAATATTGATCTTAAGACATTAGGGTTATTACTAAGACGTCCTAACATTGCTTTAGTGATCGTACGTCCCTTTCGAATTGACCCTTACAACTCCAACGACGGTGCTACCTACTCACTAATAGTGGGATATCATTGTCTAAAGGAAACAAGAACAGAAACATTCTTTTTTCGAGTAGGAAGATGCTAGCAGGTACTTGCTCAAAAACAAACTTTTTTCACACCAAACACTTTTCAAACAATGTTTTCAAAAACAACTTTGTAACACTCTTAAGGACAGAAACAAGGGTTAAATCGAAGTAAAACAAAAACTTTTTTTCAAATCAAACACACACAAGCAATTTTGAAAATGATGAGCAAGTACCTAAGAGCCCGTAGAAAACTATGGATAGAAAGGGTGCTAATACCTTCCCTTCCTATAATCTACCCCCCGTACTCAAAATCTCGAAAAAAGGAATTTTTCTGTGTTTTTTTCCTTTCCAGTTGGATAAAATAAAAGTCGGTGGCGAATCTTGCTTACCGCGACATTTTGCAAACACAAACGCAAAACGCAAACCAGCATTTCAAAACAGTCCGGTTCTGCCACCGTATCACAGAACTGGCGACTCTGCTGGGGATTTCAAAGTGGGGTATACCTTAGGATTAGTTCATCATACATTGCTTCTATTGTTTGATTTGTTTGCTTTACCTTTGAGGGTTTTGTATTGGGAGTTACTATAGATCATAACCCGGATCTGGGGAACACCTTTTAGGTAAGTAGCAATAAATTGTGAGGGAACTGTACGACATAGACCGATACGATTGAAGCAGTAGCTACGTTGATATGGAACATTGGTTGGTACAGGTATCCCTTGTGGAGAAACGAGGAGAATACGAGGCTGCTATGTGTGTCGTTAAGCATCAACTGACCTTAGAACCTATAATTGACCAACTTGGCCATAGGAAGTAGTGAGATAGCCGGCCTCGGTGTAAAGCTGAGAACTGGTTGATACTCGATGCTACACTCATTGAGACCATACTCTCGAGATAGTTTCGGCCGCAAGAAAAGATTGTGTGAGCTGAAACCATGACCGATGGAGGATGGTCAGTGATATTGAGAACCTCTAGAACCCATTTACTATTATTAGGACAGGTTGAAACCAACTGAACTTCAAGAGGGTAGTACCTAGACCTCATGCAAGCCTTAAACTTAAGGGCTATTGTGTGACTTATTTTCCTTTACCATGTCTGTTATCTGCTATACCTGTTGTGTGTTTTATCATGACATCATGCATCATAACATAACATGCATACTTCATTTACTAACCATTTCAAAGACTGAGGGGATTTATCTTTGTTCTGTTTTGTAGATTATGGCTTCCATGCGCAGAAACACCATCTGAGTTAACTTTGTGCAAATACCTGCTCAACTCAAAGATTTAGCCTCGAGAGTTTCTGATACTTCTTCATTCATTAGGATACATGGTCAGCTTCTTAGCTTGGTTACCTCAAAATTTGATGAGCAGATGATGAGTGTGCTTTTCCAGTTCTTCGATCCGGTGCATCATTGTTTCACCTTCCCGGATTATCAGCTAGTTCCCACTTTGGAAGAGTTTTCTGACTTATTGGGTATATCCATCCTCAAGCAGATGCCTTTCACAGGTTTGGAAGAGCTTCCTAAACCATAGGACATTGCTTCAACTTTACATTTGAAAAGGGCTGATGTAGTATCCAACTGGGAGACACGAAGCAGAGTTAAAGGTTTCTTAGCCAAGTTTCTGATGGACAAAGCTCAACTATTATGGGACAGTTTAGACTTTCAGGCTTTTGAAGATATCTCGGCTCTCCTCATCTACGGCTTGGTTCTTTTCCTAAATCCAGATTCCTTCATAGATGTGAACACGGTTAAGATCTTCTTGTCTCGCAATCCTGTGCCTACTCTCCTGGGTGATATTTTGCATGCTCTCTATACTCGTACCGTGTGAAGAAGAGAGACCCTCATGTGTTGTACGCCGCTGCTGGCAAGGTGGTTTATTTAGCACCTCCCCAAGTCTGTATGGAAGAATGAGGAAGGGTTAGGATGGTCTTACAGAATCATGTCACTTGCCCATACAGACATTCTTTGGAGTTCTAAGGATATGGAAAGTGTTGCTGTCATTGACCGATGTGGGGAATACCCTAATATCCCATTACTTGGAATTAGAGGGGGAATAACCTACATTTCTTGTTTGGCTTTACGACAGTTTGGTCGTGCTCGGAGAGACGGTCCTCATGAGCTACTCCTTACAGATATTGTCTTTGACTATAAGGAGGACGTTGACGAGCATCGCCGAAGGTTTATACGAGCATGGGGCATGGTGAATAGGTCTGACCCTTACGAGCTAGGAGCAAAGACTTCTCTCCCTATGCAACCATATCTCCAGTGGGTCCGAGCTCGGGCTCAAAAGCTTGGGATGCCTTATGAAGTTGTGTTACCAGTGATTATGGAGCATACTGATGAAGAAGGTGTTCCTTATACAGTCTTTTATCCCTACATGCCTACGGATATTTGGGCATTGAAGAGATATTGGATTCAGCTAAAGGAGGAGAGGGATACTTACCGGGAGAAGTATCATGAGCAGGAGAGGAAGATCTTGAAGCTCACAAGGCAACTTGAGAATTAAAGGACTATTAATGACTACGCCAGCACGAAGGGAAAGCGGCCATGGGATTTCTGATTTTTGCTTTTTCTAGTTTAGATTTGTTTTCAATTTATTTCTTTTGTAACGCCTTAAAGGCATTGTTAAACATTTTACAAGTTTAATCTAATAAAGTTTGTTTATTTCTTGGTTTGCAAATTTAAATCTCCCAAAGTCTCTAAAATCATTTCATACGCATTCCATTATCATGTACCTCATTACAAGTACCATTACAGGTTTCTCATCTTCTTCGCTGTTTATTTCAGTACAGAATGTCTTCTGAAATACCTACCGATCAAGCCATCAAAGCTCTTCAAGCACAAAATGATCAATTCAAAGAGATGTTCTTGAACTTGGCTAAAGGGCAGGAGGATTTGAAGACTCTCATCCTGAAGGAGAAGAAGAAGAAGAAGAAGAAGAAGAAGAAGAAGAAGGTGGTTCTGCTGAATATAGGTCACAGATTTGGGAATAGGTTACGACAGGAAGCTGATTTGTCTCATTCATCTAGAGGAGGAGAGAATCAAGAGGAAGGAAAGGGTCCTAGTCATGTAGTCTCTGATAATGATATCGATTTTGATTATGAACAGTACCCTCCTGCTGAGGATAGGTACAAACAACTCGAACACCGTCTAAGTGCTATGGAGATTCAGAAGGTCCTTGGTTTGGATTTCGGGGACTTGGGACTAGCATATGGGGTGGTGATCCCTCACAAGTTTAAAGCTCTAGGTTTTGCTAAGTACGATGGAGTATCCTGTCTAAAACTCCATCTCCGCTCGTATGTCAGAAAAATCCAACCCTACACTGCTGATAGAAACTTGTGGGTCCATTTCTTTCCAGATAGTCTATCAGGGACTCAGCTTGAATGGTTTTATCAATTGGAAGGAGCTAATGTCCGCAACTGGGAGGACCTTGCTGCTGCTTTTTACAAGCAGTGCCAGTATAATGCCGACCTTGCTCTCACGCGTACTCAGCTTCAGGGTATGTCTATGGGTGCAGGTGAAGGCTTTAAGGACTATGCTCAGAAATGGAGAGATCTGGCTGGAAGAGTCCAACCCCATCTGTCTGATAGGGAGTTGGTGGATATGTTTCTTGGGACTTTGTCTGGTCCATTTTTCAATCACTTGATCGGTAGTTCATCATCTGGGTTTACCGAACTGATTTTGATCGGGGAGAGAGTAGAAGCTGGTATCAGAAGTGGCAAGATACAAAAAGGTGTTTCATCAAGTATAGAAAAGAAGCCTTTCAGGAAAGAATCTAGTGCAGTTTATGGCTCGAGGAGCCAAGGCGGACCTGAACACCGTCAAGCAGTAAACACGGTAGTAATATCAAGACCCACCATTGCCCCACAACGCAACAATCAGCAAAGAACAAAGAGACCACAAAGACAGTACACTCGGATTAATATGACTTTGTCTCAAATTCTACCGCAATTGTTAAAGACCAACCCGGTAACTCTGAGGGAAGCCCCAAAGAACCCCAGCACCATATCTCCGCTGTATAATCTGAACGCCCGCTGTGCCTATCACTCTGATAGCCCGGGTCATGATACGAACAATTGTTGGGCCTTGAAGAATAAGGTACAAGATTTTATTGAAGCTAAAGAGATTGAGTTTGACGCTCCAGAGAAACCCAACGTCATAATTGCTCCAATGCCCAAGCATGGTCATGGAGTAAATGCGGTGGACGATGATTTATTTGTGACCTCTGTGGAAGACATTTTTACTCCGTTGATGACAGTTAAGAAGAACCTATTATTGGCCGGTTTATTTCCGGGTTGTGGAGAAGGTTGCCACCTATGTTTAATCCTGCCTGCTGGTTGCCATTTATTGAAATCAGGTGTTCAACGCCTGATGGATAACAAAGAGATCCTGTTTGAGAAAACATTGATTATGTTGATTCCTGTTGAAGATGTTTCCATCATAACCATTTCCGCCAATCCTTCCAAGGCTTCCTCGAGAAAGCCTGTTAGGATTACATTCGTTCCGAGAGTTGCTCCATTAATCATTATTATTCCTGGTCCTATCCCATACACTTTGGATAAGGTTGTCCCGTGGCACTATGGGGTTGATGTGTATTATCATGGGATCAAACAAGACTTGAAGGTTGAAAAAGTTGATGCTGATGTCAGCTATATTGTCGGGGCTAGCAAGGTCACCCGAAGTGGAAGACTCTTTTCTCCCGAGATTTCCCCTCCGGCTGTTCAAAAGCCTGTTGCCATTCCATCTTCCAGTACATCAGCTACTGTCCCAGTTCATATTCTAATTATCACCCCTGTCGCCGAGCCATCTGACACTCGGGGCAAAGAAATCACAGGTGAACCTTCCTGGATGGAGGCACCTAAGAAGATCATTGTAGAAACCTCTAAGAAGGAGATAGAGGAAATTCGGAAGATTATCAAGAAGAGCGACTACAATGTAGTCGAGCAGCTGGGGCAGACCCCATTGAAAATCTCCATGTGGTCCTTGTTTTTGTGTTCGGAAGCCCATGCAAAGGCTTTAATTGCTTTCCTCAAAACTGCGCATGTGCCACAGGAAACCTCTGCTGACTAATTCAAAGACTGCGTAGCTAGTTTGAATGCCGACAATGGGTTGGGTTTCTCAGACGCAGATCTGACTGCTAAAGGAAGAAATCACAATGATGCTCCGCATGTCTCGATCGAGTGCAAGGGCACTACTCTGGCCCACGTACTGGTGGATACTGGGACCTCATTGAATGTTTTACCCAAGAAAGCATTAGACCGTCTAGACTATGAAGGTTTGGTTCTTAAGCCAAGTAATATTGTGGTTAGAGATTTTGATGGGTCAAAAAGGATGGTACACGCGGAAGTGGACGTCCCTGTTAAAATTGGCTCCCAGAATTTTGCATCTACTTTCTATGTGATGGATATCCGACCATCTTATTCTTGTTTGATAGGTCACCCGTGGATTCATAAGGCTGGGGCAGTGACTTCTACACTCTATCAGATTTTGAAATATCCAGTAAAGGGGAAGATTGTTACGGTGCAAGGTGAGGAGGAGTACATGGTAAGTCATCTTAACTCCTTTCTCTATATGGAGATGGATGGGGAGTTCATCGAAACCCCGTGTCAGAACTTTGAAGAAGTCCCCCAGACTCTGGCGTCGACTGAAGTTGATGTTGAAGAACCTCCGATGGAGATGGCTTCTCTAAAGGATGCCAAGGCTGTAATTGAAAAAGGTGGGTGTGCAAATTGGGGCCAACTCCCTGACTTTGCACTCAAGACTGACAAGTTTGGTTTGGATTTTACTGTAGAGGCTCAATGGGTTGTTCGGCGTGCGCGAATTGGAAGACCTCCTCTGCATATCAGTAATCCGGGAGTGAATGCGATTGAAGATGATGAAGAAGAGTCAGAGTTCGACTACCGACGGTGGATTGAACAACTGGACAGAAAAATACTTTGTGCCCGTTTATTTTATTACACAGTAATTGACTTTGCCTTGCCCGAGGCACCTTGGCTTTGTTTGTGAGGGCTTATTATTTGTCATTTTCATATATCATCAATAAAGCATTGGATGTTTTCTTGCATTACAAATTTTGCGCTCCTTGTTTTTCTTGTCTATCTTTCACTTTATCAAAACAGCTATTGTCTTACACACATTCACATATCATAATGCAGATCCACATCCACTTTGGATCCCGTTGATAACGACTCTGCTACTACCAGTTATGACTTCGAAAATCCGATTAAACAAGCCAAGGACGAAGGTGAGGATGATTGTGAGGTGCCTGGGGAACTTGCTAGATTGTTACTACAGGAAGATAGGGCCATACAGCCTCATGAAGAACCAGTGCAATTAGTGAATTTGGGTACAGAGGAAGACAGGAAAGAGGTCAAAATAAGTGCCAAATCTAAGCTGATAAAGTGCATATACCTCCAGTTCCTATAAACGTCTTGACGGCTCCTTGGACTTTTTCAATGTGGGGTATCGATATGATTGGTGAGATCAAACCTACTGCGTCCAACGGGCATCGTTTCATTATGGTGGCTATTGATTACTTTACAAAGTTGGTTGAAGCAGCTTCCTTTGCTACAGTAACCAAGAACGTTGTGGCATGGTTTATTCGGCACAATTTGATCTGTCGATATGGTGCACCAGAGAGGATCATTATGGACAATGGTATAAATATCAACAATACGATGATCACCGAGCTCTGCAAGCAGTTCAAGATACAGCATCACAACTCTTCTCCTTACCGATCGAAGATGAATGGGGCTGTTGAAGCGGCTAATAAGAACATCAAGAAGATTATGCAGAAGATGATGGTGACATACAAAGATTGGCACGAGATGTTACCATTTGCTTTTCATGGGTACCGTACCTCAGTGCAGACTTCAACAGGGGCAACACCCTACTCTTTGGTGTATGGCATGGAAGCAGTCTTACCCATTGAAGTCCAGATACCCTCTCTTCGGATTATGAAGGATGTAGGTTTAAGCGAGGATGACTGGATCCAGACCCGGCTTGATCAACTGAAATTAATCGACGAAAAGAGACTTACTGCTATTTGTCATGGTCAGACGTATCAAAATCGAATGATCAAGGCATTTAACAAGAAAGTCAGACGACAAGAGTATCAAGTTGGGGATCTGGTAATCAAGCGCATCATACTGCCGCAAGGTGATCCCAGGGGCAAATGGATCCATACGTACGAAGGGCCATTTGTGGTTAAGAATATTTTCTCAGGAGGAGCTATGATTCTAACCACTATGGATGGTGACGACCTTCCTCACCCCGTCAATGCAGACATGGTGAAAAAATATTACGCATAATCAAAGACCCGCTAGGTTGACTGGCCTAGGCAAAAATAAGGGCTTCCCGGCGAACCAAAAGGGTTCGGGAAAAAAATAAGGGATGAAAATGAAAAAATCTGTACACCCGGCAAGTCGAAAACCTGAAAAGGCGGCTTGGGCAAAAAATGGTATCCCGATGGACTGAAAACCCAAAAGGGCGGTCCAGGCAAAAATTAGGGATTAAAGCGTAACACTATGTCTCATTGGATCATCTTTCAACCAAACTTAGGTATCGACTATCCAGCTCGGACGGCGCCAATCAATCTAATCTACCTTCAACCAAGTAGCAAAGTGATGAGACGCTCGAGGATATAAGGGCAATAGCAGAGTTGGAACCTAGTAGGATTGTTCACATAGCTATTTTTTGTTTTTCACAAATTGTATAATTTCTATCCTTCGGCGGCGTTCCCTTCCTAGGACGTCAGCCTCTTGTACAAAACGCCTATTTACAGGCCAGATTCAAAATCAATACAATACAGTTTACAACGAAATTCAAAGTTGTTTTTCTTTTTCTGTTTTATTTTGCAAGAACGTCCAATGGTTCATTTTTTGATATATGCATTTGACAATAATTGCTGCTCATAAATATTTACATGCGAAAAAAAGAAGATTACTCGTTGTTGTACCCCAAAATTTGCCCTCCCATATTCTTCAAGATTTGGCAAGATCAATCTCCAGATGGTTCAAAATCTCTCAAGGGTTGCACAGTCCAATTGCCTCCTAACACAGTCAAAATTAGGGTTTTGGTTCTTACAAGGAAGTTGAGGTTTCCAAGGGTCCAATCAAGTCCCATATGCCTATATACATTGTCAAACACCCATATGTCAAGTTTCAAGACTCACAGCATCAAGTTGCACAGTCAAAAGCCCTAATTGCTTCACAGTCATTTGCAGGGGTAAAATGGTCATTTGACAGTCAAAAGTCAAAAATTTTGGTCAACATCTCATTTTGAAGCCACAATCATCATTTGACAAGCCTTGATCATGATTCCACAAGCATGGCTCAAAAAGTCTCAAGATGCAAAAAGTTACTATTTTAGGACAACCGAAAAGTCAACTGCAAATTGACCAAGGCATAACTTCTTCATGGTTCATCAGAAAAATCCCATCCGATGCTCATTTTGAAGGGGATGACATTTCCTACAACTCATCTTCACACTCCAAGTCCAAGAAATGCTCTCACAAAAAGTTATCAATTTCAACATTATAGGTCATTTTCAAAAGTCAACAAAAAGGCACTTTAAGTCAAAGACCATAACTTGAGATTGGTAAATCAAAATGACATGGGACCAAAGGCATTGGTTATAGGACTTCAAGAACTTTCCAAAATGTCAAAAAACATGTTCATAGCTTCATAATTGAGCAAGATATGCATTGGAGAAGTTGGGAAATTTTTGGGAACTTTCAAAAGTCAACTTTGCCTAAAACACTTCATTTTTGCTAATGAGCCTCAAATTCCTTCTTGAATCTTTGACCAAGGCTTATGCACGACCCATTAAGATTAATTTGATTTATTTTCTCATTTTTAATTAATTAATTGAATTTTTATTAACATTAATTCATTTAATTGGTTTTAATTGTAGGAAAATTCAAAAGATATGATTTTTAAATCATTTGTGAAGCAAATAAGGCTAGGGCAAGCTGGAAATTCGTGTGCACCTCAAAAGACCTCAAAATCTCCATGATTGGCAAGGTTTTGATAAACAAAAGATTGAAAAAGATTTGATTGCCAATCACACATTCAAACCATAATGCCATGGATTGTTGGGCCAAGATTTACCCTAATTCTATTGTGCTATATGTATTGAAGCAAACCCTGAATCCCTACAGGTGAAAAGAGCTGCTAAAACACCATAATCAAATTCTAAAAAAAAATCAAGAAAAGTTCAAAACTGAAATCAGTGTTCCAGGCGAGTTCAAAGCCTATTCTTGATTCAAACACCTTGCTTGAGTCTCCAGAAACAGTTTGCAATAAAAAACGAGCACTAAAGCCACAAGAATCGTCAGAAACGGTTCAACCCTGTGTACATGTTTTTTTGAATTGCATATCATGATTCATGCGCATTTGATACATGTTGTTGAGTGTTTTGTATTCACAGGACTCACATGAAGCTTTTGACATGGTTTAATTGCGTTGTAACACGCTGAATCACAATTCACCATGAAAGGATTTTAGGGTTTTCGAGATTTTAAATTAGGGCTTTCTTATTGAGGAAAAATCAGGCCTTGAGACACATACGGTTAAACTCGGAAGCTCAAGATGAATTGAACGGAATCATCGCGCCCAATTTATATGCGCCCTAACTCTAATCGTTATTTTTCGTTGTTGTAGTTAGTGGGGGTTAAAAACCCCCGCTATCTTGTTTGTTTTACAGGAAAACGAGGA
Organism: Vicia faba; assembly: GCA_948472305.1. Taxonomy (NCBI): domain Eukaryota; kingdom Viridiplantae; phylum Streptophyta; class Magnoliopsida; order Fabales; family Fabaceae; genus Vicia; species Vicia faba. The sequence continues at coordinate 1,050,284,945 of OX451735.1, forward strand.
AGAAGATAATAGGTGGCAACATGTGGTTGGGAGATTCAAAAACAGCGCGCGTTTTGCTTTCTTAAGAACGTTAATTGCTTTTTTTATATATTATAATTAATGACCATTATATTAACAAAAGCACGCGTTTGGCTTGGTGGTGGATGACTTGTCCAATGACCATTGGGACCTGGGTTCGATTCCCAGGTCCCCCATATAATTGTTAATATTTTTCATAACGTAATCCAATGCAGCATATGTCCAATGTTCTACCATGCACGTCAACCAGTGGCGCGCCATGTGTCTCTCAGCATCCATCCAGTGGACAGGAGATGAAGTCCATGATACTCCCCAGTCAGCCAGCAAGCGTTTGATCATGAAAGTCAACGTGGCTTGGAATTTTAATGGGCCAGAATTGCTTCACAAAAACCTCCCCTTGGGCCAACATACCCCCTTTGGTTTGCTTTTTTTTTCTATTTTCTTTTCTTTTAATTCTTTTAATTATTATAATTATCATTATTAATTCACAATAAATTAATTTTTCCTAATAAATTCAGAAGTTAAAATTGTAAATATATTTTATTATTTATTAAATTCATTAACTATTATTTTTTGTGAATAAATGCTAACAATTAACTTAGCTTAATTTAGTTTTAAATTTTAATCTTTTTCTTAATAAATAAAAATCATGTAGAATTAGGTTTAACATTTTCATTCATATTTTCTTAATTAATTAATTATCATCATTATTAGTTACTATTATTTTTGTAAATAACATGTAAATTAAGTAATTAGTTTAAATTAGTTTAACTTTAACATTTTTATAATAATTAAAATAAACTTAAAACTAGGGTTTTCTTTTGACTTTTAATTTATTTTATTTTCATTAAATACAAAAAAACATAAAAAACATCTTTCTTGTAAATAATTAAATAATTAGTATTAGGTTCAATTTTAATTTAATGCAAAAGGACAAAAAAGCTCGTAATTTCTCAAAAGGGTCAAAACCCTAAGGACGTCCAGTTTAATTTCTATTTGCGCATTATTTTTTATTTGATTATTATGTAACTGCTTCCAAGGATGTAATAGTAATTAGGTTTACCGCTTTCTTTACTTTCCGCACTTTATCAAAAACAGGTCTTTGTTTTTTGGCGATGTATAGACCCGCGCCTTGTAATAGCGTAGCTTTTACCTCTCCGTATTTTATTTTCCGCACTCCTAATTGTTAAATTGCATGAAAGAATGTATGACAATTAAAAAACAACTCGTAGCTCACAATTGCATGATCAAAGATAAACATAACATGAAAAATAACACACAATGCACATGCCACTTCTAGGGTACGCCTCACTCGTTGCCTCGAACATGGTCGTCAAGTATAGGGTGTTTTAGCGGTCGCCCTTATGTCTAAGATCCAGTTGCCTCGAAACGGTTGCCTCGGATAAAAAAGGATCTAGGACATTAGGGTTACTTCTAAGGTGTCCTACTATTGCTTCGGTGACCACATTGTCCCTTATAATCGAATTGACCCGAATACCTCCAACGGTGGTGCTGCCTACCTCTCAATGGTGGGATAGCACTATCTAAAGGACTCTTACACAGCCTAATTCCTTAGAGTAGGTAGATTTCTCCTGGGTACTTGCTCTCTCAAAACAAACAAAAGCATCTTTTCGCACTGACACTTTCAAAAAGATTTCAAACAAATTTTTCATACACTCTTGAGGACAGATACAAGAGTTACTTAGAAATTTTTCAAACGAAACTTTTTCAAAACCCACATACACTTGAAAAGCAAACAAATTTTTGAAAACATAAGAGCAAGTACCTAAGAGCCCGTGGATAACCACGGATAGAAAGGGTGCTAACACCTTCCCTTTCTATAAATCTACCTCCCGAACCGAGAGACATTCTCGAAAAGGAATTTTGCTGTGCTTTTGTCCTTTCCTTGTTGGAGAACATAAAAGACGGTGGCGACTCTTGCTTACCGCGACATTTCGCGAACCAGCTAAAAACAGTCAGTTCTATTCCCACCGATCACAGAACTGGCGACTCTGCTGGGGATTTAATAAACGTGAGGTGTACCTTAGGATTAGACCACTCTTATGTTTTCAATTGTATGCCTTGTTTGATTTATATTTGTGGGCTTTGCATCGGAGTTTCATAGATCCTAACCCGGATCTGGGGAATACCCTTTAGGTAGCATAAGCTGTGAGGGACCTGTCCGGCGTAGACCGACACGGGTGAAGCAGTGGCTACGTTGGTGTGACACCTTGGTCTGTACCGATATCCCTTGTGTTGCAACGAGGAGAATATGGGTCTTCTGAGGAGTCATTAAGCACCAACCGACCTTAGAACCCTAAATTGACCCAACTTGGCCATAGAACAGTAGTAGTATGCTACACTCATTGAGGCTAAATTCTCGCGATGGTTCTGGCCGCAAGAAAAGATTGCGACGCTGGAGTTATGACCGATTGAGGGTAGTCAGTGATATTGAGATCCCCTAGAACCCGGTTACTATTTTCTAGGACAAGTCTTAACCAACGAAACTGAAAGAGGGTAGTACCTAAACTACGTGTTGGCCTAAACTCTAAGGGCTTTCTGGTATGACTTGTGTGCCTTAAAACTTGAACTACTTGCATATTCTTATCTGACGCATGAGTTTCGTGCAGGTTTTGTTTACAGTCCTTGATCGGGACTTATAACAGGGTTTATTTACATCACTTCACGCATAGCATAACATCATACCATCATACCATTGCATGCATCCTGCATAAGGACTAACCTGCATACATCTTGCAAAGGGACTAACCCATTTCAAGGATCTCAAGGGTCAGTGATGCAGGTCATGATGAACCGACTGTCTAGCAAGGGGCAAAGGGGATTTATTTTCCTCTAGCCAAGGTTGATAACTTGAGTCAGGGGCTATGACCCACTTGATATGGTGAGCTTTGACTCTTGAAGAAGGAATCTCAACAACATGAAGTTCCTTCAATCAAGCTACTGTATTCCAATTCTAACAAGCTTCTCTGTTTACCCCGCGAGATCCTTGAAAACATTGCATGCATATCATACATATCATTGCATCACAGGTACCTTTTTTTTACAGGTCGCTTACCTTCTTCGCTGTTTATTTCAGCAATCATCATGAATCCTGAATCATCCAATGAACAAGCTATCAAGGCCCTCCAGGCCCAGAATGCCCAGTTCCAGGAGTTGGTTATGAGCCTAGCCCAGGGTCAACAGGATTTGAAGACTCTGCTCTTGAAGAAGAAGAAGAAGAGGACTGTGATGTTCAACCCTAGACGCAAATCTGGGAATGGATCACAAAATGAGGCTGAGCTGACTACTTCATCTGTGGGAAAAGACAGTCCCCAAGAGAGAAGGGTTCCTAGTTCCGTGGTCTCCGACAACGAGACGGATTTCAATGATGAACAGTATCCTCCTGCTGAGGATAAGTACAGACAGCTCGAAGACCGGCTAAGTGCTATGGAGATACAAAAAGTGCCCGGCCTAGACTTCGAAGATCTAGGTCTGTCTTCTGGGGTAGTGATCCCGCACAAGTTCAAGGTACCTGCCTTTGCAAAGTACGACGGAGCCTCCTGTCCTAAGCTGCACCTCCGTTCATACATAAGGAAGATCCAGCCCTACACGGCCGACGAGAAATTGTGGATTCACTTCTTTCAGGATAGTCTGTCAGGGAATCAGCTCGAGTGGTTCTATCAGCTGGATGGAGCCAGCATCCGCAGCTGGGAGGACTTGGCCACTGTGTTCTACAAGCAGTACCAGTATAACGCCGACCTTGCTCCCATGCGCACTCAGCTTCAGGGGATGTCTATGGGTACAGCCGAAGGCTTTAAAGAATATGCTCAAAAATGGAGGGACCTTGCTGGAAGGGTGCAGCCACCTCTAACTGACCGTGAGCTCGTTGACATGTTCTTGGGGACCCTGTCTGGTCCATTCTTCAACCACCTGATTGGTAATTCTTCTGCTGGGTTTACAGATCTGATCTTGACTGGCGAGAGGATTGAAGCTGGTATCAAGTCGGGGAAAATACAGAATGGTGACTCCTCGAACACTGAAAAGAAACCATCCAAAAAGGAATCTGGTGCTGTCTATGGTTCAAGAGGGCAGAATAGGTCCAAACACCGCCAAGATGTCAACGCGGTAGTTATTGCAAAATCGGCCGGTGCTCCTCAGCGTCACAATCAACAAAGGGAAGAGAGACCTAAAAGACAATTCACTCCCCTCGGCGTGACCTTGTCCCAGATATTGCCGCAGTTGCTGGAGCCTGGAATCGACCAGATAGTGGTATCTCTTAAACAAGCTATGAAGCCCAGATTCAACTGGATAATAATTTAATCCCCAGCAAGTTACTGTGAAGCCTGGATTACGACCAGATAGCAGTACGAGACTCCTTGAAGCCCGGATTCGACCAGATAGTGGCATATCATAAACACAAGCCGTGAAGCCCAGATTCGACCGGATAACAGCTCAACAAGTTATTGTGAAGCCTGGATTACGACCAGATAGCAATACAAGTGTCTGTGAAGCCTGGTTTACGACCAGATAGCAGCCAAGAATACTACGAAGCCTGGATTATGACCAGATAGTGGTATATATTTAATACAAGTTATGAAGCCCGGATTCGACCGGATAATATCTTGATTTCTTCGAACACCATGAAGCCTGGATTCGACCAGATAATAGTGTGAGACGCCACGAAGCCTGGATTACGACCAGATAGCGGTAAAGACACTAAAGCCTGGATTACGACCAAATAACAGTAAGGGACAATGTGGAGCTTAGATTATGACCAAATAGCAATTTACCCGGCCAATCACTATGAAGCCTGGATTCGACCAGATGTTAGTAGGCCCAAAAGTCAAAGGGAAGCCCGGAGGCGACCGGATAACCACTTGATTTCTTCTGAAGCCTGGATTATGACCAGATAAGAAGTAAAGTATTTTGAAGCCTGTAATCGACCAAATAGTAGTATAGGACACCATGAAGCCTAGATTCGACCAGATAATGGTATGAAACATCATGAAGCCTGGATTCGACCAGATAATGGTATGAAACATCTTGAAGCCTGGATTACGACCAGATTGAGATACGAGACACTACGAAGCTTGGATTGCAACCAAATAGCAGTTTTACCTGGACAATTACTAAGAAGCCCGGAGTCGACCGGATATTAGTGTGCCCTAAATTCAAGTTGAATCTCGGATGCGACCGGATGACAACCTAATTCCTTCTGAAGCCTAGATTACGACCAGATAAGAATTGATAAATTGCAAAGCCTGGATTACGACCGGATAGAAAGTTTAATCTCATCTCCCCAGTAAGTCACTGTAAAGCCTGAAGCACGACCAGATAGCAGTCGATCTTATCATTATGAAGCCTGGATCACTACCAGATAGTAGTTCATTTTCACCTCTTCGAGCAAGAGACGATTCCCCAGTAGAATAACAGACGAGCGAAGTTCCTAAAATTCAACTTTTCTCAAGACAAAGAACAACATTCCCTAGTGAAATCTTCCTCAACAACAGGTATGAAAACTCTCACTAAGGAATCTCTTATGTGATCGACACTCTTTCATATGGCATCTTTAAGCCCATCTTCTGTCATCAATCTCCAAATGGCATTTATAAGCCTATTCCTGACATCGAAAGACAAGTACCACTTCATGCAAGTGCAAATTTCTTGGGCACTCTAGTGTTCAATCATCTCCACCTTCGGATCACGAAAGGCAGGCAAGCCTATCTACATACTCAGGTTTAAGAAGATTGAACAGGGGCAGCTGTTGTACCCTAAAATTTTCCCTCTCGTATTTCTCAAAACATTTCAAGTGAGATCCTCAAATTGCTCAAGGAAGTCCAAGGGTTGACCATACAAACTCTATCCTAAGGAAGTCTACCTCAAATTAGGGTTTCATGTTGCATCAAGATACTTGATTCCAAGGGATCCCAAATGATCACCATTGTCCTAATATGTTCTCAAAATCATCCTTGTCAAGTTTCAAGCCCTACAGAGGAAGTTTGCACAGTCAATTGCTCAAAGGCCTAAAAATCGACTGTGTTAGGGCAAAAGTCAACTGGGGCCCCCATACAGTCAAACTTCAAGATTATTGGTCAACATCCTTATTTTCAAGTATTATTCATAATTTGATCAAGGTTTGATCATGATTCCTCAAGGATTTCTCACAATTCTTCAAAACCCAAAAGTTGCGAAATTAGGGTTTTACAGGAAAAGTCAACTCAACTTTGACCAAGCATAACTTTCTAGTACTTTATGAGAAATTACCCATCCAAAGCTCATTTTTAAGAGGATGCAATGCTATACAATCCATATTCTTCTCCCAAGTTCAAAATATGAACTCACAAGAAGTTATGAATTTGGACATTATAGGTCATTTTGAAAAGTCAACAAAAACACCTTTTTTGTCAAAGCTTCATACATGAACATGGAAGACTCAATTGAGATGAGACAAAAATGGTTGCTTAGAGGACATCTTGAGCTTTCTAAAAAGTCATGTTACACCTTCATAGAGTCAAAATTGAAGAAGTTATACATTGGTGAAGTTGACCTTTTCTGCAAAATTGTCAAAAGTCAAAAGTGCCTCAAATTGCAATTTTTGTCAAATGGGCCCAACTTTTTGCACTTGTTTTGAGTTTGTAACATGGTCCACGAGCCCTAGCTCTTCCCACTTTCCTTTATTTTATTTTTTCCATTTATTTTGATTTTTTATTTCAATTAAATCAAATTAAATCAAAATAAATCATGGAAATATCCAAATCATTCAAACCTTAAGATTTTGTGCATATTCCAGGTATCTTATACAGCAAGCAAGAGAATCAAATCGTGTAAGGCATGGTTGTGCATAAAAATATTGATATTTGGCCTATTTTGGAAATATTTTCATGGAAAGAAAATCATGATAAAAGACCATAATTGACAAAGATTGAAAGCATATTTGTAACCCTAATTCAATCAGTGGTATATAGTGGATAATTGCAGAACAAAAACACAAGGTTTGGAGGCGTGTAGAGGAAGAACAAAACTTGAAAAAACTCAACAAAAGTGGTGATCCGATTTGATACTTCCAAGCATTTTCAAGACTCCCAAGCCATCTCTTTTGTTTCCTGGGCACTCAAGGAAGCCATAGCAATCAAAAGCAAGCCTTCTCGCGCGCTAGAACTCACTGTAAGTGGTTTACAGATTAGACATATTTTTGAAATCGAATACCATTGTTTAAGCATTTGTAGCATGAATCATGTGTATATTATGAATCCTAGAAGTGTTTGCAAGCTATTCATAACAGTTAATTGCATTTTTGCTAACCCTATAGAGAAACACCATTGCTAGGGTTTTCTGTTGCGTTTTGGGATCTTTGTATATAGGCAAAATTGGTCCACAAGAAGGGCACTATGATGCTCAGCAGGCTAAGACGAATTGGTCCACATCATTAGAATTCATTTATCGTGCCTGTATGTGATTTTGAAATATGCAGGGGTTATAGCGACGGACCTATGTCTGTAGGTAAAAGTCTCTGACTTTTACTAACAGAGAAGGGAAGAAGACGACCTGCGTGGCACCATCCCATTCGCCTGTTTGAAATCTGGCGCGTGTTTGGTAGCTAGATTTGCTTTATTCATTTTATTATTTTTGTTTCATATATTGAAAAGTTGAATCAAATGGCCCAGTGGTAGCCAAGGAGACGCTAAGGCATTGCAGGCATGAGGTTAGGGGTTCGACCCCTGCCTCCAAATATTTGCAATTTTTCCTAAATATTCTTTACAGATCCCATATCCCACACAGGTGTGAAGACCATCATGCGCCCTCAGGATTCAACCATTGGATCTCCAGAAGGCTAGATCTGAAGGCCATCATTGGAGGACCATGATGCACCCTGGTCAATGCACAACCTGGAATCTGAAAGTCAAACGTGGGCCAATGGATTTTGGGCTCAGAATTTGCTATGGAGACCCCCCTCAATTGCTAGCAAACAGGCCCAATACTCTTTTTCTTTATTCTTTTATATTTTCTTTATTTAATTCATTTTAATTATTTTACTAACATAAAAATTATTTCTTTTTTTATCAAAAAATCATAAAATCAATTTTCACCCAAATTAGATTTAGGTTTATTTTTTATCAAAAATTAATTCAATTAGTTAATTTAATTTTTTAGGTAACTTTAATTGTCTTTGTAAATAAATTAAAATCAATTAGAAAAACTAGGGTTTTTGCTTAATCCAATTTCTATTTTCTTTTTTTTAAAAAATAACCAAAACATAAAATTAGGTCAAATGTAAATATTTTTTCTTGATTTAATTTAATTAATAATTAGGTTCATATTTCATTTAAAACCTTATTTTCTTAAAATAATCAAAAACAACCAAAAAATGATTTTTCTTGTAATCAGGTTAGACGGGGTCAAGACCCTAATTTTCTCTCGTTCTCGATTCATCATGCGCGTTTATTTTATTTTACAATATTGATGTAATTGCTCATGGGATGTAATAGTTTAATTAGTACTTTTCGTTTATTTATCATTTTTACGGGTTTTTGGCTATGTAATTAATACTCGAAGCCTTGTAATAGTGTAGCTTTATTTTCCGCATTTTAATTTCCGCAAATATTAACTGTTAGATGTATGATAATAGGATTGCATGACAAGACTGAATGTAAATTTTAAAACGGTTAGCAAACCCTAAATGAGCAAAGATAATAACTTGAAATTGAATCACTCGCACATGCGCACTCCTAGGGTATACTCTCACTTCGGTTGCCTTCGGTAAACGATCATTAAGTATAGGGTATTTTAGTGGTCGCCCTCTTGTCTAAACAAAAGATCAAAGCCCCGTTCGGAAATGTTGCCTCGGAAAGGTTACCTCGGAATTATTGGCTCGAATATTGATCTTAAGACATTAGGGTTATTACTAAGACGTCCTAACATTGCTTTAGTGATCGTACGTCCCTTTCGAATTGACCCTTACAACTCCAACAACCGTGCTACCTACTCACTAATAATGGGATAGCATTGTCTAAAGGAAACAAGAACAGAAACATTCTTTTTTCGAGTAGGTAGATGCTAGCAGGTACTTGCTCAAAAACAAACTTTTTCACACCAAACACTTTTCAAACAATGTTTTCAAAAACAACTTCGTCACACTCTTGAGGACAAAAACAAGGGTTAAATCGAAGTAAAACAAAAACTTTTTTTCAAATCAAACACACACACAAGCAATTTTGAAAATGATGAGCAAGTACCTAAGAGCCCGTAGAAAACTACGGATAGAAAGGGTGGTAATACCTTCCCTTTCTATAATCTACCCTCCGTACTCAAAATCTCGAAAAAAGGAATTTTTCTGTATTTTTTCCTTTCCAGTTGGATAAAATAAAAGTCGGTGGCGACTCTTGCTTACCGCAATATTTTGCAAACACAAACGCAAAACACAAACCAGCATTTCAAAATAGTCTGGTTCTGCCACCGTATCACAAACATAAAGTACATCTTCAATGGATATGAAAGTTAGTGTATCAACTTTGCCAATGCCAAGAATTCTTCCTTTAAGGTATTTCCCATATGTGAAATAATCCTTGGACTTGAACTAGATTTGAAAATTAGTGTATGTCTCCCGTCATATGCTTTGAACCACCACTACCAAGATACCAAAGATTGCATGTGGTCTTCAAGCATACCTACAAAACAAATTAAGTTTGATTTGGTACCCAATGTGCTTTGGGTCACTCATGGTTAGTTCCCTTCTTAACCCACACATAATGTCCACTTGCTACACTAAAGTTTCTAACATAGAAAGCATTAGGTGTATGGCCAACAATACCACAATAAAAACAAGCAGGTTCAAAGTTACTTATATATCTAGAAGGGTAAGATTTCTTCTTAACAAATCTTTTATTTTTAGGATATTGATGAACTACTTTAGGTTTGTTCACTTTCTCTTTGGATGATTGATCACTAGGTTTAACAAAGATAGTTTTATTAGAACTTGGTTTTGAAAACTTTGAATATCCAAGTCCACTTTTATCATTGGAATATCTTTGTTGGCTAAGAACACCTTCCTATCCAGTTTTACCTTTTTCATATCTTTAAATAACTCTTTTTAATTGGACAATTTGGAAAGAGAGTGATTCACAATTTTTGCATACAAAATTCTATTTTTGTTCATCACTTAATTTTTGTTTTTCTTCTTTGAAATCTTTTTCCATAGATTCACATTTTTCTTCTAAAGATGAAATTTATTTCTTTTGAGATGAAATAGTTTTATACAGAATTTTGCATTCATTTAATAGTTCATCTATAGCACCTTGTGGATCACTATCAAAAAGAGAAAATTCATTATTAACCTCATTGTCTTTATCATCGGAAAGGTGTGGTGCCATCAATTCTAGATTTTCACTTTCATCACTATCGGACTCGGATAAGGAACTTATATCATTATCCTCCCATGCAACATAGGCCTTTTTGTTCTTGAATCCCTTTTTGCTTTTGTAGCCAACTTTCTTGGAGAGTTTCAGACAATCCGGCTTGATATTACCTTGCTTACCACATTTATAACACGTGACTGCTTGTGTTGATGTGGAAGCTTCCTTTTTCTTGAATTGTTTCTTTCCTTTTGAATGAGAAAAGGATTTGTCATTTCTACCAAAGAACTTACCAAGCCTTTTAACAACAAGCATGAAATTTTCATTTTCTTCCGGATTGTATTCCTTTTCAACTTCCTAGGAATCTATCTTTAAAGAAATATTCTTGGATTTCTTCTCTTGATTTTCATGTTTTTCAAGTCTTCTGAGTTCCGTTTCATATTCTTGAAGTTTCCAAAACAATGTTGCGGACATCATGGAGGAGAGACTTTTCTTTTCTGAAATTGTTGTTACCTTTGGTTTCTATTCCCTAGTTAAGGACCTAAGTACTTTCAGATTTAGTTCATCATTCGTCAAAGTCTTACCAAGAGCACTTAGATGATTTTTCAAGTGCACGAATTTCTTTTGTAGGTCAAGAATGGTTTCTCCTGGCTGCATTCAAAATAATTCGTATTCTTGACTCAGGGTATTTAGTCTTGATCTTTTAACTTCAATAGTTCCTTCATGAGTTTGTACCAAGGTATCCCATATTTTTTTCGCTGTTTTGCATGTCGAGACACGGAAGAATTCATCCATGCTAAGTGCACCTTGAAGAAGGTTTATTTCCTTTTTATCATATAGAACCTTCTTCTTATCATCTTCGTCCCATGCAGTTTTAGGCTTTGATGAGGTAGCACCATTGATTACCGTTATAGGGATAAATGGACCATTCTCGACGGAATCCCATATTTCTCCTCCTTGTGCTTCTAGATGTGCCTTCATGCGTATTTTCCAGAAGTCAAAATATTCACCACAAAATAGAGGAGGCTTGTTGTTACTACCACCATCTCTGAAAACGGGATTTTGATTTGCGGAAGCCATTCTTGATCTTTTAGGAACAAGTTACCTATAACTTGCTCTGATACCAATTGTAAGTATGAGAGTAAGCCTAAGAGGGGGAGTGAATTAGGTACTTTAAAAGTTTTACCGTTTTAGTGATGATGGATATTATTTTTCTGGTTTAGTGCATGAGTTTACAAATGTGTTTCTTTCTTTTCTGGTTTATGACTAGTGATGAAAGCGGTATATGCGGAAAAGTAAAGAACACAAAGATGTATCCTGGTTCCCCTTACAGTCCGAGAGTACTCCAGTCCCCTTTCAACATGAAAGAGATTTCCTTATTGTTAGATCTCTAGACAAGACACCCTAGTCCTTCTATACAAGACTCTAACCAATAAAACCATCAAGAACAATCCTCTTGGACCAAGAATAACCCTCTTGGATTTTCACTATGTCAACAATGAGAACAATCCTCTCAAGGTGACCTTACTTGTATCCAACAATCCTAGAAAAACAAGATTTTAAAGTCACTTGAACTGATTTTCAACAATCTTAAAAATAAGCAAGTATATAGCAATATTTGGTTTGAGCGAGTTTGTAGTGTAATAATCACTATGAGTGATTTTATCAATGAATTGATCTTCTCTTCCAATGATATTAGTATACAATGACTCAAGATATATAATGCTCAAAGTTTTCTGGTTAACAATATGTGAAAGTGTGCAGAAAAACTTTTTGTATGAAAGTGAAGAAAAGCTTGAGTTTGATATTTGAAAATTCAGAAAATATATTTGGAAGAGGTGTTGAAATGATTTTGAAAATGAGTATTTATATGTTCATAGCACCTTTTTGAAATAGCATAAAGTTCTGTAAATGAATCATGAACAATTGCCAAGATTTGGTGAAAGGTTTCCATGAAATGGTATTATGAACAGGCATGTGTAAAGCTGTTGTTTTTCAAAATCGTGCAGCATGCAATCGATTGCACCCTTTGTGTAAATCGATTGCACGGGGTTTCAACAGATAGAATTTCAAATATTTTAAGTGTGCAATCGATAGCACAAGAGCGTAAATCGATTGCATGTGAAGTCAGTAGCATAAATTGATTGAGTGCAATCGATTGCATAAACATGCAAATCGATTACACTTAGAAACAGTAGTAAAAGATTTGAAAAATTGAAGCATACAATCGATTGCACTAATATGAAAATCGATTGAACTCAAGTGAAAAAAGCTTTTTAGCTTAGAAAAAATTGAGTATAGATTTGGACAATATAAAATATTTCTTTTGAACATTGAGCATCTATTTCTTAAGTTCAAAGTAAGTATTATCATTATACTTTGAAATTTGCTAAGTGCTTGAACTGAAGACTTTATCCATAGATGCTTTTAGATTGATCAGTAATATTTGCCTTCTTTGTCAATCATGGTTTGTCTTTATCAAAACAAAAGTGCATTTGAGAAGCTTGATTTTACAGACTTGACTATGAAGGTTTGACATTAAAACCCAGCAACATAGTGGTAAGGGCCTTCGACGGTTCAAAGAGAATGGTGCATAGAGATGTAGACATCCCAATTAAGGATGGAACTCAAACCTTTGATTCAACTTTTTACGTGATAGACATTCGCCCTTCCTATTCCTGCTTATTGGGCCGACCATGGATTCACAATGATGGTGTCTCACCTCTACATTACATTAAATGCTGAAATACCCAACCAAGGGGGAAATCATTACTGTCCATGGAGAAGAGGAATATATGGTCAGTCATTTAAACTCCTTCAGATACGTGGAATTGGATGGTGAATTCATAGAAACTCTATTTCAGCATTTCGAGGAAGTCCCACCAACCGTGGCAGTAACCAAGGTTGTTTCCCAAATCCTGAAGATTACAAGACCTCCGTTAAAGATGTCTTCTCTGAAAGATGCCAAGGCAATGATCGAAGAAGGTGGGTGCACTATTTAGGGCCAACTCCCAGATATCCCATACAAATCTAATAAATTCGGTTTGGGTTTTACTTCAGGAGCCCAGAAAGTTGTACGCCGTGCTCGTGCCGGGGGACCACCCTTGAAAATCAGCAACCACGGAGTCAACGCTGTGGAGGATGATGAGGACAGCTACGACCCGGGGGAATGGATTTTCCCAACTGTCAACGGAGGAATCAGCAACTGGGAAGCTAAAGACTTTGTCCCAATTACTTTTATCCACCAGTAATTGTCTTTAAATTTTTGTCGGACATGTAATAATTAAACAAATTCAGACTTTTAAAACCTTGTGTCTTACCCGAGGCACAATGGTCAATTTTTAAGGGTTGTTACCTCATTTTCATATGTCATCAATGAATCATGGAAGTTTTTGCATACAAACTTTGTGCTCTTTGTCTTTCTTTTCTACATTTTTACTTTCTTTCAAAGATATTTATACTCTTACACACACTCACATTCAAAATGCAGGTCTACATCCACTCAGGATCCCATGGGTAACAACTCTACTATGGCCTATTGTGACTCTGAAAACCTAATCTACCAAGCCGAAGACGAAGGTGACGAAGATTTTTAAGTGCCAGGGGAACTATCCAGGTTACTACAACAAGAAGAAAGGACCATTCATCCCCACGAAGAACCAGTGGACACAGTTAACCTAGGTACCGAAGAGGACAACAAAGAAGTCAGAGTGGGTGCCAATCTAGAATCCAGTGTGAAGAAGCGTCTGATTCAGTTGCTACATGATTATGTTGAGGTATTTTCCTGTTCGTACGAAGATATGCCAGGACTTGATGCTGATATCGTGGTACATCGTCTACCAACAAAAGAAGACTGCCCTTCGGTGAAACAGAAAGTCTGTCGCATGCTACCAGACATGTCAGAGAAGATCAAGGCCTAAGTCATGAAACAATTCAACGCCGGATTCTTGGCCGTCACCTCCTATCCACAATGGGTCGCCAATGTTGTTCCCGTGCCTAAAAAGGACGGCAAAGTACGAATGTGCATGGACTATAGAGATTTGAATACGGCAAGCCCTAAGGTTTATTTCCCACTTCCCCATATCGATATTTTGGTTGACAATACAGCATAGCATAAGGTGTTTTCCTTCATGGATGGTTTCTCAGGCTACGACCAAATCAAAATGGCGCTTGAGGACATGGAGAAAACAACCTTTGTCACACAGTGGGGCACATTCTGTTACAAGGTTATGCCATTCGGGTTGAAGAATGCTAGGGCAACCTATCAACGTGCCATGGTAGCTTTATTTCACGACATGATACATTACAAAATAGAGGACTATGTGGATGATATGATAGCCAGATCTCAAATCGAAGAGGAACATCTTAACCATTTGCAGAAATTATTTGAGAGACTGTAGAAATACAAGTTGAGGTTGAACCCGAATAAATGCACATTCGGGGTGAGGTTTGGTAAACTCCTAGGCTTTGTCGTCAGCGGTAAAGGTATCGAAGTGGATCCTGCCAAGGTGAAAGCAATATAAGAAATGCCTACTCCTAGCACCGAGAAGGAAGTCAGAGGATTCTTAGGACGGCTAAACTACATTTCCCGATTCATTTCTCACTTGACCGCTACTTGTGAACCAATCTTCAAATTACTGAAGAAAGATCAAGTAGTCAAATGGAATGATGAGTGCCAAACTTCATTCGACAAGATCAAAGAGTACCTACAAGAGCCTCCTGTTTTGATTCCACCAGTCGAGGGAAGACCATTGATCATGTATCTAACTGTTTTGGAAAATTCAATGGGGTGTGTGCTGGGGCAGTATGACGAGTCTGGCCGAAAAGAGCATGATATTTATTACCTGAGCAAAAAGTTTATCAACTATGAAACAAGATATTCACTGCTCGAGAAAACTTGCTGCGCTCTGGCATGGGCTGCTCGCCGGCTAAGACAATATATGTTAACCCATACTACCTTATTGATATCCAAGATGGATCCAATAAAATACATATTCGAGAAACCTGCCCTCTCTGGGAGAATAGCGAGATGGTAGATGATCCTGACGGAATATGACATTCAGTATACTACCCAGAAAGCAAAAAAGGGTAGTGTCTTGGCCGATCACCTTTCTCATCAAGCTGTGGATGACTACCTGTACATGAAGTTCGAATTCCCAGATGAAGACATCATGATGGTAAACAATTGTGAAGAACTCAGACCATATGATGGACCTGAACAAGGATCCTGATGGAACCTGGTTTTTGATGGGGTATCCAACGCACTCGACAATGGCATCGGTGTTGTACTCATATCTCCGGAAGGATGTCATACTCCCTTTACAACAAGACTTTGTTTTAACTGTACAAATAACATGGCAGAGTACGAAGCGTGCATTTTTGGTCTCAAAGCTGCCATAGATTTGGGAATCAAGTCCTAAAGCGTATTTGGAGATTCAGCCTTGGTCATCATCCAGATAAAAGGAGAATGGGATATGAAACACCCTAACCTCATCCCATACAAAGAACATGTGTTGACATTAATCCCACATTTTGAGAGGATTACCTTCGAGCATTTCCCGTGAGAGGAAAATCAACTAGCCAACGCGCTAGCCACAATGTCATCCATGTTTAAACTCAAATGGAATAACGAGGCTCCCTGGATCACCATTGAACGGATATATGAACCAGCTTATTGTCACGAGATCAATTCTAAAGAAGTAGTGGACCAGCCTTGGTTCCATGAAGTCAAGAGGTATCTCGAGGCTTAAGAGTATCCTAAAGGAGCTTTAGTCAATGATAAGAAGTTCTTGAGAAGATTCTCTGCTAAGTTCTTCATCAGTAATGGCATCCTCTACAAACGCAACCACAACTTTGTACTACTTTGTTGCATAGACAAGGTTGAGGCAGAAAGGATCACGGATGATCTATATGAGGGAACTTTTGGAACCCATTCCAGTGGGCATACGATGGCAAAGAAGATCCTGCGGGCAGGGTATTACTGGTCTACCATGGAAGCAGATTCTTACCAGCATTCACGAACCTGCCACAAATGCTAAATCTATGCTGACAAAGTGCATGTACCTCCAGTTCCTCTGAATGTCCTGACTACTCCCTGGCCATTCGCGATGTGGGGCATTGATATGATTGGAGAAATCAAGCCCACAACCTCTAATGGACACCGTTTCATCTTGGTGGCCATTGACTATTTCATGAAGTGGGTTGAGGCAACTTCTTTCGCTTTCGTTACCAAGAATGTTGTTGCCCGGTTCATCAAACAGAATCTCATCAGTCGGTACAGTATCCTAGAGAGGATCATCACAGACAATGGTACGAATCTCAACAATACTATGATCACCGTACTGTGCGTGCAATTCAAAATCCATCACCATAATTCTTCCCCTTACCGGCCAAAGATGAATGGTGTTGTCGAAGCCGCAAACAAGAACATCAAAAAGAACATACATAAAATGACAGTAACCTATAAGGACTGGCATGAGATGCTACCATTCTCTCTCCCCGGTTATCGTACCACGGCGCGCACATCAACCAGGGTAACGCATTACTCACTGGTATACAGCATGGAAGTTGTCTTGCCTATTGAGGTCCAGATCCCTTCTCTGAGAATCATGAAGGATGCAGGGTTGAATAAAGACAATTGGATCCAAACTCGACTTGATCAACTGAACTTGATTGATGAGAAAAGGCTTACTTCTGTCTGTCATGGTCAAATCTATCAAAAACGGATGATCAAGGCTTTCAACAAAAAGGTCAAACGCCAAGTGTATCAAGTCGGGGATCTGGTGATCAAGCGCATCATACTGCCACAGGGTGACCCCAGGGGAAAATGGACTCCTACATATGAAGGGAAATTTGTGATCAAAAGCATATTCTCTGGTGGAGCAATGATCTTAACCACTATGGATGGCGAAGACCTGTCTCACCCTGTGAACACGGACATAGTCAAAAGATACTACGCATAAGAGACCCGCTAGGTTGACACGCCTAGGAAAAACAAGGGCATCCCGACGAACCAAAAGGTTCGGGAAAAAATTAGGGATAAAACAAAAAAATTTGTACACCCGGCAAGTTGAAAACCCAAAAAGGCGACTTGGGCAAAAAAGGGTATCCCGTTGGACTGAAAACCCAAAAGGGCGGTCCAGGAAAAAGTTAGGGAATTAAAGCGTATGACTATGTCCTGTTGATCATCTTACAGACAACCTTTGGCTTCGACTGAAAAACTCAATGGGTCTAATCAATCCAATCAACTCCAGACAAGGCAGCAAATGGACAAGATGCTCAGAGACAAGAAGGCTATAGTAGAATGGAAACCCCATAGGATTATTGCACATAGCTATCTTTTCTTTGTATCAAATTTTCATTTTTTACGACCACATTCTCTTACCAGGATGTTCGTCTCATTGTACAAAATACTTATTCAAGTTAATACAAAGATATTCCTTTGAAAGTGCAACATTATCTGTTTTTCTTTATTTTTGTGCTTTGTTTACAAAAACGTCCAATGATTTATTTTTGAACATATGCATTTGAACATAACTACTGTTTACAAATCAGCAAAAAATAGAAGAAAATCACTAATGGCTTTAAGAAATAGGATAATATCTTTAGACCATTCAATAAAATTCCCCACAATGTGTAGCTTAGTGATATCAAGCTCCCTTAAATCTCTGGCGGAATAAAACTTCTAGTTTATCACTCCCCAGTAGAAGTCGCCCAATTTCTCAGGATTTCACAAGCAATACACGGTGTTTCCCTTACAACAGAGTTTATTTCTCTAACGATTAGAAGCTCATCAGCACTTCAAAACATGAAGACTTACACTTCACGTCCCCAACAGCAGTCAGGGATTTATTTTCACTAATCCGACAGTTTTGCAACAGCATAGCTCACATACCCCTACATCACATCCATACGTCATAAACATCTATGACACGAATGCATACAACATAATTGCATTCATTTGTTAGAAAATTATTGCATCATGCATTTCATACATCATGACATTTCATACAACTAATCTTTAATCTCTTCAGGAAAGATCATTCAGCAGATGGTTATCATCAACAATTTGCAAGAGGTCAGAGATTGATATCGGCAACAAGCCAAGACAATTACCTACACGACCAGCTAAAGCAATCCTACACGAATTTCAGATACAGTTCAGATACACTCCAGACACGGACGCCATTCTTATACTCATTCAGATTCAGCTTTCAGATACAGTTCAGATACGCTCCAGACACGGACGCCATTATGATACTCATTCAGATTCAGCTTTCAGATACAGTTAAGATACGCTCTAGACACGGACGCCATTCTGATACTCATTGAGATTCAGCTTTCAGATACAGTTCAGATACGCTCCAAACACGGACGCCATTCTGATACTCATTCAGATTCAGCTTTCAAATACAGTTCAGATATGCTCCAGACATGGACTCCATTCTGATACTCATTCATATTCAGCTTTCAGATACAGTTCAAATACGCTTTAGACACAGACACCATTCTGATACTCATTCAGATTCAGCTGTCAGATACAGTTCAGATACGCTCCAAACACGGATACCATTCTGATACTCATTCAGATTCAACTTTCAGATACATTTCAGATACGCTCCAGAAACAGACTCCATTCTGATACTCATTCAGATTCAGCTTTCAGATATAGTTGAGATACACTCCAGATACGGACGTCATTCTAATACTCATTCAGATTCAACTTTCAGTTACAGTTCAGATACGCTCCAGATACATATTCCATTCTGATACTCATTCAGATTCAGCTTTCAAATACGAGTCAAATACAATCCATTTATGGACATTATTCTAATACTCAACCCAATATATCCATTATTTCAGTATAAATCAACTAGAGATTCATTCTGACACTTCTCCCGTTCCTGCCAATAATCATTTTTGGATGGCATCTGTAAGCCCATCTCCAACAACTTTCCATCACTTATCCAAATGGCATCTTTAAGAACATTCCCTACACCATTAACCATCACATCCTCAAGTGCAAATTTCTGGGCACTCTAGTGTCCAATCATCTTCCACCTTTAAGTCACGAATGGCAAATCCGCCAATCTAACTCTTCAGGTTTAAGAAGATTGAACAGGGGCAGTTGTTGTACCCCAAAATTTTCCCTCTCATTTATCAAATATTTTCTCACAAGATCTCTCTTGGCTCAAGACTACACAAGGATTGATCAGCTCAAGACACCTCCTTAAGCACTGATGACTAAAATTAGGGTTTAAGATTGCACAAGGATAATTGAACTTTCAATGCCTCATATGACTTTCATGGATCATTATGGACCCTCAAGATTACTCATGTCAAGTTTCAAGCCTTGAATCACATTTTTACTCAGTCAATTGAGCAGTTAACCTAAAACTCAGTTGTATTGGGGAAAAGTCAATTGTGGCCAATTTACAGTCAAACATCATAATTTTTTATCCACGTCAAAATTATAAACTCATATGTATCATTTGATCAGGTTTGGACCATAATTCCTCAAGAAATTTAATCAAATTATCAAAAGGGAAAATGGTCAAAATTAGGGTTTTGACTGAGAAGGGGCAAATCAGAAATTGCCCAAAAACTCCATTGTTGCACAGTTTTTGACCTTTAACACCAAACTCATATTTCCCTCATGTGTTTCTTGGCCTTTTAGTTTCTAAAGCTTCATTACATCAAGTGTAACCTATCCTTGTCCCTGTTTCATCACTGTAACATTTTACCATATCCTCCATAACCAAAAATAGAGCATTGCACATTGACTTCTCCAAGCTATTTCAGCCATCCTCAACTCAAGCTAAGCATTGCATTAGCTTCCTAAAGACTCAAGGAAGCTAACCTGATCATTGCAGCACCTTGAATCAAGCTCATTTGCATTTCACGATTTCCAGTTTTGAGGTATTTTTCTTGAACTTATATCTCATTACTTAGGCATTGTTAGGCTTGCATTTGTGAAGATAAAATGTAGACATCATTGCCCTGAGGCTGTACATGTCCATAGATTTCACTTATATTGATTGAGCTAGGAGAATTTTAGGATTGAATATCTGAAAATAGTTAGGTCAGAATTTGGTACCATTCAAAATTCATGCGCATTTTTTAGAATTAGTTTAAGTTGTTTACATTTCTGGAATCGTGAATAAATTTGCCACAAGTTTCACGTTGACATTTTTGCAAATGGATGAGAAATGAACAAGATACAGGTGGTCTGACCAAGGGTTGAAGATGAAGTTGTTTTCATGAAGCAGTTTCTAATATATATTTGTTGTTTTACATAAGTTAATGGATGTATCACCACCCAGTGGTTAAAGCGCACGCCTGTCACTATGAGGTCATGGGTTCAAGCCCCAGCGTAACTTTTTTGCATTTTTCTTATTTTTTGACATTTTCTTGTTTTTTTTGCAGCGATTGGGCCAGTAGTTTGGGCCTCACTTTTTTTTCTTACCATACTCTTCGTTTCACTATTTAACCCCCCTGACTTTATTTTTAATTCTATTTTATTTTTACTTTTTTTTATCTTTTATTTATTATTGTTATTATTATTATTATTTTCATTAATCATAAAAATCCAAAATATTTATATTTTAATTATTTATATTTTTTTAGTTTATTTTTAATTACAAAAATAAAAGAACAAAAACATTTTCTCTAATTAATTTCTTTATACTTAGATGAATTAATTTTAAATATTATTATATTATTTTATTATAAATTAAAATCAATTTAGGATCTTTTATTCAATCATTTTTCTTTATTATTTTAATTAAGTTCACAAAGTAACCCTAAAAAATACTTTTCTTTAAATTAATTATTTTTATTAACTTAACCTTAATTTTCTTGTTTTAAATTAATTATTTTATTTTAGTTAATTAGGTTAAAAAAACCCTTTTTATGAAAAAACAAACAAAAGTCATATTCATTTTCACATTTACATTCTTGTATTTTATTTGTACATTTATTCAAAAATTCAATATGGTTGTAATAGTTATTTAGATTTAATTTCTTGTAATATTACCCATTTGTAATTTGTACACCTCCTCCCCTAAATGATGTAATAGTATAGTAATTTTAATTTCCGCAATTTATCGCTTTATATACAAATGCTAGTAATTAGGGTTTTATATGGAAAGACTAAAACCAACAAATAGCAAACCCTTATCAAAGACAAATCAAGCATGAAAATTAACGCACTTGCACACAAACACCCCTAGGATAAATCCACTTGGTTGCCTTATAAAAATAGACATATTATGCATGTGAGGTATCTTAGCAAAAACAAGCAAAAACACAAGATCATAGTCCCTCGATGACGCTATCTATGTTGCCTTTTTAAAATGATCTTAGTTCCTAAAGAAAAATGCTAAGATATCTTGCAACATTGCTAATCATGGTTATACGATGACCCACACCCGTCCCTTTTACATCTAAAGATAGGGTTACTTACCAAATCAATGGTAAGATAACAATGTCAAAGGAAAGAGGAAATGAACATGAAAGACTTTTGAGTAGGTAGAATGTTCCTAGTTATTTGCTCAATTTCAAAACCAAAACATCCTTGCTATTTTCAAAACAAACACCTACACTTTCAAAACACCTTTCAAACTTGAAAACATTTTCAAAAGATCAAACACTTTGTATACATTCTTACAAACAAGAATAATTACAAAGCTTGCCTAAACAAAGGCCTATTTATAAAATACTTTCAAAAAACCACATTAAGCACATTTTCAAACAAAAGCAAGTGATCTAGCAAGTAACTAAGAGCCCATGGAAAACCATGGATGAAAAGGGTGATAATACCTTCCCTTTTTATAATCGACCCCCCAAACTCAAGAAAACATCTCAAAGGTCTTTCATGTGCCTTTTCACATTTCCTTTTAGATAAAAGACAAGTCGGTGGCGATGCTTGCTAACCGCAACATTTGCGATCAAACGCAAAACAACCAAGTCAGTTCTCTCACCGTATCATACCTGGGTAGGTTTGCCTCAGGATGGGTCAGTGTAAAACTGCATCTGGAAATTCAAGAGATGGAACCTGGGTAGGGTTGCCTCAGGATGAGTCGGGTAAAACTGCCTCTAGAAATTGAAGAGAAGGAACCCGGGTAGGGTTGCCTCAGGATGAGTCCGTGTAAAACTGCATCTGGAAATTCAAGAGAAGGAACCTGGGTAGGGTTGCCTCGGGATGAGTCCGTGTAAAACTGCATCTGGATATTGTGAGAAGGAACCTGGGTAGGGTTTCTTTAGGATGAGTCCGTGTAAAACTTCAGAATAAGCCTGGGTAGGGCTGCTTTGGGATAAGTCCGTGTAAAACTTCAAAAGGAGCCTGCGTAGGGCTGTTTCAGGATAAGTCCATTTAAAACTTCAGAAGGAGCCTGGGTAGGGCTGCTTCGGGATAAGTCCGTGTAAAACTTCAAAAGGAGCCTGAGTAGGGCTGCTTCGGGATAAGTCCGTGCAAAAATTCAGAAGGAGCCTGGGTAGGGCTACTTCGGGATAAGTCTGTGTGAAACTTCATAAGGAGCCTGGGTAGGGATGCTTCGGGATAAGTTTGTGTAAAACATCAGAAGGAGCATGGGTAGGGCTGCTTCAGGATAAGTCTGTGTAAAACTTCAGAAGGAGCCTAGGTAGGGCTACTTCGGGATAAGTCCGCATAAAACTTTAGAAGGAGCCTGGGTAGGTCTGCTTTGGGATAAGTCCGTGCAAAACTTCATAAGGAGCCTGGGTAGGGCTGCTTCGGGATAAGTCCGTGTAAAACTTCAGAAGGAGCCTGGGTAGGGCTGCTTCGGGATAAGTCCGTGTAAAAATTCAGAAGGAGCCCAGGTAAGGCTGCTTCGGGATAAGTCCGTGTAAAACTTCAGAAGTAGGGAGAAGGAACCCATGTAAGATTGCTTCATGAAGAGCCCGTATAAAGCTGTATTTGGAAGTCAGAAGAAACCAATGTAAGATTTCTTCATGATGAGCCCGTGTAAAGTTGTATTTGGTCGCACAGATAATTACTCTATTTATTTTCTGGAGCTAATTCCGGACCTGTTGAAAATTGTTGATGATAAATATATGTTGATTGATTTTTCCTGAAAAGGTAAACCGTTAGCTGTATGCAATATCATGATGTATGAAATGCATTGTGTAATGGTGTTCTCAAAATAAATGAGATTAGGATGTATGCATTTGTACTGCAGATGCTATGAAGTTTGTAGAATGATGTATGAATGCAATGTGTGAATGTATTAGTTGTTCTATTGCAGCACTGTTGAATTAGGGAAAATAAATCCCTGATTGCAGTTGGCGGTGAAGAATGTAGGTCTTCAGATTTTGTTGAAGTTGAACTGTTGGGAGATGATCTTCTGTTGTTAGAGAAATAAACTTTGTTGGGGAAGGAAAGCTTTGTGCACTGCCTGAGGATTTTGTGAAATCCTATTGGGGAATCCTGAGAAGTTTGACGACTTTACTGGGGAAAATCTAATGTCAGAGCAGTAGTGGGAAATTCCTGTTCTGCTGGGGATATAAGAACACCTGACATCACTAAGTTGTAAGCTAAGGATATGGCGGCGACTTTTTAGTAAGATGCCCCTGCCTCTGTACCTGCTGGAGAATGTACATGTGGAGACTTTATGGATGGTTTGAGTGTCATCCCAACTCCTTGGGTGCTTGGTAAATGTTGATCAGGATGATAAGTCTTCTACTGATAAACAAATGACAAGATGACGGGACATAGTCATACGTTTTTAATCACTAACTTTTGCTTGAACTTCCCTTTCGGGTTTTCAGTCCACCGGTGTGATACGGTGGGTAAACTGACTTTTTTTTTGCGTTTGTGTTTTCAAATGTTGTGGTTTAGCAAGAGTCGCCACTGACTTTTCTTTTATCCAAAAAGGAAAGGTGAAAAAGCACAGGAAAGACCTTGAAAGATGTTTTCTTGAGTTCGGGGGGTAGATTATGAAAAGGGAAGGTGTTAGCACCCTTTTCATCCATGGTTTTCCATGGGCTCTTAGTTACTCTCTAGATCACTTGCTTTTGTTTGAATGTGCTTATGGTGTGGTTTTTTTGAAAGTATTTAGAAAACGTCTTTGTAAAGGTTCTCGTCTCTTTAAGAACGCGTACAAAGTGTTTGTTTGGAAAATAGTTCAAAGATGTGTTTATGAGATGTGTTTTTTGAAAGTGATTTTGAAAAGGTGTCTTTGTAATGGTTATCGTCTCTATAAGAACGCGTACAAAGTGTTGTATTTCGGAAAAAAATTCAAAATGAGAGTGTGGGTGTATAAAAAGGTTTTTGTTGTGAGCAAGCAAGAAACTAGGAGCGAATCTACCAACTCAAAAGATCTTAAATGTTCTCTTCCTCCTCCTTTAGATGTTGCTATCTTACAACTTGATTTGGTAAGAAGCCCCATCATTGGATGTGAAGAGACGGGCGCGGGACGTTTGTATAATCATATAAGGCAACCTATGGTACGTTTTAGCAATGTCGTTTTAGGGACTAGATCGTTTACCGAAGGCAACATCGAGGGTCTTCGAGGGACTACGATCTTTTATCGAGGGTCTTTGCTAAAATTCCCATGTTCGAGGGACATGACTATTTTTCTGATAGGCAACAAAGTGGGATTACCCTAAGGGTGCTAGTGTGTAAGTGTATTTGATTGCATGCATAATATTATCTTGAATTAGGGTTTTCTAAACATTGGTTTTAGTCTTGCCATACACACCCTACTTACTAATAATATATGAAAGCAATAAAAGTGCAGATAGTAAAGATTCTACGCTATTACAATCATTGGGGGGATGGGGTGTACAAATCTACAAATGGAGGGTTGCAAGAAAATAAATCCTAATTATTTATTACAACCATATTGAAATAACAATGCAAGAAAGAAAAGGGACCTTGTTTAGAAAAAATGTTCATTTGTGTTAATGAATAAAAAAAGGGAATGAATTAGCTAGTAAAAAGAAAATATTTTTATGCCTTTTTTATATTGATGGAAATAGTTTTAATGTTGAAAGTGATAAAAAGGACAATAAATGAGATATAGGATCTGCGTGCTGCTACAAGCAAAACAAACGGAATCAGAAGTTCTGAAGCTAGGAGCGCTGTGACTCAGAAGGTAACGTCAGTGGTCATCAGAAGTTCTGGGTTGGTAAACTCTGAGGTCATGCAAGGAATGTTAGATGGAAAATACAAAAGCTCTGGGTGGTATTCAGACAGTGGGCTAGAAGTCAGAAGTTCTGTATTACACTAAAATAGTGAGTAAACCTCAGAAATTTAGTGTATTGTCAGCATGTAAAAATCAGAAAACTCTGAGTGTTTAAAAACAACGAGTGAAAACATCATAAGTTCAGTGTGTTTAACATGTAGGGAGAACTCATAAGTTTTGTGATGTGTTAGAATAGTGAGTGAATCATGGAAGTTCTATGTGTTAAAATGGTGAGTGAAAAACAGAAGTTCTGTGTTATATTTCAACTCTTTCCTTGTATCAATCAGCACAATGATAACTTATTCAGTTTTCAATCAAACACCAAATCAGAAGGATAAAAGCACAACAGTTTATAAAAGTTCTAATCCTGATCCTGAGTCTAGCCTCAATTAGGAAGTTCTGATCCACAGTCTTTCTACTTACGCAGTGATAAGGACAACATCAATACTATGATATTTACATGTTTGATGGTGTTCTGAATGAAAAGATGCAGATTCAGGGAGACTTACCTTGAACCTGGAGCGTGTGTTTGGGACTTGAGTTGCTGCCTTCAGATATTCTGGAGTCAGCAAGCGCAATGGAAGAGAAAATACCAAGTTCTTTTACTTCAAGGGAAGAACAAATGTATTGGTTTTCTGTTTGGGAATTCTGGATTTTTTATGAAGGTTTCATAACTTTCTTTTCTCTCTTTGTTAATTCTCTCTCTAAAAGCCAACAGGTTTTGTATTTTGTGTTTGCGGTTTTTTTTTTGGATTCTTGGATTTTTTAGCAGGGGTTCAAGGCTCTTCTTTTTCAAAATTTCTGACCCTTTTAGATGTTGCCAATAAAGTTCAATTTATAGGCAAAGGTTTTGTAGTTTTGAGAGGTCAAGTGGCACCAACGTCATATGCTAGGCGCTGACTTGCTCTTGAAGTAAGTTTAAACAAGCATGGTTCAAGGCACAAAGTAGGATGGTTAGCAGGTTTAGCAGCACCTAAGCTGGATTTGTCAGCATGAATTAAGGAAAAGCAACAACAACACATGGGCCTAGCACACTTTTGCATAAAAGTTTGCTTTCCCAAGACAGTAGAGGTACACGTGGGGGAGATCCTTTGGATAAAAAATCAAAAGTGGTTGTGAGCATTAAATGATGATGAGATTTATCCAACCAGAAATCCTGCAATGTGAGATTTTGCATCATTGCTTAATTTTGGATCAAAAGTTCAGCTTCAGCGTGACTTAGAATAGGCATCCAACTTATGACCTTTGTATCTCCTTGTTCCAGCATGTTCTGAAGGAGCTCTCAAACTTTCCAGAAAACTTGCAGCCTGCTTTGTAAACCTTTTTTGAAATTCTCTTGCAAACTCTGACTGAACCTTTATGAAAACTGGCTCAGAAGTTATAACCAAACTCTGTCTTGGAATTGTCCAGAATTTGCTGAGTGCTTTTAGTTTCATGGACGTGTCTTTGAGAAGTTCTAACTTGAAATCCCAGCATTTCTAGGAGAAGTTCTGTTCTGCAATGTTTTAAATCTCATTGAAATCTATAACTATTGAATCAGAAGCTCTTCCAGAATCAGCTTGTATTATGGTGAAAATCTGGCCAAAAGTTCTGAGCTTGTCATATTTCTTAAACACTTAGAAAAATTCTAAGTATTTAGAAATTTGACTTTTCCAAAGTAACTTTTGACTTTGAAATTCTAGATGAAACAAACTTCATATTTTAACATGTCTTGCTGAAATATGATTCAAGAAACTTGATTTTGATCCAAAAGTCAAAGTTTGACTTTTTAGTGTGCAATTGACCATTTTTCCCTTGTGGATGATTTTCTTGGAAATTTTGTAATTCAAAGTTTGAAATTGGATGGGAACAAACTTGAGGGTTCAGGGTGATCCAATGAGAAATAAGAGGGCAGATTTTGGGGTACAACAGTTGCCCCTGTTCAATCTTCTTAAGCCTGAGGATGTATATCGGCTATTCAGCCTTTCGTGATATGAAGGTGGAAGATGATTGGGCATTCGAGTACCCAGAAATTTGCACTCGGTGATGTGATGACTGAGGGTATAGGGAATGGGCTTAAAGATGCCATTTGAAAAGCGACAGGGAATCGTCGGAGATGGGCTTAAAGATGCCATATGGAAAGGATTGGTTGCATAAGAGATTCCCTGGCGAGAATTCCTGTACTTGGTCAAGGTCCAAGTTGTACAGCGACTTACTGAGGAAATATGGAATCGATCGTATCTGGTCGGGTCCAGGCCTCATAGTGTTGTAAACTGTTGTTTGGAGACAAGGGAGAAGGAACTTGGATAGTAGGGTTGCTTCGAAATGAAAGTATGGGCAATAGGGTTACTTCGAGATGAAAGCCTGGGTAATAGGACTTGTAAGAAGGAACCTGGGTTGTAGGGTTACTTCGAGGTGAAAGCTTGGGTAGTAGGGCTTATGAGAAGGAACATGGGTAGTAGGGTTACTTCAAGATGAAAGCATGGGTAGTAGGGCTTATGAGAAGGAACCTGGGTAGTAGGGTTACTTCAAGGTGAAAGCCTGGGTAGTAGGGCTTGTAGTAGGGTTACTTCGAGATGAAAGCCTAGGTAGTAGGGCTTGTAAGAAGGAACCTGGGTAGTAGGGTTACTTCGAGGTGAAAGCCTGGGTAGTAGGGCTTGTGAGAAGGAACCTGGGTAGTAGGGTTACTTTGAGGTGAAAGCCTGGGTAGTAGGGTTACTTCGAGATGAAAGTCTGGGTAGTAGGGCTTGTGGGAAGGAACCTGGGTAGTAGGGTTATTTCGAGGAAATCCTGGGTAGTAGGGTTACTTCGAGGTGAAAGCCTAGGTAGTAGGGCTTATGAGAAGGAACATGGGTAGTAGGGTTACTTCGAGATGAAATCTTGGGTAGTAGGGCTTGTGAGAAGGAACCTTGGTAGTAGGGTTACTTCGAGATGAAAGTAGATTAGTTGACCCGTCTAGTTTCGAGAACTGATTATCCCTTGATTGCTTGCAGATATAACATGTATAACTGCTGGGATTGTTGGTGATAACTGTATTTCCTGAAAAGATAACAGGGTTAGCTATATGCGATGCATAAGATGCATCATGAGATGATATTATCAAAGTAAATGAGATTATACTGTATGTGATATGTATGTGCATGTCATGATGCATGAGCATGTTAGTTGCGACATATCCGAGTCTGGGAAAATAAATCCCTGACTGTTGCTGGAGAAAATAGCATTTATGGCTGCTGTAGAGAACTATGGCTTTTCTACTTCCGCAGGGGATGATGAATGGAAGTGACTGTGCTTCTTCCAGGGGAGATTTTGTCTGAGAATACCTCTGCGGGGAGCAACTTGGAAGGTGAATTTCCATAGCTGAAGTAACGGGCTCTGTCGGGGATTGAGCTCCTGCATCCAGAGAAATAAACTCTGCTTAGGGAGTTCGAAATTCATAATGGTACATTTGTGATTACGAAATTCGGCCGGGGGATATAGATGTCATATTTCTGGACGAACCTGGCTAGAGGGACTGCTTCCTATTTTGAGAGAATTGATATCAAGGCTTTGATTACTTCTAATTTGTGGGGAGTATAGATTTCACAAGGTCACATGTATTGATGACTGTGCTCCGAAGCTGTCTTTGTCCCGGTACCTGCTAGACGGGGTAACTGTCGGGTTCGACATCTCAGCTTTTGTCCTTGTTAAGTTATGAACAATCGTCTTTCTTTTTCCTATGCAAATATTTGTAACAACAATCATATTCAACTGTATATGCCAAGAATAAATCATTGTACGTTCTTGCAAAAACAAAACAGAAAAAGAAAAACAAATAGTTTTGTAAAAATGACTTATATTATTTTTTTAAGTTGGCCCATAACAGGCATTTTTGTACAAGGAAGTTGATGCTCTATTAAGAGAACGCCTCCGTGAAAATGAAAGATATACAGTATTGTGTACAACGAAAAGAAAACGTCTATGTGCAACAATCCCATTGGGTTTTAAATCGGCTTTTGCCACTATGCCTTCGAGCGTCTCCTCACTCTGCCGCTTGTCTGAAGCTGATTAGATTGATTGATGTCGTTTGAGTTTGATAGTTGATACTGAGGTCAGATTGCAGGGTGATCCAATGGGACATAGCGATACGCTTTTCATCCCTAACTTTTGCCTAGATTGCCCTTTCGGGTTTTCAATCTACCGGAATACCCTTTTTTTCCCAAGTCGCCTTTTCAGGTTTTCGACTTGCCGGGTGTACAAATTTTTTTTATTTTCAACCCTTATTTTTGCCCGAACTCTTTTGGTTCGTCGGGAAGCCCTTATTTTTGCCTAGGCCAATCAACCTAGCGGGTCTTTTATCATGCGTAGTATCTTTTCACTATGTCTGCATTGACAGGGTGGGGGAGGTCGTCACCGTCCATGGTGGTTAGAATCATGGCTCCACCCGATAAAATGTTTTTAATCACAAATGGCCCTTCGTAAGTGCGTTTGATTACTAGATCCCCGACTTGATATTCTTGGCGTCTGACTTTCTTATTAAAAGCCTTGATCATTCGCTTTTGATACGTTTGACCATGGCAGATAGCAGTAAGTCTCTTTTCATCGATTAGATTTAAATGATCAAGTCGGGTTTGGATCCATTCGTCTTCGTTCAAACCTGCATCCTTCATAATCCTGAGAGAAGGTATCTGGACTTCGATGGGTAGGACTGCCTCCATGCCATACACCAGAGAGTAAGGTGTTTCCCATGTTGATGTCTGTGGTGAGGTACGGTACCCATGAAGAACGAATAGTAGCATCTCATGCCGGTCTTTGTATGTCACCGTCATCTTCTGTATAATCTTCTTGATGTTCTTGTTAGCTGCTTCAACAGCGCCATTCATCTTCGGCCGGTAGGGAGAAGAGTTATGATGTTGTATCTTGAACTGTTTACAGAGCTCGGTGATCATTGTGTTGTTGAGATTTGTACCATTGTCAGTGATGATTCTCTCTGGTACACCATATTGACAGATCAGATTATGTCGGATAAACCGTGCCACGATGTTCTTGGTCACAGCAGCGAAAGAGGCTGCCTCAACCCATTTCGTGAAGTAATCGATGGCCACTAGGATGAAGTGATGCCCATTGGAGGCGGTGGTCCTGATTTTTCCGATCATGTCGATCCCCTACATTGCAAAGGGCCATGGAGCTGTCAGGACGTTCAGAGGAACCGGAGGTACATGCACCTTATCAACATAGATTTGGCATTTATGGCAAGTTCGTGAGTGCTGATAACAATCGGCCTCCATGGTGGACCAGTAATATCCTGCCCGTAGGATTTTCTTAGCCATGGTATGCCCACTGGAATGGGTTTCGAAGGTTCCTTGATGTAGATCTGTCATGATCCTCTCTGCTTCGCTCTTGTCTACACACCGTAGTAGTGTGGAGTCATCGTTGCGCTTATAGAGGATCCCATTACTGAGGAAGAATTTCGCAGTGAACCTTCTCAGAAACTTCTTATCATTGACAGATGCCCCTTCGGGATATTCTTGGGTCTCGAGATACCTTTTTACTTCGTGAAACCAGGGTTTTTCTGCTACCTCTTCAGTATCAATTTCATAGCAGTGTGCTGGCTCATCCAACCTTTCAATGGTGATTCGGGGAGCTTCATTGTCCCATCGGATTTTGAACATAGAAGACATGGTGGATAGCGCATCCGCTAACTGATTCTCCTCTCGTGGGATATGTTCAAAGGTTACCTCCTCAAAGTTTGGGAGCAATGTCAGTACATACTCTCTGTAAGGGATGAGATTCGGGTGCTTCGTATCCCACTCGCCTTTGATTTGACTTATCACCATAGCGGAATCCCCGAATACACTTAAGAACTTAATCCTCAGGTCAATAGTAGCTTGAAGATCCATAATACATGCTTCATATTCCGCCATGTTATTGGTATAGTTGAAGCATAATCGGGAAGTGAACGGAGTATGACAGGCCTCGGGAGATATGATTACAGCGCCAATGTTGTTGCTTAGTGCGTTTGAGGCTCCATCAAAATACATAGACCATCGGGATCCTTCCTCAGATCCTTCGTCCGATCCAGGTTCTTCGTAGTCAGTCACTAACATGATATTCTCATCCGAGAACTCAAAATTCATGGACTGGTAGTCATCCATGGCCTGGTGAGCCAAATGATCAGCCAATACACTCCAATTTATTGCTTTTTGGGTTGTATATTGTATGCCGTACTCATTTAAGATCATTTGCCACCTTGATATCCTTCCAGAGAGAGCGGGCTTCTCGAAAATGTACTTGATCGGATCAATCTTTGATATCAACAAGGTAGCGTGAGTCAGCATATACTGTCTCAGTCGGCGAGCAGCCCATGCCAAAGCACAGCAAGTTTTCTCGAGCAATGAGTATCTTGCCTCATAGTCGGTAAACTTTTTGCTAAGGTAGTAAATTGCATGCTCTTTTCGACCAGACACGTCATGCTGCCCCAGTACACACCCCATTGAATTGTCTAGTACTGTTAAATACAATATCAAAGGTCTTCCTTCAACCGGAGGCATCAGAATTGGCAGTTCTTAAAGGTATTCCTTGATTCTTTCAAAAGCAGTTTGGCATTCGTCATTCCACTTTACCACTTGATCTTTCTTCAGAAGCTTGAAGACGGGCTCACAAGTAGCAGTCATATGTAAAATGAACCTGGCGATATAATTGAAGCGTCCCAAGAAACCTCTAACTTCCTTCTCTATACGGGGAGCTGGCATTTCTCGTA
Organism: Vicia faba; assembly: GCA_948472305.1. Taxonomy (NCBI): domain Eukaryota; kingdom Viridiplantae; phylum Streptophyta; class Magnoliopsida; order Fabales; family Fabaceae; genus Vicia; species Vicia faba. The sequence continues at coordinate 1,050,317,233 of OX451735.1, forward strand.
TGGCCTTTACCTTTGCAGGATCTACTTGGATTCCTTTGTCGCTGACAATGAAACCCAGAAGCTTACCAGACCTTACCCCGAAGGTGTACTTGTTCGGATTCAACCTCAGTTTGTATATCTTCAACCTGTCGAACAACTTTTGTAGATGATCAAGGTGCTCTTTCTCAGTCTGAGACCTGGCTATCATATCATCAACATAAACCTCGATCTCATGGTGAATCATATCGTGGAACAAAGTGACCATGGTGCGCTGATAAGTTGCCCCAGCATTCTTCAAACCAAACGGAATCACCTTGTAGAAGAAGGTGCCCCACTGTGTGACGAAGGTTGTCTTTTCCATGTCTTCAGGAGCCGTCTTGATCTGGTTATAGCCAGAGAAACCATCCATGAAGGAGAATATTTTGTGTTGTGCGGTGTTGTCAACCAGCACATCAATGCGAGGAAGCGGGAAGTCATCCTTGGGGCTTGCCCTGTTCAAGTCTCTGTAATCCATGCGCATTTGTACCTTGTCGTCCTTCTTAGGTACTGGAACGACGTTAGCAACCCATTGTGCATAGAAGGTGACAGCTAAGAACCTTGCGTCGAACTGCTTCATGAATTCTGCCTTGATCTTTTCTGACATTTCAGGGTGCATATGGCGAACCCTCTGTTTAACCGGAGGACAATCCTCTTTAGTTGGAAGACAGTGCACCACGATATCAGTGTCTAAACAAGGCATGTCTTCATATGACCAAGCGAAGATTTCAACATAGTCGTGTAACATCTGTATCAGTCGATGTTTGATCTTGGTCTCCAAATTCACGCTAATCTTGACTTCCTTTCTGTCTATCTCTGTGCCTAAGTTTATTGTCTCAACTGGCTCTTCATGAGGCTGTAAAACCCTCTCTTCCTGTTGTAGCAGTCTAGCAAGTTCACCAGGAACCTCACAATCGTACTCACCTTCGTCCTCGGCTTGGTTGATCGAATTTTCGAAGTCATAACTGGCAATAGCAAGATTGTTATCAATGGGATCCATAGTGGATATGGATCTGCAGTTTGATACATGAGTGTGTAAGAGCACAGCTGTATTGATAAAGTAAAGGCAGAAAAGAAAAATAGAGAGCGTAAAATTTATATGCAAAGAACGTCCAATGCTTCATTGATGATATATGAGATGACATATAATAACCCTCATAGATAGAACCATTGTGCCTCGGGAAGACACAAGGACAAAAAGTTTAAATTGTTCATTACAAACTTTTATAAAATAAGTAAGACAATTACTGCGGAATAAAAGAAACTGGTATAAAATCTTTGGTCGTCCAATTACTCGGTTCACCGTTGGTAGTTGGGTAAATCCATCTGTCAATATCAAAGTCTTCCTCACTATCTTTAATAGCATTGACCCCTCGATTGCTAATGCATAGGGGAGGTCCTCCAACTCGAGCGCGTCGAACATCCCTCTGAGACCCTAAAGTAAAGCGTAAACCAAACTTGTCAGTTTTATGAATGAACTCAGGTAGTTGTCCCCAATTGGTACTCCTACCTTCTTCAACTACTGCTCTAGCGTCTTTGAGAGAAGCCATCTTCAGAGGAGGTTTGTTGCTGGCAGTGGTCTCAGTTGACGCCAAAATCTGGGGAACCTCTTCAAAGTTTTGACAAGGAGTCTCTATAAATTCTCCGTCCATTTCTACACACCTGAAGGAGTTCAAGTGGCTCACCATATACTCCTCTTTGCCATGCACATTGGCTATCTTCCCTTTCACCGGATACTTCAACATTTGGTGTAGCATAGAAGTAACAGCCCCAACTTCGTGGATCCAAGGACGACCCAACAAACAAGAGTATGATGGCCTGGTGTCCATCACATAGAAGGTGGACTCGAAAGTCTGAGAGCCTACCTTGACAGGGATATTCACTTCCCCATGCACCATTCTTTTCGACCCGTCAAAAGCTCTTACCACAATGTTACTAGGCTTCAAAGTTAATCCCTCGTAATCCAACCGGTCCAACACCTTCTTGGGCAGAACATTCAGCGAAGACCCAGTATCCACCAACACATGAGCCATAGTGGTGCCCCTTCATTTAATCGAGACATGCAGAGCATCATTATGCTTTCTTCCTTTTGATGTCAAGTCTGCATCTGAAAAACCCAGCACATTGTCAGCAGTCAGGCTAGCCACGCAATCTTTAAATTGATCAGGTGAAGTCTCTTGCGACACGTGCGCAGTTTTGAGGAATGCAATCAAAGCCTTCGCATGGGCTTCGGAGCACAACAGTAAAGAGAACATGGATATCTTTGAGGGGGTCTTCCTCAGCTGCTCGACTACATTGTAGTCACTCTTTTTAATTATTTTCAAAATTTCCTCTATCTCTTGCTTAGAGGCTTCCACAACAATTTTTCTAGGTGCCTCCGTCCGGGCAGGCTCACCTACAGCTTCTTTGCCTCGAGTCCTAGATTACTTATCGACAGGTGTAACAGCTGGAGTAAGAACAGGAACAGTAACTGAAGTACTAGCGGGAGCAGAAGATGAAGTAACGACAGGCTTAGTGACAGTCTTCAGCGAGATCTCAGGAGAGAAAACCCTTCCGCTTCTAGTAATCTTGTTGGTCCCAACAATGTTATCGACATCAGGATCAGCTTCTTCGGTCTTCAAGTTTTGTTTAATGCCATGATAGTAAACATCGGCGCCATAATTCCAGGGGACAACTTTGTCTGAGACATACGGGAGAGGACCAGGACATGTGATTATCAGCAGAGCGATCCTTATAGTGGGCGTAATCCTAACAGGTCTTCTCGAGGAGGCCTTGGAAGGACTGGCGGAAATGGTTATAATAGCAATATATTCACACGGAGCAGCTAGAATCAAAGTCTTTCCAAACAGAATTTCTCTGTTGTCCATCAGGCATTAGACACCTGCTTTTAGCAAATAGTAATCAGAATACAGGGATGAACATATATGGAAATCTTCACCACAACCTGGAAATAAACCAGCCAACAATAGATTCTTTTTAACAGTCAAAAGGGGAGTAGAAATTTCATCAACAGAGGTCACTAACAGATTGGTATCAATGGCGTTAACTCCATGGTTGTGTTTAGGCATGGGAGAAGTTATGACATTAAGCTTTTTTGGGGCGTCGAACTCAATCTCCTTGGCTTCAATCAAATCTTGTACTTTGTTTTTTAGAGCCCAGCAGTCATTTGTATCATGACCAGGACTTTCAGAATGATATGCGCACCGAGCATTCAGATTGTATCGAGGAGAGGAGGTATTAGGATTTTTGGGAGCCTCTTTTAAAGTTGCCAAATTAGATCTCAACATATGAGGTAGAACCTCTGTCAATGTCATGTTAATCCGGGTGTACTGCCTTTGTGGTCTTTCTACCCTTTGTTAATTGTTGCGTTGTGGGGTGGTTGCCGGCCTCGGTATCATCACAGCACCTACTGTTGAACGGTAGTTAGTTCGGCTTTGACCTCTTGGGCTATAAATGGCGTTGACCTCCTTCTTAGCAGTGAAAGGCTTCTTTGCTGAACTTGACGTGGTATCTCTCTGTATTTTACCACTTCGAATCCCAGCTTCTACCCTTTCTCCAGTTAATATCAGCTCAGTAAAACCAGCCGATGAGCTACTAATCAAATGGTTGAATAATGGACCAGATAGCGTCCCAAGAAACATGTCGACCAACTCCCGGTCAGATAATGGGGGTTGAACTCTCCCAGCCAAGTCTCTCAACTTCTGTGCATAGTCTTTAAAGCCTTCACCTGCACCCATGGACATACTCTGGAGTTGAGTACGAGTAGGGGACAAGTCGACATTATATTGATACTGCTTGTAAAAAGCAGCAGCCAAATCCTCCCAGTTTCAGACATTGGTTCCCTCCAATTGGTAGAACCCTTCAAGTTGAGTCCCTGACAGGCTATCTTGAAAGAAATGAACCCACAAGTTTCTATCAGCGGTGTGGGGTTGGATCTTCTTCACATAGAAATGAAGATGGAGCTTTGGGAAAGGCAGCCCATCATACTTTGCGAAATCTAGAGCCTTAAATTTTCATGGGATGACGACCCCGGACACCAAACCCAGTTCTTCAAAATCCAGCCCTGGTATTCTCTAGACTTTCATATCACTTAACTGATCCTCTATCTTCTTTTACCTATCCTTAGTGGGAGGATACTGCTCATCATTATAGTCGGTATCATTGTCAAAAATTTCAGGACTGGGGTCCTCTTCCCTTGTTTGCCCCTCTTGATTTTCCCCCTCCTTGGAAGAGGAAGTCACATCAACTGATTGTTTAGTGGCCCCCCGAGTCTTCGGCCCATATTGAGGGCACCGACGCGCTTCTTCTTCTTCTTCTTCTCTTTCTCTTTCAGGATGAGGGCTCTCAGATCCTCCTTCCCTTTTGCCAGAGTTATGAACATTTGTTGAAATTGGGCATTTTGTGCCTGAAGATCTTTGATGCTTTGTTCAGAAGACATTTCTGCTGAAATAAACATCGGAGGAGATGAGAAACCTATAATAGTACCTGCTTATGTAATGTCATGGATGGTATGCGTATGCAATGATTTCAAGGATTCTTAAAAACTCAAATTTGCTTAACCACAAAAAGAAACACACGTTAATTGTATTAATGAGTTCGAAATGTTACAAAAAATTCCTTTTAGGCTTACAGCTTAACCAAAACAAAATTCAAAGCAAAAAGAAACTAGGTTTCCTAGGAGCGCATCCTTTTTGGTGCAATGTAGGCGTTTATGTTCCTTTCTTTATGGAGTAGCCTAGTGAGCTCCAGGACCTTCTTCTCACTGGCATAAAAATGAGCTTCAAACGTGTCCCGCTCCTCTTTAAGTTGAACCCAGGATTTCTGCAACTCCTCGTGATCGGTTGGCATGTCAGGATGATGAATAAGGGAAGCTGTATCTCCCTCAGCAAATGGTTCCACAATTATTGGTAGGACAGCAGGGTAAGGCATCATAAGACTTTGAGCACGGGCTCGTACCCATTGGATATAGGGCTCAAGAGGGATGGAATTCTTGCGCCCCAACATCTTGCTATCAATTTTATGTACCATGCCCCAAGCTTTTATGAACCTTTTGCGGTAACCCTGAGCATCATTCTCATAGTTTAAGGAGATTCCTTGGATAAGCGTATCATGAGGACCATCTCTCCTTGCATAACCAAACTGTCGCAAGGCCAAACAAGGGTTGTAAGTGAATCCTCCCATAATGCCTAAGAGAGGGACGTTAGGGAATTCACCGCAGCGATTGATAATGGTGACATCCTCCGAGAATCACGAACACCAATGAATGTCCGAATGCTTAAGGGACATTAGCCTACGAGACCATTTCAGACCCTGCTCGTTTTTCAAAATAGACCTGGGTACGTGCGAAATAAACCACCTAGCCAAAAGAGGAGTGCAACACAGGAGGGTCCCCCTTCTCTTTAGAGTGCATGTATGTAGAGAGTGCAGAATATCCCTGAGTAATGTAGGCACGGGATTATGAGACAAAAAAACCTTAATAGTGCTCACATCTACGAGTTGATCCGCATTGGGGAAAAGTACCGTCCCGTAAACGAGAAGTGCCAGCACCTCTTCGAAAGCTTGTAAATCTAAGGTAACCCAAAAATGGTAAGCCTTTTCGAATAGAAACTTAACCGTAATTCCTTGGACACTCCCTCTAGTCTCCCAATTTGTCACTATGTCGGACCGTTGTAAGGATATAGCTCTAGCAATCTCTTCAGGCTTTGGATGTTCTTCAGTACTGTGGAACAGTAGCTGGTCAAGAATAGGTACCCCCAACAATTGAGAAAATTCCTCCATAGTAGGTACTAGCTGGTAATCCGGGAAGGTGAAACAATCATGCACAGGATCGAAGAACTGGAACAACACTTTTAATAATTCTTCATCAGGCTTCGCAGTGACCAAATTGAGCAACTGACCATGCTTTTTAGCGAAATGAGAACTTTCAAGAACCCTCAATGCCAGATCCTTTAGTTGGAGAGACATCTTGACAAGGTTGATTTGTATAGTGTTCCTACGGGCGGATGCCATGTCCTACAAAACAAAGCAAAAATGATCCCTAGGAAATCCTTGAAATGGTTAGCCGTGATATGCCATGCTTAAGATGTCATGATTTATGCTAGAAAATCACAGGTATAGAAAACAACAAACAAGTCACACTAATTCCTTAGGTTTAAGGCCTGCGTGAGTTTTAAGGTCATACCCTCTTAAAGTTGGATTGGTTCAACCTGTCCTATAAATAGTAACCGGGTTCTAAGGGATCTCAATATCACTGATCTTTCTCCCAGCTTCGTTCAATAGGAGATTGACTCGCAACCAAACAAAGCTCAAGAGTCAAACCTCAATGAGTGTAGCATCGAGTATCTGTCGACCTTGGGAATACACCACGGTCGGCCACCTCGTTACGTCCTACTGGCCAAGTTGTGCAATTTAAAGGTTCTAAGGTCAGTTGATGCTTTATGACACCACGCCGCGGCCCTGTACTCTCCCTGATTGACTCAAGGGTTATCGGTACCAACCAAAGTGCCACATCAATGTAGCTATTACTTCAACCGTGTCGGTATACCCCACACAGTTCCCTCACAGTTTATTGCTACTTCCCTAAAAGGTGTCCCCAAATCCGGGTGTAGTATTTTTAACAGTAACCCAAACAAGGACCCAAAACATAAAGCATACAAGTCAGACAATGAAAGCAAGTATATGTGATCTAGCCCTAAGGTAACCTCACTTTAACAAAATAGTCCCCAGCAGAGTCTCCAGTTCTGTGATACGGTGGGAGAACTGACTTTTTGTTTTGTGTTTGTGTTTGCAAATGTTGCGGTTTAGCAAAAGTCGCCATCGACTTTTCTTTCATCCAAAAAGGAAAGGTGAAAAAGCACAGGAAATACCTTTAGAGGTGTTTTCTTGAGTTCGGGGGGTAGATTATAAAAAGGGAAGGTGTTGGCACCCTTTTCTTCCATGGTTTTCCATGGGCTCTTAGTTACTCTCTAGATCACTTGCTTTTTTTTTAATGTGCTTATGGTGTGGTTTTTTTTGAAAGTATTTAGAAAACGTCTTTGTAATGGTTTTCGTCTCTATAAGAACGCGTACAAAGTGTTTGTTTGGAAAATAGTTCAAAGATGTGTTTATGAGATGTGTTTTTTGAAAGTGATTTTGAAAAGATGTCTTTGTAATGGTTCTCGTCTCTATAAGAACGCGTACAAAGTGTTGTCTTTCGAAAAAAAGGTTTTCAAAATGAGAGTGCGGGTGTATACAAAGGTTTTTGTTGTGAGCAAGCAAGCAACTTGAAGCGAATCTTCCTACTCAAAAGGTAATAAATGTTCTCTTCCTCCTCCTTTAGATGTTGCTATCTTACCACTTGATTTGGTAAGAAGCCCCATCGTTTGATGTGAAGGGATGGGCGCGAGACGTTTGTATAGTCATAGAAGGCAACCTATGAGACGTTTTAGCAATGTCGTTTTAGGGACTAGATCGTTTACCGAAGGCAACATCGAGGTTCATCGAGGGACTACGATCTTTTATCGAGGGTCTTTGCTAAAACGCCCATGTTCGAGGGACATGACTATTTTTCCGATAGGCAACAAAGTGGGATTACCCTAAGGGTGCTAGTGTGTAAGTGTATTTGATGGCATGCATAATCTTGTCTTGAATTAGGGTTTTCTAAACATTGGTTTTAGTCTTTCCATACACACCCTAGTTACTAATAATATATGAAAGCAATAAAAGTGCGGATACTAAAGATTCTACGCTATTACAATCATTGGGGGGATGGGGTGTACAAATTTACAAATGGGGGGTTGCAAGAAAATAAATCCTAATTATTTATTACAACCATATTGAAATAACAATGCAAGAAAGAAAAGGGACCTTGTTTAGAAAAAATGTTCTTTTGTGTTAATGAATAAAAAAGGGGAATGAATTAGCTAGTAAAAGGAAAATATTTTAATGCCTTTTTTATATTGATGGAAAGAGTTTTAATGTTAAAAGTGATAAAAAGGACAATAAATGAGATATAGGATCTGCGTGCTGCTACAAGCAAAACAAACGGAATCAGAAATTCTGAAGCTAGGAGCGCTGTGACACAGAAGGTAACGTTAGTGGGCATCAGAAGTTCTGGGTTGGTAAACTCTGAGGTTCTGCAAGGAACGTTAGAGGGAAAATACAAAAGCTCTGGGTGGTATTCAAACAGTGGGCCAGAAGTCAAAAGTTCTGTATTACGTTAAAACAGTGAGTAAACCTCTGAAATTTAGTGTATTGTCAGCATGTAAAAATCAGAAAACTCTGAGTGTTTAAAAACAACGAGTTAAAACATCAGAAGTTCAGTGTGTTTGACATGTAGGGAGAACTCAGAAGTTCTGTGTTGTGTTAGAACAGTGAGTGAATCATGGAAGTTCTATGTGTTTAAATGGTGAGTGAAAAACATAAGTTATGTGTTACATTTCAACTCTTTCCTTGTATCAATCAGCACAACGATAACTTATTCAGTTTTCAATCAAACAGCAAATCAGAAGGATAAAAGCACAACAGTTTATAGAAGTTCTGATCCTGATCCTGAGTCTAGCCTCAATCAGGAAGTTCTAATCCACAGTCTTTCTACTTACACAGTGATATGGACAACATCAATACTATGATATTTACATGTTTGATGATGTTCTGAATGAAAAGATGCAGAGTCAGGGAGACTTACCTTGAACCTGGAGCGTGTGTTTGGGACTTGAGCTGCTTCCTTCAGATATTCTGGAGTCAACAAGAGCAATGGAAGAGAAAATACCAAGTTCTTTTACTTCAAGGGAAGAACAAAGGTATTGGTTTTCTGTTTGGGAATTCTGGATTTTTTATGAAGGTTTCACAACTTTCTTTTCTCTCTTTGTTAATTCTCTCTCTAAAAGCCAACAGGTTTTGTATTTTGTGTTTGCAGTTGTTGTTTTTTTTATTCTTGGATTTTTTAGCAGGGGTTCAAGGCTCTTCTTTTTCAAAATTTCCGACCCCTTTAGATGTTGCCAATAAAGTTCAATTTATAGGCAAAGGTTTTGTAGTTTTGAGAGGTCAAGTGGCACCAACGTCATATGCTAGGCGCTGACTTGCTCTTGAAGTAAGTTTAAACAAGCATGGTTCAAGTTAAAAAGTAGGATTGTTAGCAGGTTTAGCAGCGCCTAAGCTGGATTTGTCAGCAGGAATTAAGGAAAAGCAACAGCAACACATGGGCCTAACACACTTTTGCATAAAAGTTTGCTTTCCCAAGATAGTAGAGGTACACGTGGGGGAAATCCTTTGGATAAAAACTCAAAAGTGGTTGTGAGCATTAAATGATGATGAGATTTATCAAACCATAAATCCTACAATGTGAGATTTTGCATCATTGCTTAATTCTGGATCAAAAGTTCAGCTTCAGCGTGACTTAGAATAGGCATCCAACTTCTGACCTTTGTATCTCCTTGATCCAGCATGTTCTAAAGGAGCTCTCAAACTTTCTAGAAAGGTTGCAGCCTGCTTTGTAAACCTTCTTTGAAATGCTCTTGCAAACTCTGATTGAACCTTTATGAAAACTGGCTCAGAAGTTATAACCAAACTCTGTCTTGGAATTATCCAGAATTTGCTGAGTGCGTTTAGTTTCATGGACGTGTGTTTGAGAAGTTCTAACTTGAAATCTCAGCATTTCTAGGAGAAGTTCTGTTCCACAATGTTTTAGATCTAATTGAAATCTATAACTATTGAATCAGAAGCTCTTCCAGAATCAGCTTGAATTATGGTGAAAATCTGGCCAGAAGTTCTGAGCTTGTCATATTTCTTAAACACTTAGAAAAATTCTAAGTATTTAGAAATTTGACTTTTCCAAAGTAACTTTTGACTTTGAATTTCTAGATGAAACAAATTTCATATTTTAACATTTCTTGCTAAAATATGATTCTTGAAACTTGATTTTGATCCAAAAGTCAAAGTTTGACTTTTCAGTGTGCAATTGACCATTTTGCCCTTGTGGATGATTTTCTTGGAAAAATTGTAATTCAAAGTTTGAAATTGGATGGGAACAAACCTGAGGGTTCAAGGTGATCCAATGAGAAATAAGAGGGCAAATTTTGGGGTACAACAACCGGGATACCTTTTTTTTGCTCAGGCCGCCTTTTCAGGTTTTTGACATGCCGGGTGTACAATTTTTTTGTATATATCCCTAATTTTTTCACGAACTCTTTTGGTTCGTCGGGATGCCCTTAATTTTTCCTAAGCCTGTCAACCTAGCGCGTATTTTTCATGCGTAGTATTTTCTGACTATGTCCATGTTCACCGGGTACGAAGATTTATCACTGTCCATAGTAGTGAGTGTTGCCACACTGCTAGAAGATGTTTGTTTGATTGTACATGAATCGTCGCTGGAATTCATGTCCAATGCCTCAAGTGGTTCAGATGGAAATTTGTCCCTGGCTATTTGGCATTTTTGAGAGATTCCATGAACCTTGACTTGACTGCCCCAGGTCAACTGGACACCATGTCATGCCCCTTGATTATGAAAGACCTATCACTAGATTGTCTTTCCATCTAAGGCGGAAATTTTTATTGAGAAAGTTTTTATTCAATAGATATTCGTCATGTGAATTTGTCTGTTGTTTGAACAATTAGCCATATGCAAACAATGTCATTTAAAGAATGCAAAGCTTATGTCTGTCTTGAAGTTTGAAAATTCATTTTTTAGTAAAACAAACAAATTTTGTAAAAGTGTGATGTCAACTCAGGATTTATAGCGAACCCTACAGAAGTCAGGATACCTTTTGTAACCGTATGCTTTCGAACTAACCCATGCTTCAGCTAGGACTTTTAAGGGTTATAACGTGGCCTGGTTCATGGTTCAAGAAACAAAGGATAAAGGCTCAAATTTTATTTGTACCCAGCCTGTTCTTCGTGATGTTCTTCGATCCTATGCTCAGTTAAGTATGCATTTAGATCCCAACTGAGTCTGGTATCTTGTCCTTGATGTTTCGGTGATGGTTTGGATACTGAAAGTTTATTTTGAAGAGGAAATCATTTTGTAATCTTTTTTTTATCGAGGATTTGTAGTAACCTCTTTTTTTTCGTTATCCCTTCTTTTGCCTGAACTATTTCTTTTGTGATTACAGTCAGCGGGATGCCCCAGTTTTTTCTTAAGTCTCCTTCATAGGTTTTGACTTAATGGGCTTTTATTTTGAGAGATAATGACTTCCTGTTCTTAATGATTATGTGGAACCATCACCACCTTTTGATTTGGAAGGACGGCTTTGATGATATTTATTATGTACGAAGCAGAAGATTTCTACTGAATGCGTGTCTGAATTGACTGAGAAACTACCCTGCCCCAGGTTATGATTAAGGGTTTTAGTTTGTGTGAAAATAAAAAATCCTACTTCTTTGGATCAAAGGGGTTGACTAAGGATTATGTTCCTTATAACTCCATTGTTTTGGATTTGAAACAACGCCTGTACATCGTCAGCAAGGTCCGTTCAAAAGCACATGGTAGGGATTGTGGTATCATTTTCGTCATTTTCCCTCTAAAGGCTTAGAGCTTTTGATCGAGAGTTGAATATCACAAAAAAGGAAGTATAAACACGGTTTGAATATAATGAATACAAATGAATTGATTTAAGATAAACATGTACAATGCAATGATGAAATAACAAAGTTTGACATAAGTAAGTGTTCAAACAAATCAAAAGGCAATCACAACTTGAAAATTCTAATGAACGAAAAGCCTTCTTGTCAGAACTTGTCACTTTAGAGGTGTGCCTTGGAGGGATGACAGAAAAATTCCAGTTGACCATCTTGTGTGAATTCCAATGCTCCTTCATCAATCAGGTCTTGAATTTTGTATTTCAACATCTAACAACTATCAGTGTCATACCTCGGACTGTTGGAGTGATATGCACATATTGCATTAGGATTGTAAGTAGGAGCAGAAGTATTAGGATTCCGAGGAGGATCCTTCAATCTGACCAAATTCAACTTTAACATGTGTTGCAAGACTTGTGACATTGGTATGATGAGTTTGGTATATTGCCTAGTAAATGAATCTTGCTTATGCCGATTACCCTGTCGTTGCTGGCGAGCTTGTGATTGGGCTCGTGATGTAGCAGCAATTTGGAAAGGTCCATTCTCCATCAATCCAACTTATTATCTCATCAGGGGTTGATTAATGACTTTATCCCCATCCTCGACCGTTTATTTCACACGGTTGCATCCGCCTTGAGGAAGTTTGCTGATAAGGAGTCTTAACTCTTCTTGCCCCCGAGCAAAGCTTTGGATAAGGGCCATCTGACTACTCATCTGGATTATCATCCTTTCAATTTCAGCTTGTAGTTGTTCCAACTGGTCATCCTTATTGTCTTCAGGATTTTTATTGGCTAGGTTCCCAGCGAGGAGTGCTTTCAACTCTTCCTGCCCCTTGGATAAGTTTAGGAACATTTCCATGAACTAAGCCTCTTGAGTTTGGAGATCTCTGTTGTCTTGTTTGAGAGCCATTGCTGAAATAAACAGCAAGAACATGGGAGACATGTACTGGAGACTACCTGTTATGCAATGACATGTATGATATGCAAATGTTTTCAAGGGTCTTGCGGGTAAACAAGAAGATGTCAGAAGTTGAAGTTTGTAGCTTTTATTGAAGAACTTTGTATCGTTGAGTGTCCTTCTACGAGAGTCAAGCTCACCATATCAAGTGGGTCATAGCCCCTGACTCAAGTTATCGTGTTTTGATCTTTTGATAGCATTGGCCAGAGGAAAATAAATCCCCTTTCCCCTTGCTAGACGTCTGGCGCATCATTACCTGCATCACAGGCCCTTGAGATCCTTGGAATGGTTAACAAAATGCTATGGTATGATGTTATGATGTGTATGTTATGCGTTAAGCAAAAGTGTAAGGTGGCGTAAGCAAGTAAACCCTGCAATAAATGCAAGTTATTGGATAATGACTGTAAACAAATTGTGCAAGGAGATCACGTTGTTAGATAAAAACCCTGCAAGTAGCTCAAGTTGAAATAAAAAAAATCACACAAGCAACCTTAGGTTTAGGCTTGCATGCGGTTTGTAGGTAAGTACCCTCTTGAAATTTAGTTGGCTCAACCTGTCCTATAAATAGTAACCGGGTTCTAAGGGATCTCAATATCACTGAACTTTCCCACAAGTTTCGTTCGATAGGCGACTGACTCGCAACCAAACAAAACTCAAGAGTCAAATCTCAATGAGTGTAGCATCGAGTATTTGCCGACTTTGGGAATACACCAAAGACGACCATCTCGGTACGTCCTAATGGCCAAGTTGTTCATTTAAAGGTTCTAAGGTCAGTTGACACTTCATGACACTACGCATCATCCCCGTATTCTCCTTGATTAAGTCAAGGGCTACCTGTACCAACCAAAGTGTCGCATCAACGTAGCCATCGCTTAAACTGTGTCGGTATACCCCGCACAATTTCCACAATCTATTTCTACTTACCTAAAAGGTTTCCCCAGATCTGGGTGTAGGATCTATAGTAACCCCAAACAGAGCCCTCAAAAGTAAAACCATCAAAGCACATAAAGCAGTTAAATAATGAACTAACTCTAAGGTAACCCCACTTTTTGTATTTCCCCAACAGAGTCGCCAATTCTGTGATACGGTGGCAGAACCGACTATTTAATACTGGTTTGCGTTTGTGTTTGCAAATGTTGTGGTAAGCAAGAGTCTCCACCGACTTTTCTTTTATCCAACAAAGGAAAGGGTGAAAAAAACATAAAAGACCTTTTCGAGAGTTTTCTGAGTAAGGGGAGTAGATTATGGAAAGGGAAGGTGTTAGCACCCTTTCCATCCGTGATTTTCCATGGGCTCTTAGAGGTTTTCTCATTTTTAAAATACCTTTGTGCTTTGTGTTTGAAAATGTTTTGAAGACGCCTTGGTACGGCGAACTTTGTAATGTTTCTCGGGATAGTAGAGAAAATATACAAAGTGTTTTGAAATGTCTTTTGAAAAGTGGTTTTTGTGTAAGTGCAAAATGTTTGAGCAAACTTCTAAAAGCTATCTACTTTTATACTCGAAAAGGTTATTCTTTTCCTCTTTTCCTTTAGATAGTGCTATCCTTCTATTAGTGAGTAGGTAGCCTTATCGTTGAATGTTTTGAGGGACAATTGGAGGGACGTTACAGTCACAAGGCAACTTATGGAGATGCTTTAGCAATTCTAATTTAGGGACTAGATCATTTATCGAGAAGGCAACTGTAGGGTCATCGAGGGACTATGATCTTTTGATTTATGGGTCTTTGCTAAAGCATTCTTGCCCCATGACTGTTTTTTAAAGGCAACCAAAGTGGGCGTACCTTAGAGGTGTATATGTACAAGTGTGTTATATTCAGTAATTTTTGTCTTTTTGTTAAGTTTGCTAACGTTTGATTTCACTCTTTTCATACATGCCTAGTTACTGGCAGTTAATATTTTGCAGAAATTAAAGTGCAGGAATTTAAATCTACGCTATTACAATGCTTTAGGGAGGGGAATTACATTATACAAGGATGAGGGGAATAAAGCAGTAAATGTCCTAATTTTAATCTATTACATCCAGTAGGCAGATACAATAATAGTAAAAATACAGAATTAAATAAACGCGCGTGAAATAGAAAAGACGTCTAAAAAACCTAAAGAAAAGAAATCTTTTTTTGTTGTTTTTAGTATAAAAGAAAATAAAGCCTGAGTCTATTTAATTTTAATTTTAAGAAAAAATATGTTAAAATAATTAATTAATTTATTTATAAATTAATTTAATTAGAAAAAAAACTAGCCTAATGTTTTTTAGTGATTTTTGATTTTAATATTAAAATAAAAAGAAGTCAATAAAGAAATGAACAAAAAAAGTAAAAATACAAATGGAGGCATCCTTCGATTGCAGGGAGAGGTGGGGGCTTCGATTCAGAGAATGTTTCCTTTTGATTCTGTGAATGGTGTTACCCTTCGATCTTGTGGAAAGATGTGGCTTTCGATCCAAAGGGCGTTGCTGGGAGGGCCTGATGGAGCACCTATGAGGGCACTGCATCTGCAAAGATATGGTAGCAAAATGAAAGGCATGACCTGGGTGCCAACCTAGGTCCTTCAATTCTGAGCATGCTGGCCTTATTTATGACGGATCTACAACAAGTGTTCGAAACAAAAGGAAACAAATACAGGCCTGGGTACCACACCAAGACCCTTCGATCATGGATGGAAATCGAATGACTATGATATGCAAAGAAAGTATAGAATTTGATTCCTTACATTTTTCTTACCAACAGCGGTGTATGAGTCTATGGTGATCGGTGTGGGTACCCTTGTTTAAGGATTGATTCAATTTGGCTTCTAGGCATGGGGACACTTGCTTAAAGGGTTGCTTCGATTTGGTCCTTCTGGACATGCGCTTGCTTAGGGGCTGGTGATGATTGGTGCGGTTTCAGGAGAACTCCAAGAGTGTATTTGCAATTTCGTGTGACTCTCTCTGGTTTTCCGTCCCCTTTGGTACTATGTCCTTGGTCTTGTATTTATAGGAGTGTGATGGTGCATAGTAACGGCAAGAGTCATCCATTTAACAAAGCTTTTAAAGCTATGAGACAAGAATCAGACATATTAAAAGATTTCCTTTTTGAGATATTCATGCCCCTTTTGAAATCTTGGATGAACCTGGACATTTGACTCCTTCGAACATCCTCCAGCATTGCTCTTCGATTGGCCTATTGTTACTTCCTTCAAATGGTTTTCAAACCAATCGAAACATCAACCCTCCCTTTTAACTGGTCGAAGGTTGCTTCAGCTCTTTATCAATCAAAGGCTTTGAACTTGATTCGAGTGGCTCATATTCTCAGCATCAGAGTTTCTTCGATTAACCTCTAAACATTATTCTTCTTGATGGCCTCTTTCGAATTGCCTGGAAGGAGTTCTTCGAATTCCCCTGGTCCAAATACCAAATCGAAGGGTATTTATTGAAATGTCAATCGAAGATTCCTTTACTACGCCAATCAAAAGATCTTGTTCATGTCAATCGAAGGACACGGTTAACATGCCTGTCGAAACTTCCTTGACACAATGCTAAATAGAAGGATCCCTTTCCATGCCAATCGAAAGGCTTGGCCCAGAGTGCCAAATGAAAGGGTATTTCAGAATGCCAATCGAAGGCCTTGACACAATTCTAATCGAAAGGCTTGTCATAAGGTTAATCGAAATGCCTTGTGTTCATGACAATCGAAGGGATTTTGCCACAATGCCAATCGAAATATTCTCAGAATTCCAATCGAAAAGCCTTGTGACATGCCAATCGAAGGGCATTGTCCATGCCAATTGAAAGGTACTTAAAACACCACTCAATTTTTTTTCTTTTTCTTTAGGCAAGGGTTTATGGTCAACCATGTAGGGGGAAGACCTTGGAAAAATATGAGAGGGAAAATTTGGGGTACAAAACTGCCCTCTCTGGAAGAATAGCAAGATGGCAGATGGTCCTGACCGAATACGATATTCAGTACACTACCAAAAAAGCAATAAAGGGAAGTGTACTAGCTGATAACCTGGCTCATCAGGATATGGATGACTATCAATCCATGAATTTCGATCTCCTGGACGAAGACATCATGTTGGTAAATGATTGTGAAGAACTCAGACCATATGACGGACCTGAACAAGGATCCCGTTGGACCATGGTTTTTGAAGGAGCTTCTAACACACTCGGCAACAACATCGGCATTGTGATCATATCCCCTGAAGGCTGTCATACTCCCTTCACTTCCAGGTTGTGTTTCAACAATACCAATAATATGGCTGAATATGAAACGTGCATTATGGGTCTCAAAGCTGGCATAGATTTGGGGATCAAATCCTTAATTGTATTTAGAGACTCAGCCTTACTGATATGTTAGATCAAAGGAGAATGGGACACGAAACATCCAAATCTCATCCCTTACAAAGAACATATGTTAACACTGATCTCACATTTTGAGGAAATTACCTTTGAGCATTTTCCACGAGAGGAAAATCAACTAGCGGACGCGCTAGCCACTATGTCATCAATGTTCAAAATCAAGTGGAATAATGAGGCTCCTCATATCACTATTGAGAGGATGGACGAACCAGCATATTGTCACGCGATTGATACTGAAGAAGTAGTGGACAAACCTTGGTTCCATGAAATTAAGAGATATCTCGAGACCCAAGAATATCTGGAGGGGGCTTCAGTCAATGATAAGAAGTTCCTGAGAAGGTTCTCTTCTAAATTCTTCCTCAGTAACGGAATCCTCTATAAGCGGAACCATAACTCTACTTTGCTTCGGTGCATAGACAAGAGTGAGGCAGAAAAGATCATGGGTGATTTACATGGAGGTACCTTTGGCACCCATTCTAGTGGGCACACGATGGCTAAAAAGATCCTACGGGTAGGATACTACTGGTCCACCATGGAAATAGATTGTTATTAGCATTCACGAACTTGTCACAAGTGCCAGATCTATGCTAACAAAATACATGTGCCTCTGGTTCCCCCTAAATATCCTGACTGCTCCTTGGCCATTTGCAATGTGGGGGATTGACATGATTGGGGAGATCAGACCAACAGCTTCTAATGGACACTGTTTCATCTTGGTTGCCATTGATTACTTCACGAAGTGGGTCGAGGAAGCCTCATTTGCTTCTGTTACCAAGAACGTTGTGGCCCGATTCATCAGACATAATCTTATTTTTCAGTATGGTATTCCGGAGAGAATCATTGCAGATAATGGTACCAATATCAACAATACTATGATCGCTGCACTATGTGCCTAATTCAAGATCCAGCATCATAACTCTTCTCCTTACCGCCCGAAGATGAATGGCGCTGTAGAAGCTGCTAATAAAAATATCAAGAAGATCATACAAAAGATGACAATGACCTATAAGGACTGGCATGAGATGTTACCATTTACTCTCCACGGTTACCGTACCACGGCGCACACATCAACAGGGGCAACTCATTTCTCTTTGGTATACGGCATGGGAGCTGTCCTACCAATTGAAGTCTAGATACCTTCTTTGAGAATCATAAAGGATGCAGGGTTGAATTAAGATGAATGAATTCAAACTCGACTTGACCAACTGAACCTGATTGATGAGAAGAGGCTTACGGTTGTCTGCCATGGTCAGATGTACCAAAAACGTATAATTAAAGCTTTTAACAAGAAGGTCAGAAGTCAGGTATATGAAGTTGGTGACCTGGTAATCAAACATATCATACTGACACATGGTGATCCCATGGGCAAATGGATTCCTACATACGAAGGACCATTTGTGATCAAAAACATATTTTCTGGTGGAGCCATGATCTTAACCAATATGGACGGCGAAGACCTTTCGCACCCTGTAAACGTGGATATAGTTAAAAGATACTACACATGAAAAAGACCCGCTAGGTTGACTGGCCTAGGCAAAAATTAGGGATAAACACAAAAAATTTGTACACCCGATAAGCTGAAAACCTGAAAAGGCGGCTTGGGCAAAAGAGGGTATTCCGGTGGACTGAAAACCCGAAAGGGCGGTCCAGGAAAAAGTTAGGGATTTAAAGCGTATGACTATGTCCCGTTGGATCACCTTACAGCCAACCTCCAGTATCAATTGTCAGACTCAAACGGTACTAATCAATCCAATCAGCTTCAGACAAAGCAGCAAGTGGATGAGACGTTCAAAGACATAAAGGCTATAGCAGAATGGGAACCCGTGGGATTATTTCACATAGCTGTCTTTCTTTGTATTAGTTTTCATTCTTACGACGCCATTCTCTTACTAGGATGTTCGTCTCTTTATACAAAAATGCTTATTCAAGTTAATACAAAGTTATTCCTTTAAAAGTGCAAAATTATATGTTTTTCTCTTACTTTCCTGTTTTGTTTGCAAAAACGTCCAGTGATTATTTTTGAACATATGCATTTGAACGTAATTACTGTTTACGAATGAATGCATAAAAAAGGAAAAGAAAATAGAAAGACAATTACTAATGGTATCATGTAATCCTCGTAGGCCATTCCATAAAATCCTCGTAGGTACTTTCTCCGGCAGGAGCAGAGGCAGAGACATCCTGCTACAGGATCACTGTCGTATCCCCAATATGCAGCCTAATGGTATCATGTGCTCTCATATCCCCGACGGAGCAAAATTTCCATATTACCGCTCCAAAGATTCCCCAGTGAAAGTCGTCCAGCTTCTCAAGATTCCCCAATAGGATTTCACCAAGTCCACAAGCAATGCATGGTGTTTCCCTTACCAAATAGAGTTTATTTTTCTAAATAATGGAAATCCATCTATCAACACTTTCACACTCCTCATTCCCAGCGGTAGTCAGGGATTTATTTTCCCTAATCCAACAACACTGCAGCAGAACAATTAATATGATCATACATTGCATTCATACATCATAGCATCGACAACACATATGCATATATATCGCGATCCCATTTATTTTGAGAAAAATAATTATGCCATGCATTTCATACATCATGGCATTACATACAACTAACTTTTTACCTTTTCAGAAAAGATAAATCAACAGAAAATTACCATCAACAAATTTTCGACAAGACAGGACAACTATCTGTGAACAAATCAATTATAGATCAATTCTCGAAATAGGACTGGGTGACTATCTACATGGAGAATACTTTATTCAAGACTTTTGTTGGTTCAATTTAATTCGATCAATGGTTTATCCTGATTCCTTCCCAGTAGACACTTTCTCTGGTTCAGATAAATCGCCCCAAAGATTTATCCTGATTCTTTCCAGTTAAACATTATTCAAGACTTCTGCTGGTTCAGTTTAAATTGATCAATGGTTTATCCTGATTCCTTTCTAGTAGACACTTCCTCTGGTTCAAATAAATCACTCCAAAGATTTATTCTGATTCTCTTCCATACTTCTGTTGGTTCAGTTTAAATCGATCAATGGTTTATCCTGATTCCTTTCCAGTAGACACTTTCTCTGGTTCAGATAAATCTCTCCAAAGATTTATTATGATTCTTTTCCAGACCTCTGCTGATTTAGTTTAAATCGATCAATGGTTTATCCTGATTCCATTCTGGTAGACACTTTCTAAGGTTCAGATAAATCACTCCAAAGATTTATTTTGATTCTTTTCCATACCTCTGTTGGTTCAGTTTAAATCGATCAATGGTTTTTCTTGATTCCTTCCCAGTAGACACTTTCTCTGGTTCAGATAAATCACTCCAAAGATTTATTGTGATTCTTTTCCAGACCTCTGCTGGTTCCGTTTAAATCGATCAATGGCTTATCCTGATTCCATCTCAGTAGACACTTTCTCTAGTTCAGATAAATCGCTCCAAAGATTTATTATGATTCTTTTCCAGACCTCTGTTGGTTCAGTTTAAATTGATCAATGGTTTATTCTGATTCCTTTCTGTTAGACACTTTCTCTGGTTCAAATAAATCTCTCCAAAGATTATTCAAGACTTCTGCTGGTTCAGTTTAAATCGATCAATGGTTTATCCTGATTCCTTCCCGATAGACACTTTCTCTGGTTCAGACAAATCATTCCAAAGATTTATTCTGATTCTTTTCCAGTTAAAGTCAAGCTTAGAGTTAGTATAATTTCTGTCAACAATCACCTTTGGATGGCATCTATAAGCCCGTCTTCGACAACTATCCATCATTTCTCCAAATGGCATATTTAAACCCATTCCCTACACAATCAACCACCACATCATCAAGTGAAAATTTCTGGGCACTCTAGTGTTCAATCATCTTCCACCTCCAAGTCACGAATGGCAGATTCGCCAATCTAACTCTTCAGGTTTAAGAAGATTGAACAGGGGCATCTGTTGTACCCCAAAATTTGCCCTCTCATTTCTCAAAGCATTTCTCACAAAGGATTCTCAAAAAATTCAAGCTTACACAAGTACAATTGGATTTTTTCAGCATCAAGCTAAAGAGGAAACTGTTAAAAAAGGAAAAGCAGATGAAAATATTCTTTTTGACAAAATTGAAGGAAAAACAAGTTCCCTTTGATTTTACATTCTTTTGGTTGGGCACTTTGGCTTCTTCGATGTAAGCTTTGGTTGCACCCTTCGTTTAGGCACTTGACTTCTTTTGGGCAAGTTCATTTCATACTTCGTTGGGGCACTGGACTTCTTTGGGCAAGTTCAATTCCTGCTTCGTTAGGGAACTGGACTTCGTTTGAATATTTTATTCTCTTCGTGCAAATCTTTCGTTTGGCCATATAGCCTCTTTCCTGCATGTTAGCTAAAATTTACAAGGCAGAATTCCCCACCATGCTAACATGCACAAGGCCAAATCCACCCTTTGAAACAACTTGTTGCAAGCTTTGACAAGGCAACACTTATCTTTAAATAGATTCAATCCCAAAGGAAAAGAGCCTCCTGATTGATGTCCTACGATTTAGGAGACAAAGGCCTCTTTTCTGGTCCCCTTCGATTGCACATTTGGCCTCCTGCATGCCTCTTTCGTTTGGGGCATGTGGCCCTCATTTTTTGCAAGCTTCGATTTCACATTTTGCCTCCAGCATGCCTCCTTCGTTTGGGGCATGTGGCCCTCCTTTGTTGCAAGCTTCGATTGTGCCCATTATCCTCTGCATGCATTCTTTGCTTGGGATGTGTGAATCCTTCAGTACAAGTTTTTGGTTACACCTTTCGTTTGGGCATGTGGTTCCCTTCATGCAAGCCTTTGTTTGAGCAAAGATCTCTTGTATGTTTGCATGAAGTAACAAAGCAGGGACCCCCTACATACACCCTTTCACTTGGCCATATGACCCCTTGTAGGAAAGTTTGGGTGGGCAGTATCTCCCTTGGAAATAGTTGTCTTCAACACACAAATTCTACACTATGCCATTGTCTTGTACGAAAGAAGTATCATGGTGGCACATTGAAGGACTTTCCAGACATGCCTGGATGTCCCAATTGAATGGCATGTTTTGTTGATCCACTCCAGGAGCATGTATTTAGACCATTCGAAGGAACCCACAAAAGGCCTGGTCGAAAGATACCCATATGAGCCCTTCAAAGGACACTTTAATTTGAAAAAAGGAAATGTTGTTGAGGAGTCGGGTCGAAGGATGGGGCTAGGGGGTCAAAACAAAAGGTTGAGATGCCCAAAGGTACTTGCTGACCAAGTCATATGCGCTGCCAAGTTCAGGCCTGATACACTGGCCATAAAACTCCAAAACTGCTGCACAGCAGTCCTGCAACACTGCCTTATTTCTTGCACCAATTTGGCATATGAATACTGCCCCTCGAAAGATACAAACACAACATGCCTTTTTTGTTTAAAATTTTTGTTTTCCCTCCTAAAACATCAGCCAAAGCCATCTATAAATATGAACCTCCACCACACATCTTAGGGGCCCCTGGATAGTTGCAAGAAAAATCTTGTGAGAAAATACCCAAAACACTCAAACACCTCCCAATGTTTTTTTAAATATTCCAAACACTTTTGAAAAACTGAGTCCCCTTCACACACTAAGTGAACCCTTTGATTCACTCCTTAAGTTGCCAGATAACTCACCTTAGACCCATTCCCCAACTACAATATAATAATCCTTTGATTCATTCCTTTACTTCTTATAGAGAAACCTTCGATTCACTCATATGTCTTCCTTAGACTCAATGACTGCTTGAACAAAGTTGTTACTGAACAAGTCTCAGGAAGGCCCCAACGAACTTCCATTCACCACCAAGGAATACCCTTGTAGTTTCCTTCGATTTAATAACTTCAAGAGGTAAGTTCTCTTTAAACTTGGAACTATTTCATTTAAATATCATGTGCACATGTCAATAAAGAAAAAATGTAGATATTTTAGATAAGGAGCTTAACTATGTTTTAACCTTCGATTCTGACTGCCCATGTGTTGAAAATCTCAACTCTGACTAGTTAGGCTTTGGACTTTGAGACTCAATAATTTTGTGCTAACCCTTGGCCAGTAGCTTTTGAAAGTTACACTTGAATGCTGCATTTTAAAAGTTTAAAACAGGTTCTTTGTACCCTTCGAGTGGCTAAGTACTCAAGCCTTTCGAATCTCAACCTGAGGGCCTAGCATGCCTGCAGTCGAAGGAGGTAGCAAGGAGCCTGGGGCAAAGAGCGCACCTCACGTTGACCCCAGGCCTTAAATTAAATAAGTAGCCAGAAGGGTGGTCATTCTGACTTCTAGGTTCCAATCGAAGGAAGTAGGCAAAGGGTGAAGTCGAAAGATATGACCTTGCTGACTCCAGGCCCAAATCGAAGGAAGCCAAGAAGTGAAAAATCAAAGAGTGTGGCTGCCTGAATCGAAAGAACTCATTTTTCTTCCTTTTATTTTTGTTTTATCTTTACATTTCTTGCTCTTCAATATGGTTGTATTAGTGTAGGATTTATTTTCTGCATT
The DNA here is from genome assembly GCA_948472305.1 of Vicia faba. Lineage (NCBI taxonomy): Eukaryota > Viridiplantae > Streptophyta > Magnoliopsida > Fabales > Fabaceae > Vicia > Vicia faba. The sequence goes on from OX451735.1 coordinate 1,050,340,583, forward strand.
TTTATTACTTTGGTATAAATGTTAGTAATTAGGATGTATGGCAAGATAAAACCAAGTAGATAACCTAAAATTCAAAGACAAAATACATGAAATCAAACACACTATTCACACACATGCACCCTTAGGGCAATCTCAGTTGTTGCATCGGAAACATAGTCATGTCCCTCGAATATGGGCGTTTTAGCAAACACCCTCGATAAAAAATATCGTAGTCCCTCGATGACCCTTAATGTTGCCTTCGATAAATGATCCAGTCCCTAAACAAAAATTGCTAAAACACCCCATAAGGCTGCCTTCTACGACTATATAAACGTCTCACGCCCGTCCCTTCACATCCAATCATGGGGCTTCTTACCAAATCAATGGTAAGATATCATCATCTAAAGGAGGAGGAAAAGAACATCAAGACCTTTTGAGTAGGTAGGATGCTCCTAGTTACTCGCTTGCTCACAACAAAAACATTTTATACACCAACACTTTCATTTGAAACATTTTCAAAAGACAAAGCTTTTTGTGCGTGTTCTTATAGAAACGAGAACCATTACAAAGACACTTTTCAAAAATCACTTTCAAAAACACATTCCACAAACATTTCTTTGAACTATTTTTCAAAACCAACACTTTGTACGCGTTCTTATAGAAACGAGATCCATTACACAGACGTTTTCAAAATACTTTCAAAACCCACACCACAAGCACATTTTCAAACAAAAGTAAGTGATCTAGCAAGCAACTAAGAGCCCGTAGATAACTACAGATGAAAATGGTGCTAACACCTTCCCTTTTCATAACCTACCCCCCGAACTCAAGAAAATAATCTCAAAGGTCTTTCCTGTTCTTTTCACCATTTCCTTTTGGATAAAAGAAAAGTTGGTGGCGACTCTTTCTATTCGTAACAATTGAGATCAAACACAAAACACCCAAGTCAGTTCTCTCACCGTGTTACACACAGATTGGAAGCAACACCAGCAAAGTGAGAGTGATTGGTGACCGAATAGAGATTGCCAAGGTTATTACATCTCATGAGAGAAATCTTCATCTGAAAGTCAAATATCTAGAAACCAAATGGATCGAATGAAATAGAAACATTATTGTCGGTAGTGAGTTATCGCTCAGAAATTAAATTTTTAATAACTTGTGGTGTGTGTAATACATGGTCAAGGTTTAAAGGTTTTGTTTATGAGATGTAGGTAAAGTTGTGTGGCCAGACCCTTGAATTAGAATACCTTATCCACTTCCAACAATCAATTTCTGATTTAAATTACTCAAATTAGAAAAAGACAAGAGATTACCATGTGATATTGTTGTGTGGGACGAAGCTGTGGTGTACATGTACCACATGATTTCTAGAGGATTAAGGGGCATGATGTGCATAGCAGTGACAATGTTAATGGGAGATGGGGAAGCTGTGGAAGTATGATCCTGAAGACACTGACCTAGGATGCTCGGTTTCTTTGAAGGTCTGGTAGGATGAGTTTATTGAGATGTAGGGTAAGGGCGGGGAGGTACACCCCAAAGAGGTGGGTTTCATCCCCAAGGAGACCAGTGAGGATACGGTTACCATGGTTGAGAGGGAGTTGTTATTAGGGAACCATCAGAGCATGAACCACCAGTTTGTCCACGCCCTCTATTGTGGTTCTAATTGTTGCGGTTGTAGCTGGATCTAGAGCATTGTTTTGACAATGATTGGAGTTTTATTGGGAGGAGTCATTAGAGTTGTGTTAAGTAGCAGTATGCAATGCAATGTGAGAACTAGTGTTGTGCGTTTTTCCAGACCTGATTCCTCCAAGGTGAGTATGGAGCGAGCATGAAAGAATGATGGTAGTGGATTTCTTTGGTGGATTATGGTAGCAACCCCACGGTACGGCTCAGAAAGACCCGACACCAATTGAAGAACTAAACAGGGATTGCTAGTAGGTGCTCCAACATTCTTCAACTGATCAAAAAGTTGTTTGAGACGTCGGTGATAGGCAGAGACATTAGGAAAATCCTCCATGCGTGTGGATGAGAAGTCTTGCTCAAGAGCAATGATACATGAGTTTTGGTTATCCTAAAAAATATCAGTTAAACGCTGCCAAGCAGCCATGACGGTGGATCCCTTATCCAAAATAGTGGTAAAGAGATCAAGGGAGATAGTGGAATAAATATATTGAAGCACTATGAAATCAAGGGTTGTCCATATTTCAAAATCAACATCAGTGGAGGCATGTTTTTCTTTTCCTGGTTGCGGTATAATGTGATGGACCACTTTGTGAGCACAAGCGTGAACTTCAAATAGTTCAGCCCACATGGTATAGTGATATTTCTCCATCTCTAGAACAAATGGAATGTTGTTTTTCATGTTAGTGATAGTAGGCAGGGGCTATCGATCTTGGTAGAAACATGCTCGGACTCATCATCGGAACAGGAAGACATGGTGTTGGAGGAGCGGCGTTTGCTAAACGTGGTAGTGAGTGGCACGGCAGAAATTGAGGCCGTGTAGGAGGGGGTAGTGGCGGCGGTGCAGGTGGAGGAGCTGCGGTGACGACTGCGGTGCTGGAGGAAGAGTTATGTCAGCAGTGGAAGTGCGGGCAGAGGAACTGTTGCAGGGGTGCTGAAGGAAGAGCTACGGTGACGGTGTTGAAGGAGGAGCTACAGAGGTGGCAGTGTTGAGGAGAATCTATGACAACGACGATGATGCTGGAGAAGGAGCTACTGTTGCGGCAACAAATTTTGAGAGCGACGGTGATAATAGTGCTATGGGAAAAGCTACTGCGGCGGTGACAACTTTGATTATGTTTGAATCTTTACCTCAACTGATACCATGTAAGATATTGAAAGATATTGAGATTAACTGTGTAACAATAGTACTACGAAGATTATTTTATATATAGAAATGTATACCGTTCATTGTATGTTATAGTCGATGTGAGACTTATATATAAATATAATACATATTTTATTAACAAATAAATACATATTCTATCATAGAGTAATAAAATTTCATTCTGTACATAATTGTTTGAAGAAAAAAGAAGTTACTATTTAAAATCTATCAATTGATTTCGACTAACTTTCATAATTCGACAATACAATAACACATATAAAGTAACTCACACATTTAAAAATCCAAAAAAAATAATTTAATATGCACAAATAACTTAAAATATTGCAAAATTATAATTTAATACAAATTTAACCTAATAATAATAATAATAATAATTATTATTATTATTATTATTATTATTATTATTATTATTATTATTATTATTATTTATTAATTAATGATAAACCTAAAAGAATTTGTATAGTATGTATAAATAATTACACTTTTTAATTAAATATACTTAAAACTTTTCAATCTTCTCTATTTAAAAAATATATATACAACCTAATATTAAACTCATGTGAGCCCAACTATTTCTACCCCTTAAAAGTGAAGATTAACTGTATGATGATAATCTGAGAAGGAGGATTATTTTATTAGTGGGAACTTACATGGACCCCATATAACTAAGCTGATAAAAAGACACATAAGCTAAAGCAACAATAAACTAAATTAGGGGGAATTCCTTCTCCATCACATCATGTTATGGGTTGGTTTTGTTATTTAACAATTAACTTCCCTAACACTCCATTCTTCCATTTTTCATGTTCCACGTAGCTATTTGACATCCTTAGGAACAAACAAACAGCTCCCTCAACCACAGAACCAAGTTATTAAATAGGTTCCAAACTTATCATTAAAAATGATCCTTTGTCCTCTATACTTATATTCCATCTAGTGTGGTCTAAATTTTTTATGGGGTGAAATGTGAGACCTGAAAAAACTATTAAAATAAAAAAGTTTCTTGTTAAAGATTTACGTCATGAACAAAATTATTATTATTATTATTGTTATTAAAGAAAGTATCAATTTTGTATATGTGCTTAAGCATTGTACATTTGATCTTGTGATCATATAAAATTTGCTTCTCCGAAATGATATATGCTTAGTGTTTTGTTCAACAATTCTCACAAAATTCAATTTCCTTTCCAAAAGTTTACCTCCCAAAACTCATCCAAAATTGTTTAGTATTTGTTGTTTTATGTGATTTGGCATGAATAAAATAATGTTAGTTTGATTAAAATTTGATATTAATGAAGGTTAGTAAGTATGAGTTAGATGTTAGTTAATTTGATATGAATGCATGAGTTAAATATTAATAATCTTATTAATTAAAATTATAAAGTTTCTTAAGAAATTTTTTGGAGCTAAAATTAAAACTAATTTAGTAATTAATAATATTGTTATCAAATACGACACCTTGGAAATAAAATATAATAAGTTTTCTTATTAGAGGAAAATCTTTAAGGATAGAAAAGATGATAAACAATATTAACAACAATGATTGATTATAACGGTTATTCTTTACTTTCTCTTAAATCAACATTACAAGTACACAAGAATAACAAATAATCCTTTCACCTTAAATTAAGATTTGTAGTATGCAATGATGAGAGACTAGTACGCTATTTATAATAAACCTAACATATTAAACTAATGAACTTTTTCACAAATACCCATTACAAGCTAACTTAGGGTACAAGCTAACTTAGGGTACAAGCTAACTTAAGCAATTGGACATAACAACCAGGCCTAATTCGAAATACTAACAACTCTAACATTTCGACACCCATATACTAGAACATACTTCGATTATAGTATCTAGGTATTTAACACCAGCATGTGAATATACTTCGACGACATGTATAAATCTTGTCGAACCAGAAGCTACTATTCAACCCAATAAAGTTTGATTCAATATCTCACAAATCTCCAGCTTGGAACAAACTTTATCATCAGAGAACGAACTAGCTTTCTTCATGCAGCTTTATCAATTGCATACATCTCATCATCCATGGCCTTCAGTCATTCAGTATTATTTTGATTCCTCATAACTTCCTTATGGTCTCTGGGTTCTTCGTCTAGAACCTCAATTGCAGAGATTAAGGCATAAGCTATCAGATCTGCATACTCAAATCTCTAAGGTGGCTTGATGACTCTTCACGTCCTATCTCTTGTCAATAGGTAGTCATCGACAATTTTCTCAACTTCCTCAACATCTTCTACTTCTTCTTCGACTTTATCTGGGATACACAATTCAATATCAACATTCTCCACCTCAACAGGATTCTCTCCCTATTCCAGCTCTTCATCAGATATTTCTGTACTTCGATCAACATCATCAATTTTCTTTAAAGTTTCAGCTTCATTGAAAACTACATCTTGAGTGGTGATAATCCTCTTGTGACCTGGATCTAGGCACCATAGCCTATAAGCTTTGACTCCTTCAGAATATCCCATAAACATGCACTTTAGAGCACTGGTTCGACCTTGTCTTGCCTAATGTGAGCTAGGCTACACAGCCAAATATTCTCAGTTTGTCAAGATCTGGTGGATGTCCCGAGTAAACTTCTTCAGGTGTCTTCATATCTAACATTGTCGAAGGACATCTGTTTATCGGATATATTATTGTCGAAACAGCCTCAATGCAAAACACCTTCTTTAACCCAGCACTTGTCAACATGCATATAACTCTCTCCAAAATATTTCGATTAAACCTTTCAGCCAAACCATTTTTCTTTGGAGTGCCTGCAATATTTGTGTGCCTTGTTATACCAGAGACATCACAAAAGCTGTCGAATGCTTCATTGCAATATTCAAGGCCATTGTCTATTCTCAAACTCTTAACCTTTCTGCCAGTTAGATTTTCCACCAGAGTCGTCCAACTTTTGAAATTATCAAAAGTTTCATCCTTAGTCTTCTGGATGAATACCCATAAGTTTTTGGAATAATCATCTACTATGGTAGAAAATACCTTGCTCTTGAATGTGATGGATACCTTGTAGGCTCCCAAAGGTCAGCATGGATGTAATCAAGGGATCTATGTATCCTTTATTTTCCTTTGTTGAACTTCACTCTACAAGATTTTCCAAATACACAAGGTTCCCACAATTTCAGCTTTTCAACTTTGTCTCCACCAAGAAAATTTTATTTCCCTAATTCGACTAGACCCCTTTCACTGACATGGCCCAATCTCATGTGCCAAATTTCTATCTTCGACAAAGGTTTTATGGGTGCAACATTTGTCGAACCACTTATAACTTCATCCTCAATGGTATACAAGTCTTGTTTCTTCACGCCTCTCAAGACTTCCTTTGAACCCTTCATGACTCTTAGGATACTTTTCTCTCATTGGGAAACATATCCTTTCTTGTCGAATTCACCAAGAGAAATCAAATTTCTCTTTAAATCAGATACATACCTGACTTCAGTTAATAGCCTTATTAACTTATCATGGAGCTTGAATCTCATAGATCCAACACCTGTAATCGTGCAAGCTTTGTTGTTTCTCAGCAATACAAAACCACTATCTTGGTCACATAAGTCTTCGAACAAGTATTTGTTTAGAGTCATGTGCCAAGTACACCAAGAATCCATAATCCACTCCTTCGACGGGTTGCTGCTCGAAACCATAAGAACATCAGATGAATCGAAATCATCTTGAACAATAGTTGTGTTGCCATTATCCTTTCCTCCATGATCTCTCATGCATTCAGGATACATTTTTCTTGTATGAATTTACTTCTTACAATGATAGCATCGAATACTAGATGCATCGCCACTATAAGACTTCATCTGACTTTTACCCATCTTCTTATCGAACTTACTATCCTTTCGCAAGAATTTTCCCTTAACGGCCAAACCTTCACTAACCGTCAAAGGTTTATGCTCCTTTCATTTGTTCAAGTCCTTAGAATACAAGGCTGGTTGAACTTCTTCAAAGGTCAGGGACTCCCTTTCATACAAGAGAGTTTCTTTGAAGTGAGCATGTGTTATGGGTAAAGCGCACAATAGCAACAACGCTTGATCTTCATCATCGATCTTCAAATCAATATTTTCAAGATCAAGAATCAGCTTGTTGAACATATCCAACTACTTAGCCAACACTTTGTCTTCAATCATCTTGAATGAATACAAGGCTTGCTTCAGGTAGAGTCAATTTACCAGTGATTTGGTCATGTACAAACTTTCAAGTTTCTCCCATAACCATGTCATCGTCGTCTCCTTTGATACCTGTCGAAGAACCTTATCACCAAGGCTCAACAAGATTGCAATGTGGGATTTATCTATCATCATCGTCTTCTCATTTGTCGTTAACACATCGTTCATGGCTGCATCTCCCTTCAACGCTTCCAAACAATCCTGTTGAACCAGTAGGGCTTTCATCTTCAAGCGCCACAGGCTGAAATCGCTCACTTTGGTAAACTTTTCAATCTCATACTTTATTGAAGGCATCTTCTTCACGCTCACCGCACCAATTTGTTATGAAAAGGATGTCTTGGAAACAAAGTATAACATGTTTCCTTATTAGAGGAAAACCTTCAAGGATAGAAAAGATGATAAACAAGATTAACAACAAGGATTTGTTATAACTGTTATTCTTTACTTTCTCTTAAATCAAGATTACATGTACACAAGAATAACAAATAACCCTCTCACCCTAAATTAGGATTTACAGTATGCAATAATAAGAGACTAGTATGTTATTTATAATAAACCTAACATACTAAATTAATGAGTTTTTTCACAAATACCCATTACAAGCTAACTTAGGGTACAAGTTAACTTAAATAATTGGACATAACAAACAGGCCAATTCAAAATACTAACAATCCTAGAATTTTGGCATCTACATACTAGAACATACTTCGACTATAGTATGTAGATCTTCGACACTAGCATGTGAACATACTTCGAAGACATGCATAAATTCTCTCGAATCAGAAGCTACTATTTAATCCAATAGAGTTTGATCCAACATTTCACAAATATTAATTTTTTATATTTTAGTTTTAATTTAAAAATATTAACTCAATAACTCCATAATCTCTTTATCACTTCTAATTAATTAATATATTAAAAATAACTAAAAAATATGAGATAATTAATTAATATATCATAAACTATTAATTAAATTATTAAATTGGAAACTAATAACTAATATATATTTGCACATATGTAAACCTTAAAAATACACTTTAATTACTCAATAACTTCATAATTTCTATTTATTGAGATACCTATTTAACTTATCATTTCTAATTAATTAATATATTGAAAATTATTAATTAAATTATTAATTAAATTATTAATTAAATTATTAAATTGTAAACTAATAACTAATATATATTTTTTATTAATTAAAGTTTTTAATACTTTTAAGAATTTTTTTAGAATCAATTGAGAGTCGGTAAGTTTGTTAGTTTAATGTCAATTATATCTTAGTCTTTCTTAATTAATTCATATTATCTCTAGAAAAATTATAATCTTTTAATTATACTTTAAATTTATTTATTGTATATTCAATTATATTCGATAATATATAATATTTAATTTTAACAAATTTGTTTAGGTTGAAATTTCTTTGCCATATTTTTTTAGGTCATATTGTTGAAAAAAATCTTTGTAACTTTATAAAAACTGATGATTATGTATTTTATAGTACAAACTTTGATATCAAAAATTTTTATTTTATTTTTATTTTTTTGATATTTGTGTTTCCGATTAAATAATAATTAAATAAAGAAAGAACTTAATATACTAAACTCATATTTCTAAATAGAAAAAAACATCTACCTGCACTGTGTTATACTTGATTTTTTATTATTCTTATTATTATAAGTCAATATTACTTTTTACTCTCAATACTCATTAATAATTAAATAATTTAAATATTAACTAAAAAATAGGATATATATGTTTCTTCTTATAAAAATTTTATATTCAACTCTATTAATTCACAATTTATTCATAAATTTTTTATATTCGACAACTACTTATAACCTATTAATTATATACAATTGTTTAAATATATGTTAACAAAATATATATATATATATATATATATATATATATATATATATATATATATATATATATATATATATATATATATATATATATATATATATATATATATATATATATATATATATATATATATATATATATATATATATATATATATATATATAACATGAAGCTTCACCTTGAAATAACTTAGAATTCTCGTTTTTTTTCTCCCTTCTCAATTTATTTTTCTATTTTTCTGATTTTTATTTCATTCATCCACTATTACTTTCAAGGTTTATTTTTCTATTTTTTCCTTCTAATATCATTGTTTATTGATTTACAAATTTCAAATAATTTATAATTTTATTTTTATCTTTTATCGTTATATATGATGTATAATATAATAATTTAACCCATTTAAAAGTGATGATGTTTTATGTGTAGATTTTCTCTTACTATATCAAATAGATAGATGATGAAATAATATATCAAAATGATAATGTCTAGAATTTATCATAATTAGAATATCATTTTGCTATTGTTCTATCATTTTATAAAAAATAACTTTAGTAAATCATAGGAAAAATTACATCGGAGGTCTTTAAGTTATTTTTGTGTAATAGATTGATCCTTTAATTTTTTTTGTAATAATTTGGTCTTTTAGTGTGATTTCTATATTTTGTTTTCATATTTTAAACATTTAGAAATGTGTGACTATTATATTTCTGATTGCACTTCATCATTTTCATACCACTCAAAATAATTACATTCACACTTAGCACATTCACTATGTTAAAAAAAAGGTAACGTTGCAACGTTTGATAATTTAAAAAACCAAATTGTTTCAAAAAAACTTTAAATGACTAATTTATTACAAAATAATAACTTAAAGGACCTCTGAAATAATTTTGCCTAAATTATACTATTGTTATACTAATTTTTACTATATTATTTTAATAATTTAGTTAATAAATCTAAGTTGTTATTATATATATATATATATATATATATATATATATATATATATATATATATATATATATATATATATATATATATATATATATATATATATATATATATATATATATATATATATATATATATATATATATATATATATATATATATATATATATATATATTTCAGAAAGTTGTTAAGGGTTACCTCTGACAATATTTTTCTACCCAACACATGTCATTGGTAGCCACCGCATATCATGTCCCTTTCAACTCTGCATGTGTGATGCCTTGTTACTTTATGGTTAGAAAGTTGTAGGGGTTACCCATCACAAATTTTTTAGGGGTTTCGCCCTTGTTATAAAATTTATAATGACAATCTTTACATGGCTTCTTTCCCCCTCACATATCCATATGTTGCAAGGATTCTTACTGCTAGAAAATTTTGATTTTTCCTGTAGTGTTTGTCGGTGCTGAGGGGGTGGTGTCTATAAACACTATAACGCTCAAGTCAATGACTATTGAAAATGAATGGTATTTTGGAGTGTGTGCCTTGATTTGATGTCTTTCCTTCCATTTTATAGTAAAACTGTGGATTTTTTAGGGACTTAGAACATTATGTGCATAATATAAGTCCATGTTAGATAGTTTTCAAAATATTATTTGTTATGTAATTTAATGACCTTTCTTTAATCATTTGTCTTGATCAAGTGATTTCCTAGGGTAAGTCCATGCTTGTTCCTTAGGTTATAGAACTTTATATGTGTCTATTTCTTGGAGAAATGAGGTAGTCAATGTAACTTCATTGATATAATGTCACACCAATCAATCATCAGAGTTTACTTGATCTCATGGATGACGATTGTAATACGGTGGCAGAATTGACTGTTATACTAGTTTTACGTTTGTATTTGCAAATGTTGCAGTAAGCAAGAGTCGCCACTGACTTTTCTTTTATCCAACAAAGGAAAGGGTGAAAAGAACAAAAAAAAGGCTTTTCGAGAGTTTTCTGAGTAATGGGGGTAGATTATGGAAAGGGAAGGTGTTAGCACCCTTTCCATATGTAGTTATCTACGGGCTCTTAGATGCTAGCTCATTTTGAAATACCTTGTGCTTTGTGTGTTTTGTAAAGTATTTTTGAAAACGCCTTAGTGCGGCGAACTTTGTAATGTTTCTCGAAATGGTAGAGAACGTATACAAAGTGTTTGAAAATGTTTTTTGAAAGAAGTTTTTGTGTAAAATTTGTTTGAGCGAGCATCTAACAGCTATCTACTTTACTCGAAAGAGTTGTTCTTTTCCTCTTTTCCTTTAGACAGTGCTATCCTACTATTAGTGAGTAGGTAGCCCTAGTCGTTGGATGTTTGAGGGACAATTGAAGGGACGTTTATACAGTCAAAAAGGCAATTGGGCACGAAACTTTAGTAACTACCCTAGGATTTTAAGATCATTTTTGCCGAGGCAACATCGAGAGGGTCATCGAGGGACTTATGATCTTTAAACCGGAGGGTAGCCACTAAAGTCTCTCACGTTTCGAGAGATGTGACTGTTTTTCCGAAGGAAACCAAAGTGGGAATACCCTATAGATGTATATGTGAGAATGTGTTGTATTAATTTATTTTGTCTTGTATTAGGTTTGCTAGCGTTTGATTTTAATCTCTTGCCATACAATCCTAATTAGCATACATCTAAGCAGACAATAATTTGCAGTAATTAAAAGTGCAGAAAGATAAATCTTAAACTATTACAAGGCTTTGGGGAGGGGAATTAAATACATGTCCAAAATGGGAAAAATAAAGCAATAAAGTAAAAGTCCTAGTTATAAAACTATTACATCCCATAGGCAGATACATTAATATGAAAATGCAATAATAATACAAAAGTATTTAAACGTGCGCGAATTGAAAATAACGTCTAAATCCTAAGTAAAAGGGAATCTTTTTTTGTCATTTTATTTTGTTTAAAAAATTCTAAATGTTCAATTAAGTCAAATATAATTAATTGAAGAGAGAAAAGAAAAATAAATTATTGATTGAAATTAACTCTAAAACAGACCTAATATTTTTTGCATTTTTTAGTTTATGAAAAGAATTGAATTCAATTAAATCCTAAGTCTACTGATTTTAAAAATTGAGGAAAATAAGTTAAAATAATTAACTAAATTAAATTATTAAAAAGTAAAATAAAACCTAATTCTAAGTTACTTATTTTTTTTATGTTGATTAAAAAACAAACTTAAAGAAATAAACAAAAACAAAGTAAACAAGTATAAATGGGCCAGGCAGCAAAAGTAAACAGGGGGTAAGTTTAAAAAACATCGGCCCAAAGTGAGAGGAGCCTAAGTATGCAGTTGGATTCAGAGAGAAAATACTTTGAGGGTGCATCGTGAGTTGCGCGTCTGGGGATTTCAGATCTGATCAGATGGGATCTCCTGGTTATGATCTAAAGGTGCATGGTGGGTATCCGGATGTGAAACACACAAGATCTGCAAAATAATAGTTAGAAAACAAAATTGTGAGGCATGGGTACTGAACCCAGGTCCTTTCCCTTTTGCACGCTTCCTCTTTACCATCTGAGCTGCTTGTTCATTTGTTAATTATAACACAATAATAAATGTGTAAATGAAAACCAAACAGAAATATATTTGAAAATCAAACGCGCATGTTGGGCTACTTGAACCAAGAAGAGAGAGACACTTGGGGCGCCGGAGTCAGCCCACCGGAGTCAACTCTCTGGTTGTCTTCTCCGGTGGGCTCCAACCTTGAACCTGCAAAATAGCCAAAAGCAAAGATTGAAAACTACCCTATCCCCCTAACTCGAGCCCCCTAAGTCCGAATCTGAAGCCCGTTTGGCCTGAGACGCCCTAGATTTTGGGATTTGAATAAGAATATAGATCGTGCTCTAGCAATGGCACAATCTTATTATGATCCTTAAACATGCATGAATTAATCTAGATCTGTACTAATGGTGTCCCTAAACACGAACCAAACAGTTAGAGTTAACAAAATGACATGTATATTCAGTTTCAAAGTTTAAAGCCCTTATCAACTGGTGATGTTTGGAGGCAGCGATTCAAGGTGTTTCACGACTTGTGAATGATCTGGAAACCTTCCTGGGGACCTTGGGGATGGAATGGTGAGTTTTATTTGGCACGAGGAAGCTTGTACTGTTTGTTTCGAACTTGACAACTCTTGTGAAGATTTTGCAATTTTTGGTGTGCTTTTCTAAGGTAGTGTGTGTGTGTCCTGCTTCTGATTTGGTCTTGTATTTATATATGGGTGTAGTGATGAACAAATATGGCATGAATCAACCATTAACTATGGCTTTGAAAGCAAAATCATCAGATTTGAAAAGTTGCCATTTTTTGAGATATTTCATGTCATTTTGAACTTTGAGTGAACCTGGACAGGTTATGATTGGTGTTTTGCACGAATTTGGGATTCGAGCTAATCAGTCCAAGCCCAACAAGCTTCATCACATTAGGTTTTCATTTCGACTTGCATCTCCATTTCACATCAATTGATTCCTTCGACAAGCTCCCAAGCTTTGTTCTTTTCAATGGCTGAGTTCCAATTCGAATTTCTCAAGGCTTCATCATCATGGATTCTTCAACTTAGCCACCATCTGCATCGATTGTGTAATCTAAAAACCCCTCATAGCCAATTCGCCTAGTCGAACTCAGTTCTTGTTCCTTTCGATCTCCTTTCCTTCAATTCGACTAATCGAAGTATCACCTCTTCATTTTGACTTGTCGAAGCTTCGTTATGTTCTTTTCGATCTCCTTTCCTTCAATTTGACTAATCGAAGTATCACCTCTTCATTTTGACTTGTCGAAGCTTCGCTTTGTTCTATTCGATCTCCTTTCCTTCAATTCGACCAATAGAAGTATCACCTCTTCATTTTGACTTGTCGAAGCTTCATTTTGTTCTTTTCGATCTCCTTTCCTTCAATTTGACCAATAGAAGTATCACCTCTTCCTCACTGTGCCTGAAATATATTGATCCATAAACTCTAAGATGACTTATATTTGGCTTTGACCCTGTCCAAGCCTCATATGGTGCCTTTTTCGACCATCTGCTATGTTGGGCATCAAATTAGACTGCATACTACTATCGAAGCATGCTTCAGCCCAAAATCTCTTAGACATATTCTTAGTTTTCCACATACACCTCGTCATATTCCGTACACTTCTTTTCTTTCTTTCAGCTAAGCCATTATGATGAGGCGTATAGGGTGCAATGGAAATCGCTCGAAGCTTTTGCAATCCAAAATTCTTGGTGAGACATGAAACTCTAGTTGGAAATCCATTACTTAGGAGGAGAATTTGTTTGATCAATTCTTGGTCAACATTGAGAAATTGAAGACCTTAATGAGCATGCCTTGAATAAAATGGGAGGGCAAATTTTAGGGTGCAACAGCTACCCCTGTTCAATCTTCTTAAACCTAAGGATTTAGATTGGCGTGTCTGCCTTTGGTGATCTGAAGGTGGAAGATGATTGAATACTAGAGTGCCTAGAAATTTGCACTCGCATGAAGTAACACCGTTGGTTGATGATATCAGGAATGGGCTTACAGATTCCATTTGGAGAAGATAACAGAGAGTCTTCAGAGATGGGCTTATAGATGCCATCCAAAGTAGATGCTGACTTCATAAGAGGTCTCTTTGTGGGGATTCCTATTCCTGTTGTCTGGCGAGGACTCCATTGGGGAATGTTGATTTTTGTTTGGGGAATAGAGTCAAGGAACTTTAGTTACCCATTACTCTACTGAGGAGTTTATACCCTGACTGGGGAGATAAAAGTTAGTTGTTTTCTGTTCGGAATCCAGGCTTCATCGTAACTTGCTAAGGGTAATAAAGTTGACTGTCATTTGGTCGTATTCCAGGCTTCACAACGACTTATTGGGGAAAATGAAATTAAATGTTATCTGGTTGGTTTTCAGGCTTTACAGTAATTGAAGAGGTTGAACTGCTATCTAGAGATATATGAGAATGAGCCTGTGTAGGGCTGCTTCAGGATGAGTCCGTGTGAAACTGCATCTGGAGATTGCCAGAAGGAATCTGTGTAAGATTGCTTCAGGATGAGCCCGTGTAAAGCTGCATCTGGAGATCAGGAGAAGGAACCCGTGTAAGATTGCTTCAGGATGAGCCCGTGTAAAGCTGCATTTTAGAAGTAGAAGGAACCCGTGTAAGATTGCTTCAGGATGAGCTCGTGTAAAACTGCATCTGGAGATTATGAGAAGGAACCCGTGTAAGATTTCTTCAGGGTGAGCCCGTGTAAAGCTGCATTTCAAAAGGAGAAGGGACCCGTGTAAGATTTCTTCAGGATGAGCCCGTGTAAAGCTGTATCTGGAGATTATGAGAAGGAACCCGTGTAAGATTGCTTCAGGATGAGCCAGTGTGAAGCTGCATTTCAGAAGGAGAAGGAACCTATGTAATATTACTTCACGATGAGCCCGTGTAAAGCTGCATCTGGAGAAGGATAAGGAATCCGTGTAAGATTGCTTCAGGATGAGCTCGTGTAAAGCTACATCTGGAGATTATGAGAAGGAACCCGTGTAATATTGCTTCAGGATGAGCCCGTGTAAAGATGTATTTCAGAAGGAGAAGGAACCCGTGTAAGATTGCTTCAGGATGAGCCCGTGTAAAGCTGCATCTGGAGATTATGAGGACGAAACCGTGTAAGATTGCTTTAGTATGAGCCCATGTGAAGCTGCATCTGAAAATTGCAAGAAGGAATCCGTGTAATATTGCTTCATGATGAGCCCGTGTGAAGCTGTATCTGAAAATTGTGAGAAGGAATCCGTGTAAGATTGTTTTAGGATGAGCCCGTGTAAAGCTGCATCTGGAAATATATTAGAAGGAGCCCGGGTAGGTCTTCTTCATCTGTCCGTGTAGATAGTTTCCCCGTCTTGTTTCGGGAATTGATCCATAATCAGTTGTTCCCAGATAGTTACCCTATCTGGTTTTAGGAATTAATCTGGAACTGTTTTTGTTGGTTGTTGAGATAGTTGCCCTATCTGGTTTCAAGAATTAATCTCTAACCTGGTCTTGTAGATAGTCGCCCCGTCTTGTTTCGGGAATTGATCTACAATCAGTTGTTCACATATAGTTACCCTGTTTGGTTTCAGGAATTTATCTGTAACTTGCTTTTGTTGGTCGTTGAGATAGTTTCCCTATCTGGTTTCAGGAATTAATCTCTAACTTGGCCTTGTATATAGTCGCCCCGTCTTGTTTCAGGAATTGATCTACAATCAGTTGTTCATAGATAGTTTCCCTGTCTGGTTTTAGGAATTAATCTGGAACTGTTGAAAATTGATGATGATATTTGTCTGCTTGCGAACTTTCCTGAAAAGGTAAAGAATTAGATGTATGCAATGTCATATGCATGAAATGCATTGGGTAATGATGTTCTAAAAATAAATCAAACTACGATATATGCATTTGTACTGCATATGCTATGACGTTTGTAAAATGATGTATGAATGCAATATGTGAATGTATCAGTTGTTCTATTGTAGTGTTGTTGAACTAGGGAAAATAAATCCCAGATTGTTGTTGGGGATGAAGAATGTAAGTTTTCATTATTTGTTGAAGTTGAACTGCTGGGAGATGAACTTCCGTGGCTAGAGAAATAAACTCTATTGGGGAAAGGAAACTCCATAAACCTCTTGGGGATTTTATGAAGTTCTGTTGGGGAAAGGAAACTCCGCAAACTGCCTGGCGATTTTTGTGGAGCCCTATTGGGGAACCCAAGAAGTTTATGAACCAAGTTGAAGAAATATCCAAGATGTTGGGGAGATGATTGAAGCTTTTGATCTATTAAGAAGACGCTGGAATGTCTGAAATTGTTAGGTTATATACTGAAGAAATGACGGTGACTTTGTGGGAGGACGTCTCTGTCTCCATACCTACTGGGGAACATATCCTTACTGATAACGAACTCTGCGAAGATAGTCCCCTAGGGGTGGTTACTTTGTGGGAATTTTATGGATAGCTTGAATGTTATCCCAACTCCTGGAGTCTTGAGTAAATTTTGGTCAGGGTGATAAGCCTTCTACTGATAGACAAGTGACGAGATGATGATACATAGTCATACGCTTTAATCCCTAACTTTTTCCTGGACTGTCCTTCAGATTTTCAGTCCACCGGGATACCCTTTTTTGCCCAAGCCGCCTTTTTAGGTTTTTGACTTGCCGGGTGTACAATTTTATTTATATATCCCTAATTTTTTCCCGAACTCCTTTGGTTCACGGAGATGCCCTTATTTTTTCCTAGACCAGTCAACCTAGCAGGTCTTTTTTCATGCATAATATTTTCCGACTATGTCCACGTTCACAGGATGCGGAAAATTGTCACTATCCATAGTAGTAAGTGTTGTAGCACTGCCAGAAAATGTTTTCTTGATTGCATATGGCCCTTCCTGTTCAATACCCCAAGTGATTCAGATGGAGGTCTGCCCTTGGCTATTCGGCACTTTTGAGGGATTCCTTGAATCTTGACTCGATTGCCCCCAGACTAGTTTGGACAGCATGTCATTCCCCTTGATTATGAAAGGTATGTTACTGGAAATGTTTTTCCATCTGAGGTGATTCTGTTTATTGAGAGGATTTCTGTTTATTGAATATCCCTCGTGAAAATTTCTATGTTGTTGAACAATTAGTCATACACAAACAATGGCATTTAAAAATGCAAAGCTTATGCATGTCTTAAAGTTTTGAAAATGCAATTTTAGTAAACAAACCGAATTTTGTAAGAATATGAATTAAACTCAGGATTGATAGTAAACCTTACAGGAGTCAGGATAACTTTTTGTAACAGTGTGCTTTCGAACTAACCCATGCTCCAGTTAGGACTTTTAAGGGTTGTAGCATGGCCTGATTCACAGTTTAAGAAAAAAAGGATAAAGGCTCAAACTTTATTTGTACCCACCCGTTCTTCATGATGTTCTTCAGCCCTATACTCAGTTAATTGTGCGTCTAAATTCCAATTGAAACTGGAACCTTGGTCCTGATATTCCGGTGATGGTTTCTGATACTGAAAGTTTATTTGAGAAGGCAGTCATTTTTTTGTAATATTTTTTGTTGAGGATTCATAGTGACCTCTTTTATTTTATTTTATTAATCCTACATTTTTGCTTGAACTGTTTCTTTTGTGATTACAGTCAGCGGGATACCCCCGTTTTTTTAGTAAGTCTCCTTCATAGGTTTTGACTTAGCGGGCTTTTCTTTTGAGAGATAATGACTTCATGTTTTAATGATTATGCAGAACCATCACCATCTTTTGTTTTAGAATGATACCACGTACACCAGGAAAGCTTGCAATTGAGTGCACTACTGAATTAACTGAGAAACTATCCTGCCCCAGGTTATGATTAAGGGTTTCAATTTGCGTGAGAAAGAAAACTCCTACTTCTTAGGCTCAAAGGGGTTGACTAGGGATTATCTTTCTTATAACTCCATTGTTTAGGATTTGAAATAACGCATGTACACCGTCAGCAAGGTCTGTTCAAAAGCATACTGTAGAGATTGTGGTATCTTTTTCGTCATCCTCCCTCTAAAGGCTTACAACTTTTAACGAGAGTTGAATAGCATAATTTCAGTATAGTGAAAACGAATGAATTGATTCAAGACAAGCATATGCAATGCATTAATGGAATAACAAAGTTTTACATAAATAAGTGTTCGAACAATCAAAAGAAAATTACAACTTGAAAATTATAATGAACAAATGCTCTCAATCTTGGCCATGATTTAGCATGGGAGCAATGATCACATTGGGAGCCTCAGGAGGGTCAGACTTAATCTCCTTAGAATAAATCATATCTTGAATCTTGTTCTTCAGAGACCAGCAATCGTCAGTGTCGTGCCTCGGACTGTTCGAATGATAAGTGCATCTCGCATTAGGATTGTACTTCGGAGAGGCAGTGTTGGGATTTGTAGGAGGATCCCGCAGAGAGACGAGTTTAGCTTTCAGCAAGTGTTGTAGTGCCTGAGATAAAGTCATATTAATCTTAGTAAACCGCCTTTTCTGAAACTTTGTCCTACGCCTATTGCCCCGTCGTTGTTGAACTGGTGCGGGATTAGAAGTTAACACCGCCCCCACAGATTGGTTGAGGTCACTCTTATTGCGGCCCTTCTGGTCATACACAGTGCTGGACTCCTTCTTTCCATGGTATGGTCTCTTCTGAGTACTTGAAGATGCAGTCCCCTGATTTTCACCACTCCTGAGTTTATTTTTGACGTGCTCCTGTAGCAGTAGAAATGTTTAAGACTAAGCCACGGGATTGACTAGACTTGTACAAATCAGAATAGAAATCGCCACCGTGCTTTATTGTTTCCAAAGGAATGGGAAAAGAGAGAGTAACCCAAAAAAGGGGGAAAGATTCAAGGTAAGGGGGTTGGTTATGCAAAGGGAAGGTATTAGCACCCTAAACATCTACGATACTCTACAAGAACCTCTTTGTAAAATCTGTATATTTTCGCTATGAAATGTTGTGTAAAAATGGATGGTGGAGGTGAGAAAATAAATATATTTTTATGATTTTTGCACCCGCCGTGGTTGCGAACCTTTAGTGCCTACGTACCACCTTCCGTGCAATAGGGAATCAGGGTACACGTAGTTCCTCTTAAATTTTTTTTTTAAATACAAGTGTGTTGGTTAATTTTATGAGATAAAACATCATCGTCATTGTCCGTGTGGAAAACATACTTACTACCCACAATCATGAGAAAGGAGAATTTGCATCATCTCAAAGTGGAGAATTTTGCTTGGATCTTAAAATCAACAATGCCTCACTCAACATCCAAGTGGAAAATATCTCTCTTCACTACATATTGTAGAAGTATAGTTGTTTACATCACTACAAGGATTGGCAAGAGTCTAATCTTTTGAGAAAGGTTTTAAAATAAGAAAGCCAAAGTGGAAAAATGATTTGAAATGAGATTGATTTACTTTTAGTCTTCTCACAAAAAAAGATGTTAAAATATTATTAAGTTGATTGAAGTTTATTCATGAAAATGTTTTGAAATGCATGGACCTAAGTCCAAGTTTATTATGAAAGTGGTTCAAGTTTTAAAACAAGAAGAGTTTAAAAAAGGAGGAAGAATATTTTTGAAATTGAAGAATATGGGAGGAGAAGAAGAGACTATCCTAATGCATAAGGTAAAAGCTAGGGATAGGAACCATCTAACCAACAAGAAGCCAATACTTGACACTATGAGCCAAGATAGAATTGTCATTATTTGGATTGAAATCAAGAAAGCAATGATACTAGACCTCTTGAAAGAACCAAACTTCAAGTGTATTAAGTCTTCACAAAAATTGGGCAGAGTAACGGATGTATACGAGTGAATTCCAAATTACAAACAAAGAATATAATCACAATAACTTGCACACAAAAACAAACAAACAACCCAATGTCTTGAGGTAAACCTCAAGAACTCCAGAAAAAATATCAATTAAGGTCACAAGGTCTCCAACATAGGCCAAGGTCTCTAATCCTAAGTCTAAGAAGTCCCATACTCCATAATTCCAAGGATAGTAACCAAATAGTCCAAGTATCATTAAAGATTTTTATGGTTCATGTTGATTATTAGGTGTCTTGGAAAAGAAAAGTAAAGCTCAAGTGAGCAAAAATAAAAATGACAAGAAAGTAAATGGGCTCAAGTGAGCAAAGATGAAAAAATAGTATGAAATGTAAATGCTAAAATAAATGGTACATAAAGCATAAAAAATAAAAGGGCACAAAGTAAAAGTAATTTAATAATTAGTGGTTAGTTGGATGACCATCTTGAAACTTGTATTTGGAACTCATTAGAGGATTGGTAGAATCAAAGCCTCCACACAACAAGTTGCATTTGCTTTTTGTCAAGTATATCATCCATTTGGAATCTTCAAAAGTACCATTTAATGATCAATGATGTTTAAGTGATATGCGTTGACCAAAAGTGTTATAGATCCATTAGAGGATTGGTAGAACCAAAGCCTCCACACAATGAATCTCAAGGTTATTGGATCAAAGAGATCAAATTAACATACTTGGGCTTGCAAACATAGGTTTGGACCACGAATGATCATTTATTCGAGTTAGGACAAAATTTCGCGCTATGTTAAGCAATCGTAAGTGGATTTATGTAGAAATTGCACCTATTTTGAGGTCGGTCAATAGCAATCTATGCACCATTTGTTTTGAGACATGATATAGAGATCATGCTCCAATAACACTTAGTGCAATAAGAAAGGGATGAGATGAAGAGGGGTGAGAAAGAATATACAAATCACATTTAAATTAAAATTTAATCAAACTATTATTAAAATCATTCATCCATTTTTGTGGAGTTAAACTCAACACCATGGATCCAATGATGTTAATAATGTTCATGTTCAAAAATTCAACCCAAGATTAGCCAGAAAATAATCACAAAATAATATTGCATTTTAATATATATATATATATATATATATATATATATATATATATATATATATATATATATATATATATATATATATTAAAAAAAGGTTTTAGAAATATTTAACATATAAATAAGGGATGAAAATATCAACTATGTTCAAATTAATTAAGAAATAAAAAGTAAGACCATAGAAAAATCAGAAATGGACTCAAATATTTTTATAATTTTTTTGGTAATTTTTTAAAGTCAGAAACTATTTTTAAAATTAAAATAAATGAGTAAAATAAACTAAAAATGATTAAAAAAATACCAAAGTCAGAAATAAAAAATAAGTGAGGTCACCAATATTTGTCACAATATCATTGGATCATTCCATATTTTTTTCAGAATTTTAAAATGCATAAAAATATTTTTAAACATTTAAAACAAATCAAATAAAGTGAAAAGTGATAAAAAAAATACCAAAACACAAAATAAAATTGTGAAAAAATAAATCAGAATGAGAAAAATGAAAAATATTTTTCATAATTTTTTCAGATTTTTTGGACTAATAATGAATTTTCTATGATTTTTTGGAAATTTAAAACAATTAAATATAAAAATCAGAAAAGAAAATAAAAATCAAAAAATATGGGCCATCTGATCAATGTTAAAACGTGTTAGTAAATAGATCAAGTGGACCTGGCGCGTTGTGCATGTTATGGACTTTAGTGGATAATGCATTGAATCATTAATTAAATCAGATTTAAAAAAAAAATACAAGTGGCGTGCCATCATTGGTTGGAAGATGACACGTTGGTCTTCTTAAACCTCCAGCCAACGTGAATTGCAGGTCTCTCAAACTGTAAAATCAGAAGCTCCGACCTATGCCATTCGCTTCGTCTCTTCAAGACGAAGACAACCACACCTTTGCGACAAATTTATATAAACTGTAGCTCAAGCAAATTGGAAGGAAAGTTTTGAAAAGGAATTTGAAGTAGCATAATTTTGAGTTATGGAACAAGTTTGGCAGGGTGGTTCTGGCTATTCAAGCTTGAGGAAATGAATGGGGGATGACCCTCTATTTATAGGGAATCAAATGGAATGTCCAAGCATGTGAAATGATGAAGTTTGGAGGGAAATCGTGTGAAGTTGCAAACAAGAAAAATGTGACTTCTACTTTGATCAAAACTCATCCAAAACGCGTGTTTTGTTGTGCTAATCAATTCTGGAACTTCACTAAACATGTTTAGAGGAAAAAACGCCTGGAAAACTTATGATTAGAAGCCAAAACAAAGATTTCAAATTCTGACTTATGGAGAAACTTCAGTTCCAAGTTACCAAGTTCAATCCAATGGCATTCTCAGCTCAAGGGGTCTTAAGGCATGATTCTTGATGCTTTAGAAAGATGAGGTTACAATCTTTGCAATGGAAAAAAATGGAGTCAAATGGATGCTTGATCTGAAAGTTGCATTGAGTCAAAGTTAGGGAAAAAAGGTTGACTTTCCATACTTAGAAATATTTCAAGTTTTTCTTCAAAAGTGACCTATAATGTTTTGCATCCAAACATGGCCTTACTCTTGTAATTTGATCTTGACCAAAAAATATGGCATGAAATAGACCTCTTGAATGACATTTTGAAACTCAAACCATTCAAAATCTCCAAAAATTGAGAGAGTTATGAATTGTTGAAGTTGGCAAAAAATCATGAAATGACCTATAATATTTTGTATCCTTAGGGCATATTTCATCTATTTTCTCATTTTACACATAAAAGAAGGCATAAAGTTCACATCTTCAAGATCATTATGGAAAAATAATGGGCTCAAGGTGATACAAATTGACCAAGTTATGATCATTTGAAGTCACACATAGAAAAATGGGGGTTCATCTGGAGGACTTGTAATCTTTCTTCATCATCAAGTTTCTTCCACATGAAAAATCCTTGGAACTTTTGAAGTGATTTTTTTATAACCCTTTAAAGAGAAGGATGTGTTTGTAATAACTCCAAAATACCAAAATATGAGCAGGATATGTTTCTTTGAAGTTCAAAACCCTAGCTCTTGGATCAAGAAAAAATGCCTTGAGGAACTTTGACAATTTTGAACAAACTTCTTGTACCAACACAAATGCTTTGTAAATATAAGTTATTAAGGATGATAATGAGAACTCATAGCAACCACAACCACTTCCCTATCTTGAGGATTGAGAGAAATATGCATTTGTGACAAATGGGAACAAAGCCTTGTCCAAGCATGACAACTTCTCCAATCAATCCCTTGTAATTTTGAACCAAATTTGATAATATTGAAATGTCGTGAGCCAAAATAACCTTGCCATTCCATTTCCTCCAAAACAAATCCAATTGTGAGGTTTGAACTTCTCAAGCTTTATTGAATAGGGCATAGAAATAAACTCATGAACCCATGGAGTAACTTGCTTAATCTCATTGCCTTTACCTACAGGAGTAACAAGCAAGACAAACCAACATTGAATTTTATTAATTAAAAGAAGAAATCAAGACAAAAATATTCATGATCACAAAAGAACACAAGTCAAGGTGCTTGGTGATTCCTCAAAGGGAAAATCTATGTATAGGGAGGGGGACCAAAAACCCTAATGTGATCTTGTT
Organism: Vicia faba; assembly: GCA_948472305.1. Classification (NCBI taxonomy): domain Eukaryota; kingdom Viridiplantae; phylum Streptophyta; class Magnoliopsida; order Fabales; family Fabaceae; genus Vicia; species Vicia faba. The sequence goes on from OX451735.1 coordinate 1,050,364,444, forward strand.
GTGATGGAATCAACATGGTATGGTGAGGGGATCTTAGGGGAAAAAATTGGGGTACAACAACTGCCCTTATTTAAGTTTCTTCTATTCGGAGATACGAAGGTTGAAAATTTTCGTGTCGACGTGATCGAAGATACTTAAATATAAAATAAACCCTATTTTTGGCCCTAAGATGCCATGCAGTGCTTATGAGCATGAATGCATATGAGCGACGCCAAGGCGATGCAAAACACCACTGGGGATGTAGCAAAGAAAATACCGAAATAAAAGAGAAACCCAACCAGGAAAATAAATCACAGGCGGATAAAAAGACCTGTCTTAACGGATGGTAAAAAGTCAAAGGATACACCAACTTCTACTGAAAACAAAACTACCAACGTTCACTGAAGGTAGAAAGAGGGAAGAAATAACAACACCGACGTTTATTGATGATGAGCTACCAATGTTCACTGAAGGTAGAAGGAAAAGGAATACCATAGTGTGATACGGTGGGAAAGAACTGATTGTTTTTTGGAATGCTGGTTTGCGTTTTGCGTTTGTTTTTGCAAAATGTCGCGGTAAGCAAGAGTCGCCACCGACTTTTATTTTATCCAACAAGGAAAGGAAAAAAGCACATAAAAATTCCTTTTTCGAGATATTTCTCGGGTTTGGGGGGTAGATTATAGAAAGGGAAGGTATTAGCACCCTTTCTATCCGTAGTTATCTACGGGCTCTTAGGTACTTGCTCATTGTTTTCAAAATTGCTTTCTTTGTGCTTATGGGTTTGAAAAAAGTTTTTTATTTGAAACTTCGATTTAACTCTTGCTTCTGTCCTCAAGAGCGTATGAAGTGTTTTGAAAAACTTTGTTCGAAAAGTGTAAGTGTTAAAAAGGTTTTGTTTTTTGAAAGAGCAAGTACTTAAGAACCATCTACCTACTCGAAAAAGGAATCGTTCTATGTTATCTTCCTTTAGACAATGCTATCCTACTATTGATGAGTAGGTAGCACCGTCGTTGGAGTTTAAGGGTCAATTTGAATTTAGGGACTTACGGTCACTAAAGCAATGTTAGGACGCCTTAGCGGTAACCCAAATGTCTTATATAATTGTTTGAGGCAACAATATCCGAGGCAACCGTTTCGAGGCGACTATGATCTTTTAGACAAGAGGGCGACCTCTAAAGTGACCTATACTCAATGACCGCGTACGAAGGCAACCAAGTGGGGTGTACCCTAAGAGTGCGCATGTGCGAGTGTATCGTTTTCAGTTATTTTTTGTCTTTGTACATGTTATGGGTGATCTAAGTTGATTTTAGGTTAAAACATTCAGTCTTGTCATGTAAACCTATTATCAAACATCTAACAGTTATAATTTGCAGAAAATAAAATGCGGAATTTAAATTACAAGGCGTTGGGTATTTACATCGCCAAAGACAAACCCTTTAAAAATAAATAAAGTGATAAAAAAAAGTCCTATTTGACTATTACAAACCGGGAGCAAGTACATTATTGGATAAAATAAATAAATCGCGTGCGGGAAATTAAATCAAGTGTGAGATTAGGGTTTTGACCTTTTTTGTTAAAGAAAAGAGTTTTTTTTTGTTATTTTTTATTTTAAGAAAGAAAATGAAATTAAACCTAAATTAATTACTAAATTAAATTAATTGATTAAAAAATAAATTATTTTTGGATTTTTAGTATTTTAAGAAAGAAAATAAAAATTAATGTTAGTGAAAACCTAATTAAATCTAATTTAATTTTAATTATTAAAAAAGGGAATTAAAGTTATTCTAATTAAAACTAAGTTAATTTATTAGTATTTATTAATAAAATAAAAATAAAAATTTAATGTGATGAAAAATATTTTTGTGGTTTTATTTTATAAAGAAAAGAAATTTTTAATTGGTTAGTAAATAATAAAATATAACAAAACAATTAATTAAAACAAAAAATAAATAGGAGAGAGTAAGGGGGGTTTGGGCCTGAATATGGGAGTTTGAGAAGCACATATGAGGCCCATTACACGCTAGCCCTGTTGACTTTCCCTGGATTTGGTGTGGGAGCGCTGACTTTGCCTATGGTGGTCCTTCAGATCTTGGCCACCAGATCTGGCCAATGGCCATCTGGCAATTGATTAAATGATGGTGTATGGTGGGCTATACGCTTGGATATGCACTTGATCACCTGAAGAGAAAAAAACAAATGGAAATTGGGGGGACCTGGGATTCGAACTCAGGTACTGTAGGTGATTGCCAACGCATGCTTGCCACTGGGACGCTTCGCTTCATTTGTTAGTAATATAGAAAAATAATATAATAAAAGAAAACAATTTATATGCCAGAAAAAACAAGAAAATGCGCGCGCTATTTGAACAGGCAAATGGGGAAGCGACACGCTATCGTCCCTGTCATTGGACCGTGGCTAAAACAATCAGACCTATACCAACGGACATAAGTTCGTAGCTATAAGTCAGACATCTCTAAAATCCTATAGGCGCCATGGAAATGCATCCTGAACCCATGATTGAGTTTGTCTCCCTCTCCTGGTCACGTCTATAGCCATTATTAAGGCTAATTTTATCTGAAACGAAAAACCCCAAACCAAGATGCAAAACCCTAACAATGGTGATTCTACGTTAAAGGTTAGATAAACAAAATTGAATATTACCAAAAGATTGGAAATGTTATAAGGATTATAAATATGCCAATAATTTGTTAAAATGATGCAAGAATGAAGATTTACGGTTTCAAGAACAGATCTTGGTATCGTGATACTTACAGCGCTTTTGAAGGCCTGAGGACGCGTGCTTTTGATCCAGGAAGGTTGTGTGATCACCCAGGAATTGATTGGGACCGGTCTAAGCTTCTGAAATTGCCTCTCAGTATGAATTCGAATTCAAGCTTTTTGTCACTTTTTTCAAGTTTCGTTCTGTCTATGCTTGCATACTCCCACCCTTCTTTCGATTGCTTTTACCTCCTTATGTATCATGTGACGTGTTAGGGTAACAATTATGGTCCAAATCTTCTCCCATCATGGCTTGCATATTTGATTTGATCCACTCTTTAAACCTTTCCAATTTTGCCAAAAATCAATCTTTTTACACATGATATGGTGAGATTCGAGTTTGATGATGATATTGATGACAATTAAGACCTGAAACAACCAAAAAGATCTTAGGTAAACAAAGTTTGGATTTTATATGATTTAATTTGATTTAAAATGAAATAATTCAATAAAAAATAAAATAAAATAATAAAAATAAGATATGGGATCATGGCTGAAGCTAGGACACGTGGACAATGATGCAAGCTCAAATCAAGTGGAAAAGAATGGGTCCATTTGACAAAATTTGAAGTTTTGGGGATAGTTGACTTTTGGCAATTTTGCAAAAATGTCCAACTTCAACAATGCATAACTTCTTCAATTTTGAACTTTTGGAAGTGTTCTTGGACTTTTTAGAAATCTTGAGATGTCCTCTAACCAAACCTTCTGGTATCATCTCATTTTGATATTCCATGCTCAAGTTATAAGCTTTGGCAAAAAAGGTGTTTTTGTTGACTTTCAAAAATGACCTATAATGTCCAAATTTATAACTTCTTGTGAGTGAATTTGCTGATCTTGGAGTACGAAGATGGATTGTAGTAAATTGCATCCTCTCCAAAATGAGCTTTGGATGGGTCATTTCTCATAAAGTATGAGAAAGTTATGCTTGGTCAAAGTTGAGTAGACTTTTCCTGCAAAACCTTAATTTAGCAACTTTTGAGTCTTGATGAATTTTGAGAAATCCTTGATTAATCATGATCAACCCTTGATCCAATGATGAAATATCCTTCAAAATTATAATGTTGACAAAATCTTGAAGTTTGACTGTTTATAGGTCACAATTAACTTTTGCCCTAACACAGTCGATTTTTGGACCCTTTGAGCAATTGACTGGGCAAACTTCCTTTGTAAGGCTTGAAACTTGACATGGTTGACCTTGAGAACATATTAGGACATTGGGGAGAAATTGAGGTCATTTGGACTCAAGGATCTTGATGCAACACAAAACCCTAATTTGGGGTTGACTGCCTTAGGAGATAGCTTGACTGACCAACTCTTGAGCAAACTTGAGCCACTTGGAGATTTTTCTTGTAATGTCTTAAGAAATATGAGAGCGAAAATTTTTGGGTACAACACATAGCATCACCTTTCACTGACGATGAACTACCAACATTCACTGAGGGTAGCAAAAGGATACTAATCACAAACTTTCACTGAAGGTGATCTACCAACTTTCACTGAAGGTAGAGAGAAAATATATCATAGCACCTCCGTTCACTGACGATGAACTAACAACGTTCACTGAAGGTAGAAAAAAGATAACAATCACCAACTTTCACTGAAGGTGACCTACCAACTTTCACTAAAGGTAGAGAGAAAATATATCATAGCACTGTCGTTCACTGACGATGAACTACCAACGTTCACTGGAGGTAGCAAAAAGATAACAATCACCAACTTTCACTGAAGGTGGCCTACCAACTTTCACTGAAGGTAGAGTTAAAATATATCATAGCACCGCCGTTCACTGACGATGAACTACCAACATTTACTGAAGGTAACAAAAAGATAACAATCACCAACTTTCACTAAAGGTGACCTACCAACTTTCACTGAAGGTAGATAGAAGATATATCATAGCACCGCCGTTCACTGACGATGAACTACCAACGTTCACTGAGGGTAGAAAAAATATAATAATCACCAACTTTCACTAAAGGTGACCTACCAACTTTCACTAAAGGTAGAGAGAAAATATATCATAACACCTCCGTTCACTGACGATGAACTACAAACATTCATTGAAGGTAGCAAAAATATAACAATCACCAACTTTCACTGAAGGTGACCTACCAACTTTCACTTAAGGTAGAGAGAAGATATATCATAGCACCATCGTTCACTGACGATGAACTACCAACATTCACTTAAGGTAGCAAAAAGATAACAATCACCAACTTTCACTAAAGGTGACCTACAGACTTGCATTAAAGGTAGAGAGAAGATATATCATAGCACTGCCGTTCACTGACGATGAACTACCAACGTTCACTGAAGGTAGCAAAAAGATAACAATCACAAACTTTCACTGAACGTGACCTACCAACTTTCACTGAAGGTAGAGAGAAAATATAATTTTGCCCAAAATTCTGGCATTTCTCCTAGAACGGGTCTCAACTTCTTCTTTAACCAAAGCATTCTGCCTAGAAAGGTAATATATAAGTTGTCTCAAATAAAGAGACTACCACTTTTAAAACTTTGACAATGAATTGTCTTTGCAATATTGAAAGTCTTGTCATCCACTGGGGTAATTTGGGCAACGGGCTGCAAACTATTAACTCATAGAGAAGATAGCAAAAAAACAACAGTTACGTCGACTTTTACAGGGTGTACAGGTTGCTCAAATAAAGAGACTTGCCACTTGCTGTCATGGAGGATTGTAAAAATAACTCTCTGGGGAGAACAGTATGGCTTCCTGGGGAAAGAAATATGACTTCCTGGGGAGAATGAAATATATTAATGCTGAGGAGATAAAGTCTTCTCGTGCAAAATAAATGCACATTCTCAACCCAAGGCTCGAAGCCTGCAGATATCATAAGTAATAATATTGCTGAGGATCAAAGATTCAAACCAGAAATAAACTGGGATGGAACAATCAACCATAATACATCCTTTGAGAAATAAACTCAAGACGGAAACCCAAATCATCAAGACAAAGAGCTGTTCAAGAAGGCTAAAGCAAAAATCTTTCATAAGGGATAACTCAGTGGGGAAATTGGAAGAATATACGCTTTCTGCTTAAGGCCAATACTCTATTGGAGAGAGGATAATATAACTCTGTAAAACAGGGTGATATGTCAACAAAATATTAACGAATATGAATGAGCAATGATTTGCCAATTTTAACTATGCGTGATGTATGTATGAATGTATGAGTGTTATCATGCGTATGCTGACAAAACAAATATACAACACTGGGAGTAACCAGGCAAAACCATCTCGGGCACAATCAACACTCGGCTAAATTACATTCAAGATGAACAATCCGAGAAAAAGCAAGCGGCGGCTGAGGAAACAAAACCTACTGCCTGGTTTAACTTTACTGAGGAGAAACGTAATCCGGAAGTAAACAAAACATAGCGACCAAACAGTACAGATACAGATATACAACATCCTTTTCCAGGCTTTACCAGGTGTAGCACTCAGACTTCAGCGGGAAATTAAATATTTTCAAAAGTAATGCTTCTACTGGGGATTTTGAAAAATCAATTTCAAGTATAGCAGACGGTCATCAAGTCATCAAAACATTCACTGGGGAATTCAGGACCATTTTGAAAGATGAAACACACAAAATTTGTTACGGCGTATAATGTCATACCATCAAGCCATTAACTGGGGATTTCGTGCTGACTTCACTGAGGAGGTTAACACCACATCCTCAAAGGGAAAACCAATATACATTCTTCACTAGAGAAACCGAAGACATGCGTTCTTCAAGATTAGTTATTATACCAACTTCTCTGGGTAGAAAGAACCTCTATTAAACAAACGGAAACCTTTATTGGAGGAAACTTGGATTGAATCTTCATATCATACGAACTTGGAAAAGATGAGAAATGATACACAACTTGACCGGGGACACTGGAGTCACAAACCCAATACAGCGAGAACATCCTGAGAAAAACTTCCTCGGGAAACAAAACTACTCAAAACAACTGGAGTCCGTCCATTCCTGGGATCACCACTTTTGTTTTCCTATTGCGTCACAAATTTTAAAGTAACAGTAAATTGTAAATTCTTTTTGAAAATCAATTTTGTCATTTAATCTTTTTGCTTTGAAAGTTATTATCAATAATAAATTGAGCCTTTGCAAGCTAAATAAAATAAGAACTACAAAGAATTGGGTAAAAGCTCAAATTTCAATAATAGAATGGTAGTCTGCGAATGGCGAGACTCCATGGATGATTACAAAGTTCGGAAATTGGTAATATATAATGGAAAAGATACATTGAGATACAATGACCACTATCCCCTCTAACAACTTTTGAAATCCTGAGCAGCAGCTTCTATTGAAGTATGATGAGGATCCAAGAAGATTGTTGCTCCAACAATCAAGTCTTATCTCATGTAGTTACTTACCAAGAAAGTCCCTAACTTTTTCCTAAGCCGCCCTTGCGGGTTTTCCACTTAGCGGGAAATTTATTCTGTTTATGTCTCTAATTTTTGCCTAGACCGCCCTTTTGGATTTTCGGCCTACCGAGATGCTCTTTTTTGCCTAAGCCGCCCTTTCAGGTTTTCAACTTAGCGAGTTGTTCTTTTATTTCTTTAGGCGAAGTATTTCTTGACTGCATCAGCATTCATGGGACGTGGGAACTCCTCGCCATCCATAGTTTTAAGAATTAATGTACCGCCAGAGAAGGATTTCTTGACAACATATGGGCCTTCAAAATTGGGAGTCCACTTTCCCTTAGAATTAGTGTTAAAAGACATGATATTCCTAAGCACGAGTTCGCCTTCTCTGAATTCACGAGGTTTGACCTTCTTATCAAAAGCATTATTCATTATCTTCTGATATAACTATCCATGACGCAAAGTTGTCATTCTCTTTTCTTCGATCAAATTCAATTTGACAAACCTGTTCTGGACCCATTCAGTCTCTGACAACTTGGTTTCCATTATCACACGTAAAGAGCGGATCTCAACCTCGACTGGGAGTACAACTTCCATTCCATACACAAGGGAAAACGGGGTTGCTCCTGTTGAGGTGCAAATAGATGTTCGATATCCATGCAAAGCAAAGGGGAGCATTTCATGCCAATCCATATAAGTAACAACCATCTTCTGGATGATTTTCTTGATATTCTTATTAGTAGCTTCAACAGCCCATTCATCTTTGGCCTGTACGGATAGGAATTATGATGGACAATCTTGAATTCTTCACACAGTTCTGTCATTATTTTATTATTCAGATTCGAGCCATTGTTGGTGATAATTCTTCTCGGCACACCATACTGACATATAAGATTATTCTTAATGAAGCACACTGATAACGAGAAAACATATCGTATAATTAACATACTTCTTACCGATTTTATATTCCATTAAGTCGTCTAATCCTCGATTATTTGTCTTTTTTTTTACAGGTATAACACTTGTCGACTCAAACCGATGCAAAAGGACAACATGAAGAAAGCTAGACGAAAAACAAAGAGAAAAAGAATAAAAAAATACAAAGTGTGGACTTCTGGATGGGTGACGGTCGTCACGCCCCTGTGACGGGCGTAACACCCCACAACATAACCAAACGCTCGTCACACGCACCTGACGAACGTAAGGCACCACTTCAGCATGTGACGACCGTCACGCGCGTAAAGGAGGACGTTACGCATGGCTTGAAGACGTGGGCGTGAAGGGCAGACTACTTCTCCCGGTTTCCACTGAATCTCCTATTTTATTGCCACAACTATTACTGCTCCTAGAATTTCTCCACGAAGATTTCATCAAGAATTCAAAATTAAACTGCTGATTTTTCCTGCTATAAATATGAGTACCAAGGCACAGTCCAGGGGTCGAAGAATTTTACTCAGCAAATACTTATTTTATTTTTACAGTTATTTCCAATTTGTGTGTTTTGCAAATTCTGCTTTCAATTCCTTGTAATTTTCATTCAAGCCTTAGTTTCTATTTTTTTTAAGTGTTAATTCTTCTTACAAGAATTAACACGAATTTCTACTGCAAGTCAAGCTCGAAGATTCGGATTACTGTATTCCCTCAAGATTACTATAGCATCTGTAATTCCAGGTTTTTTATATTGCAATTATTATTTATTTAGTTTCTATAATATGCCGTTTATTGACATGAATTATATTCTAAACTTTATTGCTGTTAAGTTAATTATGTCTGGCTAAATTATTAATACCGGTATGTGACCGTAAGAACTGAAAGAATTCAATAAGACCTTGGCCAAAAATATTTATAAAACAATTTTTGGTTTCCAATTTCCAATATTAATTTAACTATCCTTGTCACGAGAGTGAGAGGTTAATTAACACGATTTTGCCACGAGAGTGGGAAATTAATTAAGGCAAGAACATGCACGTGAGAGCTGGGGTTCAACCCAGATAGTGGTAATGAAGCATTGATTTTTAAATACACGAGAGTGTTTTAATAAATTAATTAAATTCAAATTGTTTTTAAAAATTGTTATTAAATTTAAAGTGCATCCACTAGGTTTAGTAGCATGACCTATTTCATAAACACGAGAGTGTATGTCTCAGGTTTTTAAACAATTAGCTTTTACCGAAATACTTTATAGGCCAAGCGATTCATCGAATTCCCTAAGTCCGATTATCACATACCGGTATAATTAGTACTATTACTTTTAAAACTAAATTGTTTACCCCAAATATCGAATATTCATCGCTTAGTTAGACAAAACTGTAGCATTAGATCGTATGCGATTGATACACAGTCTCTGTGGGTTCGATAATCTTTTAAAACTAGAACGACTAAACTGTATACTTGCAGTTAGTATCCCGATAGACTCATAAAGTCCCGATCACACACAACCACCTGCTTAGTGACATTAGTATATGAAGCAGCCTCCACCCACTTGGTGAAGTAATCAATTGCTACCAAGATGAAACAGTGTTCGTTCGAAGCGTTCGGTTCTATCATCCCAATCATGTCAATACCCCCACATAGAGAAAGGCCATAGGGAAGAAATCACATTGAGAAGTGTCGGATGCACATGGTCCCTATCTACATAAATCTGGAATTTATGACATTTCTTTGCAAATTTGTAACAATCAGATTCCATTGTCAGCCAATAGTAACTTTCCCTTAGCATCTTTTTAGCCATCGAATGTCCATTGGCATGAGTGCCAAATGAACCTTCATGAATCTCATGCATCAGCATGTCTGCTTCGTGTCTATCCATGCATCTGAGCAATACCATGTCATAATTTCTCTTATACAACACATTTTCACTAAGGAAGAAACTGTCTGCCAACCTTCTCAATGTCTTTCTATCTTTCTTCGAAGCACCAATCGGGTATTCCTGAGTCTGGAGAAAATGCTTGATATCATAATACTAAGGCTTCTCATCTGCTACCTCCTCTGTTGTAAACACATGAGCGGGCCTATCCATTCGCTGAACCATAATTCGAGGTATATCATTCCAAGTATTTACTTGATGCATAGAAGCCAGAGTTGCCAGAGCATCCGCCATTTGATTTTCATATCTTGGAATATGATGGAATTCAACTTTATTAAAGAAGGGTAACAACCTTCTAGCATAATCTTTGTAAGGGATCAAGCCGGGGTGACGAGTATCCCATTCTCCTTTAATCTGATTTATTACCAAAGCTGAATCACCATACACATATAGAATTTTAATTCTGAGATCAATAGCTTCCTTGAGACCCATGACGCAAGCCTCATATTTTGCCATATTATTAGTACAATCAAATGTCAACCTTGCAGTAAAAGGAATGTGTGATCCATGTGGAGTGACAATTACAGCACCAATTCCTTTACCATAAGCATTCACAGCTCCATCAAATATCATACTCCAACGAGATTCAGGGTCAGGACCTTCCTCAAGCAATGGTTCATCACAATCTTTCACTTTCAGGAACATCACATCCTCATCGGGGAATTCATACTCCACAGACTAATGATCCTCCACTGGTTGGTGAGCAAGATAATCTGCCAACACTCTATTTTTAATAGCTTTTTGAGTGCGGTATTCGATATCATATTCATATAGGAACATCTGCCAACGGGCAATTCTCCCAGTAAGAGCAGGCTTTTCAAAAATGTACTTGATTGGATCCATTTTGGAGATCAACCAAGTAGTGTGACTCAACATATACTGGCGCAAATGTTTTGCCGCCCAAGCTAGAGCACAACATGTCTTTTCCAGCATGGAATACCGCGACTCACAATCAGTAAACTTTTTACTGAGATGATAAATGGAATACTCTTTCTTCCCTGTTTCATCTTATTGTCCCAGAATACAACCCATGGATTTATCTAACATTGTTAGATACATAATCAACGGTCTTCCTTCGACGGGAGGAAGCAAGATAGGAGGTTCAAGCAGATATTCTTTAATACTTCCAAATTCCCTTTAGCAGTCATCCATCCACACGCAACCTTGATATTTCTTTAACAACTTAAAGATCGGTTCACATGTTGCAGTCATGTGGGAAATGAATCTGGAAATATAATTCAAACGCCCGAGGAACCCTCTAACTTGTTTTTCAGTTCTCGGCGCTGGCATCTCTTGAATTGCGTTGACTTTATCAGGGTCAACTTCAATTCCTTTCTGGCTAACAATGAAACCCAACAATTTTCCTAATCAAACACCGAAGGTACATTTATTTGGATTCAAGCGGAGACGATACTTCCTCAATCACTGAAACAACTTCTACAAATCTTCTACATGCCCTTCTTCCATCAGGGATTTAGAAATCATATCATCAACATATACCTCGATGTCCTTGTGCATAAGATCATGGAATAGGGTTGTCATAGCCCTCTGGTACGTTGCACCAGTGTTCTTCAACCCGAAGGGCATCACTCTGTAACAGAATGTTGTCCAGGGTGTGATGAACGTTGTTTTTTCCATGTCCTTCGGAGCCATTCTTATTTGATTATACCCGTAAAATCCGTCCATGAACGAGAAAATTTTGAATTTTGTTGTGCTATCCACTAATATATCAATATGTGGCAATGGAAAATCATCTTTTGGACTAGCCTTATTTAGATCTCTGTAATCCACGCACATGCGGACTTTTCCGTCTTTTTTCGGTATTGGGACAATATTGGAAATCTATTGAGGATATACTGACGTCACAAGAAAATCAACATTAATTTGCTTTAGAACCTCCTCTTTGATCTTCACTGCCATATATGGGTGAGTTCTTCTCAACTTCTGTTTGATTTGCGAACACTCTGGTTTCAACGGTAAACGGTGCTCCACAATATCTGTATCTAGACCAGACATATCTTGGTAAGACCAAGCAAAAATATCCACGTACTCTTTCAACAGCTCAATCAACCTGCTCTTCACATCAGGATGCAGCGATGCTCCAATCTTGGCTTCTTTCGGATCTTCTTCTGAGCCCAAATTGATCACTTCCAATGGCTCTTTATGTGGCTGAATGGTATTTTCCTCGTGCACAAGCAACCGTGAGACCTCTTCTAGAATCTCATCATAGTCTTCTTCTTCGGCCCCATACACAGGACATTTAAAGTTGGGAGAGGGTGCAGGGTCATTGTATTCAACGGGTTTTTTAATTAATCTGCACATATGATTTATGATTGCTTTTAGAAACTAACACATATAACAAGTGATCATGCAGATTGAATTTCAGTTATTATTTATTTTGAAGGGTTTTTATTTTTACCATTTTCCAAGAAAAAGCAGAAAATAAAGACACAATTTGGGAAACAAAGACAACTTTTATTATTGAGTTTAAAAGTCACAACAAACAGATAAGCCCTACAACGTTAATACTTCCACCTTGGGCAGAGTGAAAGCTTTTCAAAAAGATTAACAAAACAAATTACTTTGAAACATGTATGCAAGAGGGAACATCAATGGTGATCTAGTTCTGAACCCTAACTCCGTGCGTCATATAATTCGGCATTTCTTGCTCTACTTCATCTTCAACAATGGCATTAATCCCGGAAACAGTTGGATGAATATAACCCCTGCTACGGAAAATGTCTTGATACTTGCCTGCAGCAGACTTCAGCTTCATGCTCTTGTCTTTGTCATTCTTCAAAGAGAACCCTAAGCCATCTATGTTCTTGTTTACAGGTGGATCCATAATTTGTCCCTATACCTAGTTATGACCCTTTCACACAACTTGTTGCGCATCCTTAAGCGAAACCATGGAATTCTCATTTCCTCTTATGTTGTCAATGGATAAGGCTTGGAACTGGGTTCCAACAGCAGCCTCATCCGCCACCACAATGTTGAAAGAAGACAAATGAGATATCAATAATGCCTGTTCCCCATTTATGATCACTACTTTCCCTTCACGTACAAATTTCAGTTTCTGGTGTAAAGTTGAAGTGACAGCCCCTGCCTCATGAATCCACGACCGTCCCAACAAACAGCTATAAGCGGGAACAAAGACCATGACCTGGAAAGTAATCTGAAACAAATATGGTCCTATATGAATAGGCAAGTCCACTTCACCAATAACAGATTTCCTTGATCCATCAAACGCTTTCACAATGATGCCACTCGGGTGCATAGGCGTTCCTTGATATTTCAACTTCATAAGAGTGCTCCTCGATATAACGTTCAAAGCGGATCCATTCTCAATCAGCACATTGGATAATGAATCATTCTTGCAGTTCATAGAGATGTGGAGGGCCAGGTTGTAATTCCTTCCTTTATCTGGAAATTTATCATCGCAGAAACTCAAGTTATTACATGATGTAATATTCCCTATTACACTTCTGAATTGTTCTACTGGCATATCACTCTCCACAAAAGCTTGGTCCAATACTCTCATCAAGGATTCTCTGTGAGCCTATGAGTTCATCAATAAAGCCAAGATAGATATTTTTGAAGGAGTCTGCAGTAGCTGATCTACAATTATGTAGTCCCTCATCTTAATTATCTTCAAAATATCATCCACTTCTTTCTCTAACGTAGCCCAACTAGTCTCACCCATATCCTTCTTAGGTTTAACCTTCTCAGTAATTCTATTTCCAACACTAACATTTCCTCGAACAACTGGTGCAAACACACGACCGCTGCGGGTCACCCTTCTATTCTCAGTGATATTTCCGACATCAGGCATTGGCTGGATGGGAACTTCCACTCCATCTTCTAAGATTGTAGCATTGTATTTGTAGGACATAACCTTATCTGACTTGTAGGGAACAGGACCCGGAAAACTAATCACCAATGGGGTAACATCTGGCTTACTATAATATTCAACTTCAAGATGGAAGGGTGCCCCAAAACAAGGTACAATGATGTTTACCCCTTCTTCAACATAATTAGTCATTATTGAGTCATTTTTGGAAAGCAAATCCTCATCTGAGGAGAAATACTCATCTGCGGAAGTGTTTTCTTTATTCGACTCTTCTTCAGACAAACAAACTTCAACCAAATTAACTTCATGGTAATTATCCCTTTGACCTGTAACCTTGATAGTTTCATCATCTAACAACAATTGAACACCTTTCTTCACGATTGAACAACCTCGGGAGTCACAGAAGCAAATTCGGTAAGATCCATACTGATGTTCTACCTGACCAGCCATGTGGTAGAAAGTAGCATGCAATTGCCCTAGATCCTCATTCATATATTCTACATCAAAGATTCTGAATTCTCCAGGACATCCAAAAACCATATTCACCTCCTCTTCATACTCTTCCCTAGGACTGATTATGTGGATGAGGCCCTCATCCATCATCTCCTGTAAATCAACCTTTATCTTATCGCAACCCTGTATGTTTGTACTACAAATAGCACAACCAGAATGGTCATGTGTATAGTAGCTAAATTCATAGAGGTCTGCATGCATTTTCACCAAATCTCCTCTAACCAGATTAATATCAAAAATTCGGAAGTCGCCTGGACAACCAGCCACCATATTCACAACATTTACTCCTCCATTCTTGGGTAGAGGATTGTCTTTCACATTAGGGCTCACATCCTTGAAAGATAGAATACCAGACTTCACCAATTTCTGCACCTCAGTCTTCATAGGAAAACAATTCTCAACATTTTGCTCTGGTGCTCCCTGATGAAAAGCACGTGTTTGGTCTGCCTTGTAATACCAAGGCAACGGTGATGGTACAGTGGGAGGTGGTCGGGTATGAACCAACTTTTTCTGAAAAATGCCGGTAGTAACTCTCTATAGATCATAGGAATAGGGTCATAACTCTCCCTTCTCTGATTATACCCTTGATTTCCCTTCTGGGGCAATCTCTGATAAGCAACGGTAGTTGGAGCTACACCCACAACTGGAGTAACTGAGGCGACTTGCTGATGACGCTGAGAATTCCTTCTAGGAGTATTAACTCTCATATCTTGCATGACTACATTTGCATCCCCTTCCTTCTTCTTGGTAAACCCATTAGATGGCTTCTTCACACCTCCAGATCCTTCACTTCTCGTTAAACGGCCCTCTCTAACAGCCTCTTCTAAGCGGATACCCATGCATACCATTTCAGTAAAGTCACTTGGCACACTCGCTACCATCCTCTTGTAGTAGAAAGCACCCAGCATTTTCAAGAAAATCTTAGTCATCTCCTTCTCTTCCATGGGAGGAATCACTTGGGCGGCCACCTCACACCATCTCTCTGCATACTCTTTGAATGATTCCCTGTCTTTTTGAACCATGGCCCTGAGTTGATCACAGTCAGGTGCCATGTCCACGTTGTACTTGTATTGTTTGATGAACGCTTCTCCCAAGTCATTGAAAGTATGGATGTTAACACTATCCAAACTCATATACCACTTCAGTACAGCACCGGTCAAACTATTCTGAAAAAGTGAATCAGCAGACGCTGATCATCAGTATGGGTAGACATTCTCCTTACATACATCACCAGATGAGCACGAGGGAAAGTGTTTCCCTTGTACTTCTCAAACTCCGGGACCTTAAACTTAGCAGGTATCTTAACATTCGGGACCAAGCATAATTCATTCACATTCTTCCTGAATAACTCTTTTCCCCTGAGGGCCTTCATCTCCCTCTGCATCTTGTCAAACTGTTCTTGAAAATCATCCATTCTGTCATAAAGACCCAAGTCTTTACTCGGTGGAGGGAAAGGACGACACACATCATCGTTAGCAAACGGAACCATATTCACCGAAGGCGGTGCAGCAGGAACATGAACCACAGGAGGTGCAAGAGTAACAATAGTCTGAACAATTGGAGTATCTTGAGGACCAAGGTTGAAACTTTCAGGCGCAAAATTCTCTAGAATTCCCCAAGGGTAACCTTGAGGCATGCGATTATGAACAACAGCTAGAGTAGCAGATACAGGAACAGCCGGAGCTTCAGTAGTAACCCTTGTTGGCTGAGGTTTAACACTCAGTGGCTGATTCTGAGCAGCCACCAGATATTACATCAGAGCAGTAAGATTGGCCATGTCGACCTTCAAAGCAGAAACCTCCTCGTGCAGCTCGCGATTCTCTTGTTCTAAGTTGTCCATCTTCATTCTGAAATTAGCCCGAGTTTTGTAGTGATGAGTCAGCTTGCTGAATGAAGTAAAGAAGCTTGGTAAAACACCTGGATATGCATAACAAATGCAAGAAATATATGCAATATGATGCATGATGTGCAATGCTCATGATTTTATTTCATTATTTAATATTTTAACGGATTTAAAATTTATGGACATGTTGCAAATATCAAAGTAATAACGCATTTGAAAATACTGAAAAATTTTATTATAACAATTTCAAAATGGATTACAAGTCTCAACAATCCCAAGTACAAGATGAAAATAAATTCTAAAACCCTGAAAAGCGAAGCTGATGGAGATCACTCTACACGCTGGTGCTTCCCTGTGAGCCTGGCAATCTGAGCCTTCAACCTATGGTTTTCTTCCGCATACCTGGTGGCAACCTCCTTCCAATCTCCTGAATCAGGAAGTGAGCAACTAGCATATGACTGAGGCTTAGGAGAAAATAAATCCCCTTGCCTTTCCATGGTCTCTACCACTCGACTCTCAAGGATCTCAATCAAGTCGTCTTTCTCCTTCAAGTCCGCTCTATAGTAAATCTCTAAAGTTTGGCACTTATTCTTCCAGGCGTCTTTTTCCTGTTGCATCCTGACAAAAGCAAGCTGCAGCTCTTCTAGATCATCTAATAGGGGAGGAGTGGTCTTCACAAACAAATCTGACATAGGTGTTTCCTGGGAATACGGTATCTTCAATTGAATGGCTCTCGTCTGGACCCACTGCAGATATGGTTCCAAAGAAACAACACCCCTAGGTCACAAATCCTTCCTACTCTTCTTATGAATGTGACGCCATGCCTTCGCAATTTTCTCCCTAGATTCCCTATGGTCTTCTCCCTCCTTCAGAAAGAAACTACTCAAATGAATACAATTTGGTTTATCCCTCATCGAATAACCAAGCTATCGTCGTGCAAGAACAGGGTTATAGTTAATTCCTCCCTTTGTACCAAGAAGAGGTACATTGGGGAAACTACCACAACTGTCAATAATCTTTATATCCTAGTAAGCTCGGTGATACCAATCAATATCTGAGTGAGTAAGTGCCATGATCTTAGGAGCCCAACGAGGTTCCTTCTTGACATCCCAAAAAGCATCAGACTGAGGCATATGAGAGATAAACCACCGGTACAACAAAGGCGTGCAACAGATAATCATCCCCCCATGATAAGAATATCGAAGATGAATAGAGTAATAAGCATCACCCAACAATGTAGGAACTGGGTTTCCAATCATGAAGATCCTGATAACATTAATGTCAATAAACTTATCCATATTAGGAAATAAGAACAACCCGTAAGCAAGTAGAGCAAAGATGGCCTCAAAAGCGACTGTACTCTTCATCCTGACAAAGTAGCGAGCTTTCTCCAATAAGAACTGAGCTGGTAATCCTTTAATTCCTCCTTTAGTAGTCATATGGGCTTCAACCTCAGACTTCCTCAGATGGATCAAAGAAGCAATCTCATGTGATTTTGGCTCATCCTCCAAGCCAGTAAAAGGAACACGATCGGTAATAGGTAAGTCCAATAGATAAGAATGATCCTCTAGTGTAGGCATCAACTGATAGTCGGGAAAAGAAAAGCAATGATACATCGGATCATAGAACTGGAATAAGGTCGAGAGAATACCCTCCTTCATCTTCAACTTCATGAGAGGAATGATGGATCCATACTTCTTTCGAAAATCTGCAGAACACTCAATCTCAGGAATTAGACTGATCAACTCATCTATCTTGGGATCCTTGAAACTGTACTTCCTGGTCTTTCTTTTTCCAGAATCCATGGTTAAAAAATACCTTAGATATTCACAAATGGTCAACTTTTAAATCCCTTGAAATAAGATTTCTTCAAAAGATGCTTATGAGTGCATGGATGCATGATGCAGGAATCACACACAAGATTACACATATAGGGTTTATAGGTTTAACGTCACAAGGATGAGGTCAAAGGTACTACCCATAAGGTATGGTCTAAAAATTATCACCTTCCGAACAAGGTTCTAGAGGTTCCAAGAGTCTACATCCTTCGTTCGGATATTACCAACTTCCCGATTAACTCGGTAATTAGTAATATTCTCAAGAAAAACTCGTTCGAGCGTAGCATCGCATAACAACTATTTTCGGATTACTCCGTCAAATCTTCCGCACTACACCTAAAAGGCCAAGATGGGTTTGGTATTCTATGGTCCTCAACTTCAGCAGGCTCCCAGTTCGAAAGCAGTACGTCTTCCCGATTACTCGGTAAATGACACTACAGTCAAAGGGGCCTCCACTAAGTGGGGGATCTCATGCCTCATTTTTTGGGATTACTCCCTCAAAGTTAACATGACTATACCGCCCGTCCTATCTTAAAGTTTTCCCAAGTCCGTGTATAGGACTTATGAGTAATCACCAAGCACCCTGAAAACCAGGAAAATCTAGATAAACATATATTCAACATATAACACATAAATAACAATAGCATATACGCAGATATAAACAAAGATAGGCTCAACCCACATAGGGATGGACCAGCAAGAGGTCAATCTGTCCCTAGTGAAGTCTCCATTTTTCTGTAGTGGTAGAAATGTTTAAGACTAAGCCATGAGATTGACTAGACTTGTACAAATCAGAATAGAAATCGCCACCGCGCTTTATTGTTTCCAAAGGAATGGGAAAAGAGCGAGTAATCCAAAAAAGGGGGGGAAAGATTCAAGGTAAGGGGGTTGGTTATGCAAAGGGAAGGTATTAGCACCCTAAACATCTCCGGTACTCCGTAGAAACCTCTTTGTAAAATCTATATATTTTGGCTATGAAATATTGTGTAAAAATGGATTGTGGAGGTGAGAAAATAAATATATTTTTATGATTTTTGCACCCGCCGCGGTTGCGAATCTTTAGTGCCTACGTACCACCTTCCGTGCAATAGGGGATCAGGGTACACGTAGTTCCTCTTAAAAAAAATTTTATTGTAAAATACAAGTTTGTTGGTTAATTTTATGAGATAAAACATCATCGTCATTGTCCGAGTGGAAAACATACTTACTACCCACAATCATGAGAAAGGAGAATTTGCATCATCTCAAAATGGAGGATATGGCTTGGATCTTAAAATCAACAATGCCTCACTCAACACCCAAGTGGAAAATATCTCTCTTCACTACATATTGTAAAAGTATAGTTGTTTGCATCACTACAAGGATTGACAAGAGTCTAATCTTTTGAGAAAGATTTTAAAATAAGAAAGCCAAAGTGGCAAAATAATTTGAAATGAGATTGATTGACTTTTAGTCTTCTCACAAAAAATGATGTCAAAATATTATTAAGTTGATTGAAGTTTATTCATGAAAATGTTTTGAAAATGCATGGACCTAAGTCCAAGTTTATTATGAAAGTGGTTCAAGTTTTAAAACAAGAAGAGTTTAAAAAATGAGGAAGACGATTTTTGAAATTGAAGAAGATGGGAGGAGAAGAAGAGACTATCCTAAAGCATAAGGTAAAAGCTAGGGATATGAACCATCTAACCAACAAGAAGCCAATACTTGAAACTATGAGCCAAGATAGAATTATCATTCTTTGGATTGAAACCAAGAAAGCAATGATACTAGACCTCTTGAAAGAACCAAACTTCAAGTGTATTAAGTCTTCACAAAAATTGGGCAGAGTAACGGCCGTATACGGATGAATTCCAGATTACAAACAAAGAATGTAATCATAATAACCTGCATATAAAAACATACAAATAACCCAATGTCTTGAGGTAAACCTCAAGAACTCTAGACAAAATATCAATTAAGGTCACAAGGTCTCCAACATAGGCCAAGGTCTCTAATCCTAAGTCCAAGAAGTCTCATACTCCATAATGCCAAGGATAGTAACCAAATAGTCCAAGTATCATAAAAGATTTTTAGGGTTCATGTTGATTATTAGGTGTCTTGAAAAAGAAAAGTAAAGCTCAAGTGAGCAAAAATAAAAATGACAACAAAGTAAATGGGCTCAAGTGAGCAAAGATGAAAAAATAGCATGAAATGTAAATGCTAAAATAAATGGTACATAAAGCATAAAAAATAAAAGGGCACAAAGTAAAAGCAATTTAATAATTAGTGGTTAGTTGGATGAACATCTTGAAACTTGCATTTAGAACTCATTATAGGATTGGTAGAACCAAAGCCTCCACACAACAAGTTGCATTTGCTTTTTGTCAAGTATATCATCCATTTGGAATCCTTAAAAGTACCATTTAATGATCAATGATGTTTAAGTGATCCACATTGATCAAAAGTGTTGTAGATCTATTAAAGGATTTGCAGAACCAAAGCCTCCATACAATGAATCTCAAGGTTATTGGATCAAAGAGATCAAATTAACATACTTGGGCTTGCAAACATATGTTTAGGCCACAAATGATCATTTACTCGAGTCGGGACAAATTTTAACGCTATGTTAAGCAATCGTAAGTGGACTTATGAGGAAGTCACACCTATTTTGAGGCTGGTCAATAGCAATCTATGCACCATTTGTTTTGAGACATGATATAGAGATCATGCTCCAATAACACTTAGTGCAATAA
Organism: Vicia faba; assembly: GCA_948472305.1. Taxonomy (NCBI): domain Eukaryota; kingdom Viridiplantae; phylum Streptophyta; class Magnoliopsida; order Fabales; family Fabaceae; genus Vicia; species Vicia faba. The sequence continues at coordinate 1,050,385,232 of OX451735.1, forward strand.
AAAGGGATGAAATGAAGAGGGGTGGGAAAGAATATACAAACCACTTTTGAATTAAAATTTAATCAAACTATTATTAAAATCATTCATCCCTTTTTGTAGAGTTAAAATCAATACCATGGATTCAATGATGTTAATAAAGTTCATGATCAAAAATTTAATCCAAGATTAGCCAGAAAATAATCACAAAATAGAATTTCATTTTAAAATATATATATATATATATATATATATATATATATATATATATATATATATATATATATATATATATATATATATATATATATATATATATATATATATATATATATATATATATATATATATATATATATATATATATATATATATATATATATATATATATATATATATATATATATATATATATATATATATATATATATATATATATATATATATATATATATATATATATATTAAAAAAAGGTTTTAGAAATATTTAAAATAGAAATAAGGGATGAAAATATCAACTATGTTCAAATTAATCAAGAAAAAAAAAAGTAAAACCATAGAAAAATCAGAAATGGACTCAAATATTTTTATAATTTTTTTGGTAATTTTTTAAAGTCAGAAACTATTTTTAAAATTAAAAGAAATGAGTAAAATAAACTAAAAATGATAAAAGATACCAAAGTCATAAATAAAAAATAAGTGAAGTTACCAATATTTGTCACAATATCATTGGATCATTCTATATTTTTTTTTCAGAATTTAAAAAATGCATAAAAATATTTTTAAAAATTTAAAACAAATCAAATAAAGTGAAAATTTATAAAAAATACCAAAACACAAAATAAAATTGTGAAAAAATAAAAATCAGAAAGAGAAAAATCAAAAATATTTTTCATAATTTTTAAAGATTTTTTGGACTAAAAACGAATTTTCTATGATTTTTTGGAAATTTAAAACAATTAAATATAAAAATCAGAAGAAAAAAAAATGGGTCATCTGATCAATTTCAAAACGCATTAGTAAACAGATCAAGTGGACCTGGCGCATTGTGCATGTTATGTACTTTAGTGGATAATGCATTGAATCATTAATTAAATCAGATTTCAAAAAAATACAAGTGGCGTGCCATCATTGGTTGGAAGATGACACGTTGGTCATCTTCAACCTCCTGTCAACGTGAATTACAGGTCTCTCAAACTATAAAATCAGAAGCTCGGACCTATGCCATTCGCTCCGTCTCTTCAAGACAAAGGCAACTACACCTTCGCGACAAATTTATATAAACTGTAGCTCAAGCAAATTGGAAGGAAAGTTTTGAAAAGGAATTTGAAATTTCATGGTCAAAACAAGTTTCCAGATGAAAGTAAGTGTTGCGACTAGAACTAGGGCAATGAGAGCATCACAATGATATCAAATTTTTGAAGAATTGGTGAAGGAATCTACCTATTGAAATTGAGTTGCAGAGCTCTGAAACTGGACTTCTATGGAGCAATCTATGGCACGATTCTTGAATGTAATTATATGGATAGCTTCAGGGAAGATCAAGGAAGGTGAATTGATGGAAAAATTGGATTGAAAAAGGATTGAAAGCATATTTCGAAGTAGCATAATTTTGAGTTATGGAACAAGTTTGGCAGGGTGATTATGGCTATCCAAGCTTGAGGAAATGAATGGGGGATGACCCTCTATTTATAGGGAATCAGATGGAATGTCCAAGCGTGTGAAATGATGAAGTTTGGAGGGAAATTGTGTGAAGTTGCAAACAAGAAAAGTGTAACTTCAAATTTGATCAAAACTCGTCCAAAACGCGCGTTTTGTTGTGTTAATCAATTGTGGAACTTCACTAAACATGTTTAGAGGCAAAAACGCGTGGAAAACTTGTGATTAGAAGCCAAAACAAAGATTTCAAATTCTAACTTATGGAGAAACTTCAGTTCCAAGTTACCAAGTTCAATCCAATGGTATTCTCAACTCAAGGGGTCTTAAGGCATGATTCTTAATGCTTTAGAAAGATGAGGTTACAAGATTTGCAATGGAAAAAGAATAGAGTAAAATGGATGCTTGAGCTGAAAGTTGCATTGATTCAAAATTGGGGAAAAAGTTTGACTTCCCATACTTAGAAATATTTCAAGTTTTTCTTCAAAAGTGATCTATAATGTTTTGCATCCAAACATGACATTCCTCTTGGAATTTGCTCTTGACCAAAAAATATGGCATGAAATAGACCTCTTGAATGACATTTTGAAACTTGAACCATTCAAAATCTCCAAAAATTTATAGAGTTATGAATTGTTGAAGTTGGCAAAAAATCATGAAATGACCTATAATCTTTTGTATCCTTAGGGAATCTTCCATACATATAAAAATTGACCAAGTTATGATCATTTGAAATCACACATAAGAAAATGGGGGTTCATCTGAAGGACTTGTAATCTTTCTTCATCATCAAGTTTCTTCCACATGAAAAATCCTTGGAACTTTTGAAGTGATTTGTTTATAACCATTTGAAGAGAAGGATGTCTTTGGAATCACTCCAAAATACCAAAATATGAGCAAGATATGCTTCTTTGAAGTTCAAAACCCTAGCTCCTAGATCAAGAAAAAATGCCTTGAGGAACTTTGACAATTTTGAACAAACTTCTTGTACCAACACAAATTCTTTGTAAATATAAGTTGTTGAGGATGATAATGATAACTAATAGCAACCATAACCACTTCCATATCTTGAGAATTGAGAGAGATATGCATTTGTGACCAATGGGAACAAAGCCTTGTCCAAGCATGACAACTTCTCCAATCAATCCCTTGTACTTTTGAACCAAATTTGATAATCTTGAAATGTGGTGAGCCAAAATAAACTTGCCATGCCATTTCCTCCAAAACAAATCCAATGGTGAGGTTTGAACTTCTCAAGCTTTATTGACTAGGGCATGGAAATAAACTCATGAACCCATGGAGCAACTTGTTGAATCTCATTGCCTTTACCTACAGGAGTAACAAGCAAGACAAACCAACATTTCATTTTATTAATTAAAAGAAGAAATCAAGACAAAAAATATTTATGATCACAAAAGAACACAAGTCAAGGTGCTTGGTGATTCCTCAAAGAGCAAAGCTAAATACAGGGAGGGGAACCAAAAACCCTAATGTGATCTTGTTGTGATGGAATCAACATGGTATGATGGGGGGATCTTAGGGGGGAAATTGGGGTATAACAACTCCCACATGAACATGTCACCTAATTTCCTATCTTCCAAGAGAGGTTGATCATTGACTAGGCCCCAGATTCTAGCAGTTTTCCCCAGAAGGTCGTATCTGTCTTGATGAAGCTTGCTGGTGAGAATCCTTAACTCTTCTTGTTACCGAGCTAAACTTTGAATAAGAGCCATCTGACTTTTCATATGGATTCTCGTCCTTTCCATCTCAGCTTGCAGTTGTTTCAACTGGTCATCCTTGTTGTTGTCAGGATTTTTCTTGATCAAGTTCCCATCGAGGAGTGCTTTCAACTCTTCTTGCCCCTTGGATAGATTCAGGAACATTTCCTTGAATTGAGCATCTTGAGTTTGGAGATCTTGGACAGTCTGCTCGAGAGCCATTTTTACTAAAATAAACAGCAAGCGGATGAGAAAACCTGCATGGGGGAAACCGGTCATGATATGATGCATGATGTGTGGATGCAATATTTTCAAGGATCTCGCAGGGTAAACACAAGAAAATGTCAGAAGTTGAATTTTGACTGCAACTTTGACGAAAGAACTTCGTATCGTTGAACGTCCTTCTACAAGAATATAGCTCACCATGTCGATTAGGCCATAGCCTCTGACTCAAGACATCATGCTTTGGTCTTTTAACAGAATTGGCTAGAGGAAAATAAATCCCCTTGCCCCTTGTTAGACGTCTGATTTATCATAACCTGCACCACAGGCCCTTGAGATCCTTGAAATGGTTAAGTAAATGCTATGGTATGATGTTATGATGTGTATGCTATGCATCAAGCAAAAGTGTAAGGTTATGAAGACAAGTGAGTCTTGCAAGAAGTCCAGGTTATTGGATAATGACTACAAACAAGTCTTGCAAGAAACTTACATCGTTATATAATAAACAAAACCCTGCAAGGAATTCACGTTTTTAGATAATGAAAGCAAACAAGTCACACAAGTAGCCTTAGGTTCAAAGGCTTACATGAAGTTTAAAGGTAAGTACCCTCTTGAATTTTCAGTTGGCTTAACCTGTCCTATTAATAGTAATTAGGTTCTAAGGAGTCTCAATATCACTGATCTTTCTTTATCATGCATTGTTTCAGCTCGTGAGATGTTTTCTCACGGCCGAAATATCCCGAAAGTCCCATCTCAATGAGTGTAGTATCGAGTATCAACCAATCCTCAACTTTATACTGAGGCCGGCTATCTCACTACTTTCTAATGGCCAAGTTTGTTCAACTAAGACTCTAAGGTCCGTTAGTGTTTTATGACACCACACAGCGGTCTCGTATTCTCCTCGATTTAACACAAGGGATACCGATACCAACAAATGTGTCACACTAACGCAGCCATCGCTTCAACCATATCGGTATACATCGTACAGTCTCCATGATCTATTGCTGCTTACCTAAAAAAGGTGCCCCAGATCCGAGTGTAGGATCTCTTAGTAACACCCCAAACAAACTCTCAAAAGTAAAGCATACAAAACACACAATATAAAGCAATTTAAAAATGAACTAAGCTCTAAGGTAACCCCACTTTTTAATATGTTCCCGAGCAGAGTCTCCAGTTCTGTAATACGGTGGCATAACTGACTATTATACTGGTTTTACGTTTGTATTTGCAAATGTTGCGGTAATCAAGAGTCCCCACCGACTTTTCTTTTATCCAACAAAGGAAAGGGTGAAAAGAACAGATAAAGATCTTTCGAGAGTTTTTTGAGTAAGGGGGGTAGATTATGGAAAGGGAAGGTGTTAGCACCCTTTCCATCTGTAGTTATCTACGGGCTCTTAGATGCTAGCTCATTTTGAAATACCTTGTGCTTTGTGTGTTTTGAAAAGTATTTTTGAAAACGCCTTAGTGCGGCGAACTTTGTAATGTTTCTCGGAATGGTAGAGAACGTATACAAAGTGTTTGAAAATGTTTTTTGAAAGAAGTTTTTGTGTAAAAGTTGTTTGAGCGAGCATCTAACAGCTATCTACTTTACTCGAATGGATTGTTCTTTTCCTCTTTTCCTTTAGACAGTGCTATCCTACAATTAGTGAGTAGGTAGCCCTACTCGTTAGATGTTTGAGGGACAATCAAAGGGATGTTTATACAATCACAAAGGCAACTAGGAAATAAACTTTAGTAACTATCCTATGGATTTAAGCTCATTTTTACCGAGGCAATGTCGAGAGGATCATTGAGGGACTTATGATCTTTAAACCGGAGGGTAGCCACTAAAATCTCTCACGTTTCGAGAGATGTGACTGTTTTTCCGAAGGCAACCAAAGTGGGAATACTCTAGAGGTGTATATGTGAGAATGTTTTGTATTCAATTATTTGGTCTTGTATTAGGTTTGCTAGCGTTTGATTTTAATCTCTTTCCATACAATCCTAATTAGCATACATCTAAGCAGTCAATAATTTGCAGTAATTAAAAGTGTGGAAAGATAAATCTTAAACTATTACAAAGCTTCGGGGAGGGAGATTAATTACATGTCCAAAATGGGAAAAATAATGCAATAAAGAAAAAGTCCTAGTTATAAAACTATTGTATCCCATAAGCAGATACATTAATATGAAAAGGCAATAATAATACAAAAGTATTTAAATGCGCGCGAATTGAAAATAACGTCTAAATCTTAAGTGAAAGGAAATCTTTTTTTGTCATTTTGTTTTATTTGGAAAATGATAAATGTTCAATTAAGTCAAATCTAATTAATTGAAGAGAGAAAAGAAAAGTAAATTATTGATTAAAATTAACTCTAAAACAGATCTAATATTTTTTGCATTTTTTAGTTTATGAAAAGAATTGAATTCAAATAAATCCTAAGTCTACTGATTTTAAAAATTGAGGAAAATAAGTTAAAATAATTAACTAAGTTAAATTATTAAAAAGTAAAATAAAACCTAATTCTAAGTTACTTATATTTTTTTTATGTTGATTAAAAAACAAACTAAAAGAAATAAACAAACACAAAGTAAACAAGTATAAATGGGCTAGGCAGCCAAATTAAACATGGGGTAAGTTTAAAAAACGTAGGCCTAAAGAAAGAGGAGTCCAAGTCTACAGTTGGATCCAGTGAGAAAATCCTTTGAGGGTACATGGTGAGCTACACGTCTGGGGCTTTCAGATCTGGTCAGATGGGATCTCCTGGTTATAATCTGAAGGTGCATGGTGGGCCTCCGGATGTGAAACACACAAGATCTGCAGAATAATAGTTAGAAACCAAAATTGTGAGGCCTGGGTACCGAACCCAGGTCCTTCCCCTTTTGCACGCTTCCTCTTTACCATCTGAGTTGCTTGTTCATTTGTTAATTATAACACAATAATAAATGTGTAAATGAAAACAAAACAGAAATATATTTGAAAATCAAACACGCGTGCTGGGCTGCTTGAACCAATAAGAGAGAGACACTTGGGACGCTAGAGTTAGCCCATCGTAGTCAACTCTCTGGTTGTCTTCTCCGGTGGGCTCAAACCTTGAACCTGCAAAATAGCCAAAAGCAAAGATTGAAAACTACCCTATCCCCCTAATTCGAACCCCCTGAATCCGAATCTGAAGTCCGTTTGGTCTGAGACTTCCTGGTTTTTGAGATTCGAAGAAGAATACAGATCGTGCTCTAGAAATGGCACGATCTTATTTTGATCCTTAACTTGCATTAATTATGCTAAATCTGTACTAATGGTGTCCCTAAACACGAACCAAACAGTTAGAGTTAACAAAATGGCATGTATATTCAGTTTCAAAGTTTAAAGCCCTTACCAACTGATGATGTTTGGAGGCAGCGATTCAATGTGTTACACGACTTGTGAATAGTCTGGACACCTTCCTGGGGACCCCGGGGATGGAATAGCGAGGTTTGTTTGGCACGAGGAAGCTTGTACTGCGTGTTTCAAACTTGATGACTCTTGTGAAGATTTTGCAATTTTTGGTGTGCTTTTGAGGTAGTGTGTGCGTGTCATACTTCTGATTTGGTCTTGTATTTATATATGGGTGTATTGATGAACAAATATGGCATGAATCAACCATTAACTATGGCTTTGAAAGCAAAATCATCAGATTTGAAAAGTTTCCATATTTTGAGATATTTCATGCCATTTTGAACTTTTAGTGAACCTGGACAGGTTATGGTTGGTGTTTTGCACGAATTCGGGCTTCGAGCTAATCAGTCCAAGCCCAACAACTTCATCCCATTAGGTTTTCGTTTCGACTTGCATCTCCATTTCACATCAGTTGATTCCTTCGACAAGCTCCCAAGCTTTGTTCTTTTCAATGGCTCTGAGTTCCAAATCGAATTGCTCAAGGCTTCATCATCATGGCTTCTTCGACTTAGCAACCATCTGCATCGATTGTGTAATCTGGAAACCCCTTATATTCAATCAGCCTAGTCGAACTCAGTTCTTATTCCTTTTGATCTCCTTTCTTTCAATTCGACCAATCGAAGTATCACCTCTTCATTTTGACTTGTCGAAGCTTCGTTCTGTTCTTTTCGATTTCCTTTCCTTCAATTCGACCAATCGAAGTGTCACCTCTTCATTTTGACTTGTCGAAGCTTCATTCTGTTCTTTTCTATCTCCTTTCCTTCAATTCGACCAATCGAAGTATCACATCTTCATTTTGACTTGTCGAAGCTTCGTCCTATTCTTTTCGATCTCCTTTCCTTCAATTCGATCAATCGAAGTATCACCTCTTCATTTTGACTTGTCGAAGCTTCGTTCTGTTCTTTTCGATCTCCTTTCCTTCAATTCGACCAATTGAAGTATCACCTCTTCCTCACTATGCCTGAAACATATTGATCCAAAAACTCTAAGATGACTTATATTTGGCTTCGACCCTATCCAAGCCTCATATGGTGCCTTTTTCGACCATCTGCTTTGTTGGGCATCAAATTAGACTGCATATTGTTGTCGAAGCATGCTTCAGCCTAAAATCTCTTAGACATATTCTTAGTTTTCCACATACACCTCGTCATGTTTCATGTACTTCTTTTCTTTCTTTCAGCTAAGCTATTATGTTGAGGCGTATAGGGTGCCATGGAAATCGCTCGAATCTTTTGCAAACCAAAATTCTTGGTGATAAATGAAATCCTAGTTGGAAATTCATTGCTTAGGAGGAGAATTTGGCTGAACAATTCTTAGTCAATCTTGAGCAATTGAAGACCTTAATGAGCATGTCTTTAATAAAATGGGAGGACAAATTTTAGGGTGCAACAACGGTCTTCAAAAAGTTGTAGCATTTTTAAAGGATTTCATATTTGGGTTAGTCCATGAATGTTTTGAGTCAAATATCCTATTTAGATCAATATTCTTGACTTTTCTTTACTTGTGACATATTTTTTTCAATCAGACCCTATCACTTCAAACTTTTGTCGATTCAACTTCTTTTTGATGTTTTTAAACAAGTCAAAAACGAGAATCCTAATTTCAAGACATATTTGTTTAGTCCGATCATATTAACGGGAACTACACTACAAAAGGCAGTTGCCATTAGGTTCTCAAAGATAGAGAATGTGTCATTGGTCATCACATAACTTCCCAAATTTCAGTCTAGGACTTAGAAGCTTCACATCTTGGAAAATATTATGTTATTGTAATGACTCGTCAATCACAAATCAGTCCTTACTTTATTCATCTACCATCATTGTAATATGAGCACTTTGACTTGGTGCGTCCATTACAATTTAGAAGGTGAGTCATTCATTTATTGTGTTATAAACTATAGTGTATCCAAGAATCTTTGGCAACTTTTTGAATAATCTAAAAGGGAATTTTACAAAAATTAAAATAACAATAATTCGCTTTCAAATGGCATGTTGCATTCTCGTTGGAATCTTTTTGCTACAAGAATTTAGTGGAATCTTTTTCTACTTGCATCACATATGAATCAATTCCCCTATACGGCTTTACCATAGATATTCATAACATGTTATATTGTTTTAATAACCCTTTATTATAGGGAAACTAATGGGAGACATGTAATATAAAACTCTCTCAACATCCATTACAATAACATTAATATTGTTGGAAGTTGGCTCGAAAATCATCTAGAACTCTTCCTATGCTTGGCAAGGAGAATTTTCTAGCTACATTCTAGATGCATAAGATATTATTAGGTAGAGCTTCATATTATCTATAAGAGTCTCTCCATCACTAAGGATATGTGCTTTAATGGTTCAGTTTGCTACGCTAATTATTTCCTTTATATCAATCTCATGAGACTCTCATTTAGAAGTACCACACTTGTAACACCTCAATTTTTGATTTATTGAAATTATTTAATTTATTATGATTTTTGTGTATTTGTTTAATTATTAGATAATATTAATTAAGTGATTGGAAGGTGGTCATATATATAAGTCAAGATTCAAAATTAAATTTTTATAGTCTTTAACATTATTTTGAATAAGTGATTGTATGAACTCTTTGTGTATTTGTCAAACTAATAGATTATACAGGTACTTTCAAAAGTGCACATAGACTCACGCGAGGACGAAAGAGTCGAAGCAATATAAATGATTGTGTCATCTATCTATCTCTTTTACTCCTTAATTTCAATTTCATAGAACTCACACGCTTAGGTTTACATTTTGGTAATAGCAATTTAATTAAAAAGGCTTAGGTTTTGTTGGAATTGGAAAACATTAAGGGTTTTAGTGGTGATTAAAATATGAGAAGCATCGTATTTTTCAAATTCAGATTATTGATAAATTATATAACCGCATCTCGTGACTTATTCGATTGATTCAATTGCATACATTGTATTTCCTCATCTATTCATTATGATATTTGTAAAGTGATTTGTGTTGTTACTTAATAATTGTTTATTGAGTATAATTTCACATTTTCTCTCTACAAACTTCTGCGCGCAAACTCTAAAAAACTTTCGATTGTTCTTATTAAAGAATCAGTTGAATTTTGTTTTTAAGTCTATTCTCCCTCATCCATACTATTTTCTATTTTCATATTCACACCCAATATAGTCAATGCATTTTTTTTATTATCGGAATGGACTTTAAACTTTATGTTTTGTTGAATTGACGTGTATTGGCATGCATCGTGTCGTTGTTGTTGATGAAAGAGGCAAATTGCAATCCAAGCAAGGTCTATTCGGGGTTCAAATAGAGTGAACATGGTTCCCGAGTGAACCAATTATTGATGATATGGTACCACATGTATATGATTCTAGTTGATATTGTGAGTCTCGTTGCATAATTTAAATGATGAATGTGTGATTTGTATCGAGTATGTTCATGGATTGGGTGTGAGAATGATGGTATATGAATGTTTTGATATATGTGTAAATCTATGCATTCTACCTTGCATTTTCTACCGTTTAATTATTGAAGTGAATTCTCACCCTTTTGTTTGGATGTTGTCCACCATGGTCATCTTGCAGCTAATCAGGATTAGAAGTTGTTGTTGTGAGTGGAAGTTAGCTTTTGAAGTTATTTCCATTTAGTTCCGTTGTTTATTTAGTGCTTATTCTTTGATCGTGTAACATCGGGGATGAGACGTTTGTTTCAATTGTTGAATTTAAATAATTATTTATGAGGAGTTTTTATGACGTTATTTTGAAGTTGATAAGAAACATGATTTTGTCGAGTATTTTAATTTGATTTTCCGCTGCTATTTGAATAAAGTTGAGATGTTTTGAAATTTGTAACACTTTAATCAGCATATAATTCTTGTTATATATGTTTTGGGGTTAGAGTGTTACATTAGTGGTATCATAGCAGGTCGGTCCATTTGGCCAGTATTTGTAATGTTGTATGTTCTCTAGTATGCGACATGTGTATATAACACTGTCGATGCTTGTTTGTATTTCTAACCTCTTGATAGAAATAATGGGATTGAAACAAGTGGGAGAACAACTTATGCTTCTCTGAGGTATTGCAGGTGTAGCGTGTTGGTTCAGCACGCCGTTGATTTCAGAGTGTGGGTGAGAGATAACCTGATTGTTGAGGCATCACCCATGCAGATAGATGATCGGGAAGTGAAGCAGTTGTGTGGTAAAGAGATTACCTGGGTTAAGGTAGCCTAGGGAGGATCAGCTGGTGGGAACGTGACTTGGGATCTTGAGAGCCAGATGAGGAAGTCGTACCCGAGTCTTTTTACTTAAGGTAATTTTACAGGACAAAAATTCTTTAAGTGGAGGAGATGTGTAACACCCTTTCTTTTGATTTATTGAAATGATTTGATTTATGATGATTTTTGTGTATTTGTTTAATTATTGTGTAATATTAATTAAATAAAAATGGGTGATATGGGTGTGTGGCATTGGCCTGGGAGTGTGGAGACTAATTAAATATTGGTAGAAGTTGGTTAGTGTGATACGGTGGGAGAACTGACTTGGGTGTTTTGCGTTTGATCGCAAATGTTGCGGTTAGCAAGAGTCACCACCAACTTTTCTTTTATCCAAAAGGAAAGGTGAAAAAGCACAGGAAATACCTTTGAGATTGTTTCTTGAGTTCGGGGGGTAAATTATGAAAAAGGAAGGTATTAGCACCCTTTTCATCCATGGTTTTCCATGGGCTCTTAGTAACTTGTTAGATCACTTGCTTTTGTTTGAAAATGTGCTTTGTGTGGTTTTTGAAAGTATTTTGAAAAAGAGCCATCGTTTGGGCAAGCTTTGTAATGATTCTCGTTCGTAAGAATGTATACAAAGTGTTTGATCTTTTGAAAATATTTTCAAGTTTGAAAGATGTTTTTGAAAGTGTTGGTGTTTGTTTTGAAAATAGCAAGGATGTATTTGTTTTGAAATGGAGAAAGTAACTAGGAACAATCTACCTACTCAAAATTCTTTCATGTTCATTTCTTCTTTCCTTTGACATTGTTATCTTACCATTGATTTGGTAAGAAACCTTATATTTGGATATAAACAGAACGGGTGTGGGTCATCGTATAACCATGATTAGAAATGTTACAAGGTATCTTAGCATTTTTCTTTAGGGACTAAGATCATTTTGAAAAGGCAACATAGATAGCGTCATCGAGGGACTATGATCTTGTATTTTTGCTTGTTTATGCTAATATATCTCACATGCATAACATGGCCATTTTTTTGTAAGGCAACAAAGTGGATTTTACCCTAGGGGTGCTAGTGTGCAAGTGTATTGATTTTCATTATTTGTTTAGTCTTGTATTAGGGTTTTTTACTTGTTGATTTTATCTTTCCATACACACCCTAATTACTAACAATTATATTAAAGTGATAAGTTGCGAAAATTAAAATCCTACGCTATTACATCATTTGGGGGATGGGGATACAAATTTACAAATGGGGGGATGAAAGCAAATAAATCCTAATTTACTATTAGAACCATATTGAATGAATAAATAATATACAAAAATAAATAAATAAATAAATAAGAAATTATTTTTTTATATATTGACACATATACTTATGTATTGATACGAAAATTTTATGTATTGACGCGTGTCATTATGTATTGATACAAAAACAATTTATGTATTGACGCATGCCATTATGTATTGACGCATGCCATTATGTATTGATACGAAAATAGTTTATGTTATGACGCATGCCATTATGTATGGATACGAAAATAGTTTATGTATTGACGCATGCCATTATGTATTGATAAGAAAACTTCCTTGCTGCTGAAAAATGAAAATTAACTCAGTATGAGTCGACGCATTCGCATTTCGTATCGACTCATGCAACATTTTGTATCGACGCATAATAGTTTGCATCGACTCATAACCTGTTTTGGACATAATATGTGTCGACTCATAGTATTTCGTGTCAACGCATAACTGCTATTTTTTGTTTTTATCACTGTTTTGCTACATGTAAAAGTCAATTCTCAACACATGGTTAGTGAAAATGAAAAGCAAGCATATGGTTATCTTTAAGGCAATGATATCTACATTTTATCTTCACAAATGAACCACTAATGATGCTTGTATGAAGAGTTCAAAATCAAGAAAACTTACCTTAAAACTGAAATTTGTGCTTTGAGTTTGAGCTGTTGTATGGGCTGTTGTTGAGCTTGGGAAGTGATGATGGTGATGATACAGAAGTTTTTTTTGTGTTTGAACAACTTCTATAAGATGTATGTGGAGTGTTTAGATGGTTGAACAGAATTTGCAAGGTATGAGAGGTTCAAAGGTTTGGACTTTAAAACTCAAGAGTGGAAGTTTTATGGACTGTTATGGCTTTTGTGAATATGAAATTTTGAGGGTTTACCAATAAAACTTCTGGATTTTCTCTCTATTTTTTCTAACCCATTTGTCTTGCAAATGCTTCTTCTATTTATAGGCAGGAGGTTTGTGCATATGAGCTGACTAGGTTTGCAAGACAACATGTTGTTTGGTTGTATTACAAAGATCAAACTATGTCAAGTACTCCATAGTCCCAAGGTGAAGTACCAAAGTTGTTGTATAGAGGATCTACTTCTCATGATTTATGGTGGAGTATAATCAGCAACAAGCAAGGTATGGGCTCAAGATAAAACTTTGTACAAAAAGCTTGCTTTTCAAGAATAGCAATGGTGCCTTTATGCCATAAATGGAAAGATCTTTTGGACAATGGTTTAAACACTTGGGTAATAGTTCAAGCTCTTGCGTAAACATTAAATTATGATGATATTTTCAATCAAGGAGGCCTGCAACATAAGATTATGCAGCAAATCATAAGAGTTTTGTTATGTGTTCTTCACTAAAATGACTTGCAACTCAATAATGGATGCCCAACTTAATACTCTTGAATCTCCTAGCTGAAATATGATAAATTCATGCTCTTGGATGTTTTGGAAAGCTTGAAACACCCTCTACAATTTTCCTGTTGATCACTTTTGTTAAATCAAACTGGAACTTGATGAAAATTGGCCAAGAATTTAGGATAAAAACCTGACCAAAACTGCTGAAAATTTCTCAAAGTGTTAAATGAAAATGTCATGACTTCATGAATTTATAACTTAAGATCCAAGCATATTTAGGAGAAGTCCTTCTCTACATTGTTTTAGATCTCATTGAGATCTATAACTTTCAAGTTGGAAGTTTTCCTTGAATCATCTTGCATCTTGGTGAAAGAATGGTATGAAGTAATGAAATTATCATGTATAAAAGACACTTAGAAAAATTTCTAAGTCTTGAAAAGTTTGACTTTTTTCAAAATGAATTTTGACATTCTTGATTTCTTGATGAACAATCTTCATATTCCAACATGTCTTGATGAAATATGATTCTTGAAACTTGATTTTGATCCAAAAGTCAAAGTTTGACTTTTCAGTATGCAATTGACCATTTTGTCCTTGTGCCAATTCCAAACATAAATTGATGTGTCAGCGTTGCAAACTTGACGTCATGAGAGATTTTGGAAGGAAATTCTTGAGAAATGAGAGGGAAAATTTTGGGGTACAACAGCTGCCCTTGTTCAATCTTCTTAAGCCTGAAGAGTTAGATTGGCGAGTTTGCCATTCGTGACTCGAAGGTGAAAGATGATTGGACATTAGAGTGCCCATAAATTTGCACTCGATAATGTGATGGTTGATGGTATAGGAAATGGGCTTAAAAGATGCCATTTAGAGAGGAGATGAAAAGTGTTGGGGATGGGCTTACAGATTCCATCCAAAATGATTGCTGGTAGGAATAAAAGAAGTGTCAGAATAAATCTATGGTTGATTTATGCTGGAATAATGGATGTGTTGTATTGAGTATTAGAATAATATCCATAAATGGATTGTATCTAACTCGTATCTGAGAGCTGAATCTGAATGAGTATCAGGATGGTATCCGTGTCTGGAGCATATCTGAACTGTAACTAAAAGCTGAATCTGAATGAGTATCAGGATGGCATCCGTATTTGGAGCGCATCTGAACTGTATCTGAAAGCTGAATCTAAATGAGTATCAGGATGGTATCCGTATCTGGAGCGTATTTGAAATGTATCTGAAAGTTGAATCTGAATGAGTATCAGGATGGCATCCGTATCTGAAGCGTATCTGAACTGTATCTGAAAGCTGAATTTGAATGAGTTTAGGATGGCATCGTGTCTGGAGCGTATCTGAACTGTATCTGAAAGCTGAATTTGAATGAGTATCAGGATGGCATCCGTATCTGGAGCATATCTGAACTGTATCTGAAAGTTAAATCTGATGGAGTATCAGGATGGCATCTGCATATGGAGCGTATCTGAACTGTATCTGAAAGCTGAATCTGAATGAGTATCAGAATCGAATCCATGTCTAAAGCGTATCTGAACTGTATCGAAAAGCTGAATTTGAATGAGTATCAGAATGGCATCTGTGTCTGAAGCGTATCTGAACTGTATCTGAAAACATTGAACATTGTTAATGGTAGCTGTATATTAATCTTATCCTGAAAAGGGTAAATTGTTAGCTAATATGCAATGTTATGTTGTATGAAATGCATGGTATAATTCATTTGTGTTATCAATGTTTATGATATATGGATGTGATGTATGCGCATGCAAGCTAATCTGCCACACTGCTGTTGGATTGGGGAAAATAAATCCCTGACTACTGCTGAAGGTATGGAGTGTAAGTCTCCATGTTGTGAAGTTGAAGTGTTGATGAATTTTCGCTTAGAGAAACAAACTCTGTTGTAAGGGAAATGTCGTGTACTGCTTGTAAAATCCTGTTGAGGAATCCTGAGAAATTCGGCGACTTCTATCAGGGATTGATAAACTGGAAGTTTTGTTCTGCTGGGGATTAAATTGCACACTATGGGGGATTTTATAGAGATAAACTTAGAGAGATTTCCCTATCTCTTAAAGCCATCAGTGATTGTCTTTTATTTTGCTTATTTGTAAACAGTAATTATGTTCAAATGCATATGTTCAAAAATGAATCATTGGACATTTTTGTAAAAAAAACAAAAGAGTAAAGAAAAATCGATAGCTTTTCACTTTCAAAGGGATATCTTTGTATTGACTTTGAGTAAGTATTTTTGTAAAATGAGACAAACATTCTAGTAAGAGAATGCCGTCGTAAAAATGAAAATTTTGATACAAAGAAAAGATAGTTATGTGCAATAATCCCATGGGGTTCCCATTCTGCTATAGCCTTCATGTCTCTGAGCATCATGTCTATTTGTTGCCTCGTATGAAGATGATTTAATTGATCAGAACCTCTGAGTTTTTCAGTTAAAGCCAAAGGTTGTTCGTAAGGTGATCCAACGGGACATAGTCATACGCTTTAATTCCCTAACTTTTTGCTGGACCGCCCTTTCGGGTTTGCAGTCCACCGGGATACTCTTTTTGCCCAAGCCGCCATTTCGGGTTTTCAACTTGCCCGGTGTATAGATTTTTTTGTTTTATCCCTAATTTTTGCCCGAACCTTTTTGGTTCGCCGGGATTCCCTTGTTTTGCCTAGGTGTGTCGACCTAGTGGGTCTCTTATGCGTAGTATCTTTTGACTATGTCTGCATTCGCAGGGTGCGGCATATCGTCGCCATCCATGGTGGTTAAGATCATTGCTACACTAGAGAATATGTTTTTGATTACAAACCGTCCTTCGTATGTAGGAGTCCATTTCCCCCTGGGATCACCTTGCGGTAGTATAATGCGTTTGATCACCAGATCTCTAACTTGATACACTTGGCGTCTGACCTTTTTGTTGAAATCCTTGATCATCCGCTTTTGATACATTTGACCATGGCAAACAAAAGTAAGCCTTTTCTCATCAATCAAGTTTAGTTGATCAAGTCGAGTCTGGATCCAATCTTCTCTATTCATCCCCGCATCCTTCATAATTCTTAGAGAGGGGATCTGGACCTCAATAGGCAAGGCAACTTCCATGTCGTATACCAGAGAGTAGGGGATTGTCCCGGTTGATGTGTGCGTTGTGATACGATACCCGTGGAGAACGAATGGTAGCATCTCATTCCAGTCTTTATATGTGACTGTCATTTTCTGTATGATCTTTTTAATATTCTTATTCGCGGTTTCGACAACACCATTCATCTTTGCCCGGTAAGGGGAAGAATTATGATGTTGGATCTTGAAGTGATCGCACAAGGCAGTGATCATAGTATTATTCAAGTTCGTACCATTTTCCGTAATGATCCTCTCCGGAATACCGTATCGGCAGATGAGATTCTGCTTGATGAACTGGGAGACAACATTCTTGGTGACAGGAGCGAAAGAAGATGCCACCACCCACTTTGTGAAATAGTCAATGGCCACTAGGATGAAGTGGTGTCTATTGGAGGCTATTGGCTTGATTTCCCCAATCATATCAATCCCCCACATAGCAAAGAGCCAAGGAGCCGTCAAGACATTCGGAGGAACTGGGGGTACGTGCACCTTGTCAGCATAAATCTGACACTTGTGGAAACTTCGAGAATGTTGATAGCAATCTGCTTCCATGGTAGACCAGTAATAGCCTGCCCGTAGGATTTTCTTTGCCATTGTATGCCCACTGGAATGGGTGCCAAAAGTGCCTTCATGTAACTCAGCCATGATCCTTTCTGCCTCAACCTTATCTACGCAATGAAGCAACATAGAGTCGTGGCTGCGTTTGTAGAGACGGCCATTGCTAAGGAAGAATTTAGCAGATAATCTCCTTAAGAACTTCTTATCATTGACTGAAGCTCCTTCTGGATATTCTTGAGCCTCGAGATACCTCTTGACTTCGTGAAACCAAGGCTGGTCCACTACTTCTTCAGTATTAATCTCGTGACAGTGAGTTGGTTCGTCCATTTGTTCAATGGTGATATGGGGAGCTTCGTTATCCCATTTAAGTTTAAACACGGATTACATTGTGGCTAGTGCGTCTGCTAGCTGATTTTCTTCTCGCGGGAAATGCTCGAAGGTAATCTTCTCAAAATGTGGGATCAATATCATAACATGTTCTTTGTAAGGGATAAGGTTAGGATGTTTGGTGTCCCATTCCCCTTTGATCTGGATGATGACCAAAGTTGAATCTCCGAATACATTTAAGGATTTTATCCCCAAATCTATGGCAACTTTGAGACCAAAAATGCACACTTCGTATTCCGCCATGCTATTTGTACATTTGAAGCAGAGTCTTACCATAAAGGGAGTATGACATCCTTTAGGAGATATGAGTGCATCACCAATACCATTGCCGAGTGCGTTAGATGCCCCATCAAAAACCAGGGTCCATCGGGATCCTTGTTCAGGTCCGTCATATGGCTTGAATTCTTCATAGTTGTTTACCATAGGGGTGTTCGCGGTGCGGTTTTGAAGCAAAAAATCACCCGAACCGCAAGAGAAAAAACACGCGGTTCGGTTTGGTTCGGTTGGCTTTTAAAAATAAATCCGAATCAAACCAAACCAAACTAATGCGGTTTGGATTGGTTCGGTTTTTTACAAAAAAAATTATTAAGTCATACAAACAAATATAGAGGAAAATATAATTTTGTGTTTAATTGTTCGTACATTACCATAAAAAAATTTATAATTGTCAAAATAAGTTTATAATTTGATACATAAAATTACGTATTATAATTTCATCTAAATCTAAAGAATGATATAAACAAGATTGCATTCTTAAATAAATATTATACAAAGAATACGATAAAATATTTTGTGAAAATAGTATTTATAAATGAATAATATTTTATTTTTTTATGATTTGTAAATTAAAATGAATATAATACAAAGTATGATAAAATATACACATAATACATGTTTATTTCTCTAAAGAATTAAAGAAATATATATTGGTTAGTAAAATTTTATAATAATGCGGTTTTGTTTGGTTTGGTTCGGTTTGTAAAATACAAACCGCAAACCGAACCGAACCGTGCGGTTCCGCAAAAAAATGACCCAAACACATCCGAACCAAATGCGGTTTTTTACGGTTTCAGTTTGGTTTGGTTCGGTTTTGCGGTTTTCTATTGGGCCGGTTTGGTTTTGAACACCCCTAGTTTACCATCATGATGTCTTCATCTGGGAATTCAAACTTCATGGACTGGTAGTCTTCTACAACTTGGTGAGCAAGGTGATCAGCTAGTACACTGCCCTTTATTGCTTTCTGGGTAGTATACTGTATATCATATTCTGTCAGGATCATTTGCCATCTCGCTATTCTCTCAAAGAGAGCAGGTTTCTCAAAGATGTATTTTATTGGATCCATTTTAGATATCAACAAGGTAGTGTGGGTCAGCATATACTGTCACAGCTGGCGAGCAGCCCATGCCAGAGCGCAGCAAGTTTTCTGGAGCAGTGTATATCTTGTTTTACAGTCGGTAAACTTTTTGCTCAGGTAATAAATAGCGTGCTCTTTTCGGCCAGACTCATCATGCTGCCCCAGCATACACTGTTGTACCCCAAAATTTTCCCTCCCATATTTCTCAATACATGTCAAGTAAGGTCCTCAAATTGCTCAAGGAAGTCTAAGAGTTGACCAGTCAAACTCTCTCCTAAGGCAGTCTATCTCAAATTAGGGTTTCATCTTGCATCAAGATGCTTGAGTCCAAAGGATCCCAAATGCTCACCATTGTCCTAATATGTTCTCAAGATCATCCATGTCAAGTTTCAAGCCTTGCAGAGGAAGTTTGCTCAGTCAATTTGCTCAAATACCTAGAAATCGACTATACTAGGTCAAAAGTCAATTGTGACCCATATACAGTCAAACTTCAATAGGTATAGTTGGGGTCAAAACCCTAATTATCTTGTATTCAATTCATCGCGCGTGTTTATTATTTTTTGCAATATTGATGTAACTGTCCACAGTATGTAATAGTTTAATCTAGGACTTTCTTTTATTTATCGTCTTTTGCGGGTTTTTTTTGGCTATGTAATTAATCCCTACCTCGAAGCCTTGTAATAACATAGGTTTATTTTCTCGCATTTTTATTCTCGCAAATATTAACTGTTTAGATGTATGTTGATAGGATTGTATGACAAGATTGCATGATAATTTAAAATGGTTAAAAAACCCTAATGTTCAAAGATAATAATTGAAATCAAATCACTCGCACATATCACTCTTAGGGTATACTCTCACTTCGGTTGCCTTCGGTAAACGATCACTAAGTATAGGGTGTCTTAGTGGTTTCCCTTCAGTCTAGACAAAGATCAAATGTCCCGTTCAGAAATGTTGCCTCGGAAATGTTGCCTCGAATATGATCTTAAGACTTTAGGGTTATTACTAAGATGTCCTAATATTGCTTTAGTGATCGTACATCTCTTACGAATTGACCGTTACAACTCCAATGACGGTGCTACCTATCTCTCAATAGTAGGATAGTGTTGTCTAAAGGAAACGAGAATAGAAGCGATCCTTTTTTGAGTAGGTAGATGCTAGTAGGTACTTGCTCAAATCAAACATTTCACACTTACACTTTTCAAAACAATTTTCAAAACAACTTCGTCACACCTTTGAGGACTGATACAGAGGTTGTCACGAAGTCAAAACCTTTCAAAATAAAGCACATACATAAGAAATTTTAAGATGAGCAAGTACCTAAGAGCCCGTGGAAAACCATGGATAGAAAGGGTGCTAACACCTTCCCTTTCTATAATCTACCCCCGTACTCAGGATATCTCAAAAAAAGATTTTTTCTGTACTTTTTTCCTTTCCGATTGGATGAAATAAAAGTCGGTGGCGACTCTTGCTTACCGCGACATTTTGCGAACACAAAGTGCAAAACACAAACCAACATTTTCAAAACAGTCGGTTCTGCCACCGTATCACAGAACTGGCGACTCTGCTGGGGAATAATAAGTGGGGTATACCTTAGGATCTAGTTCATCATAATTGTTTCTCTTGATTGCTTTGATTGCTTTACTTTTAAGGGTTTTGTTCGGGAGTTACTATAGATCCTAACTCGGATCTGGGGACACCTTTTAGGTAAGTAGAAATATACTGTGAGGGAACTGTACAACATAGACCGATACGGTTGAAGCAGTAGCTACGTTGATGTGGCACATTGGTTGGTACCGGTATCCCTTGTGGAGAAACGAGGAGAATACAGGGCCGCTGCGTGGTGTCGTTAAGCATCAATCGTCCTTAGAACCTTTAATCGACCAACTTGACTATTAGAAAGTAGTGAGATAGCCGGCCTCGGTGTAAATATGAGAACTGGTTGATACTCGATGCTACACTCATTGAGACGATACTCTCGAGATAGTTCCGGCCTCAAGAAAAAATTTGCTGAGCTGAAACCATGACCGATAGAGGATGGTCGGTGATATTGAGATCCTCTAGAACCCGATTACTTTTTCTAGGACAGGTTGAAACCAACTAAACTTTAAGAGGGTAATACCTTTGACCTCATGCAAGCCTTAAATTTAAGGGCTTTGTGTGACTTGTTTGTCTTTGCCATGCCTGTTATCTGCTATACCTGTTTTTTTTATCATGACATCATGAATCATAACATGGCATTCATATTTCATTATACTAACTGTTTCAAAGACCAGGGGAATTTATCTTTGTTCTGTTTTGCAAATTATGGCTTTCGTGCGCAGAAAAACCATCCGAGTCAATTTTGTGCAAATACCTTGTCAACTTAAAGTGTTAGCCTCGAGAGTTTCTAAGAATTCTATGTTCATTAAGAGACATGGTCAGCTTCTTAGCCTGGTGTTGTACCCCAAAATTTTCCCTCTCATTTTATCAAGATTTTCCTCACAAGACTCTTGGGACTCAAGACCAGATTAGGGTTTGCTCAGCTCAAGACATCTACTTGCACTGATGACCTGAAATTAGGGTTTGAGTTTGCACAGGTATTTTTGGATTTCCAATGCTTCATGTGACTTTCATACTTCATGTCGGACCTCTAAGATTGCTCATACCAAGTTTCAAGCCTTGAATCAAATTTTTGCCCAGTCAATTGGACAATTGACCTAAAATCAACTATATTGAGGAAAAAGTCAATTATGTCCAATTTACAGTCAAACCTCATAATTTTTTATCCACATCAACATTATAGACTCATATGAACCATTTGATCAAGTTTGGACCACAACTCCTCAAGAAATTTGATCAGATCATCAAAAGGGCAAAATGGTCATTTTTAGGGTTTTTGATTGTAGAAGGGCAATTTCTGATTTTTTTTACCTAGCCAATGGAAAATTGGGTTCAATCAAGGTTTCAAGGACTCAATGGAATCAGCTTGACCTAATCACAAGGTTCAAAAGATCTCAAATGCATTGGATTGACAGATGAATTTTCCAGTAAACTGATTAAAAATCAACGGTACACTGAAAAGTCAAACTTTGACTTTTTGGTCAAAATCAAGTGCCAAGGGTCATTTTTCATCAATATGTGTCAAAACATGAAACTTGTTCACCAAGAAACCTAATTTTGGAAATTAGGGTTTAAGATTGAAAATTTTCATAACTTAGAAATTTTCCAAGTTATGAAAATTTCTTATTTTTTCCCAACTTTTCCCAACTTTTTCACCATGATGCAATTGAATTAAAAGAAAAATTCCAACATGAAAGTTGTAGTCCTCCACAAAATCTACAACTTTTATTCACAAAGTTTTCCAAAAAGATGCTTGGATCTCAAGTTATGATTTTGTGAATAAGGGTCCATGAAACTTTTAACTTAGTGAAATTTTGCCCTAGTTTAGGCAGGATTTTGACCTATCTTCATGGCAACTTTTCAAATAGTTCCAAGTGGAATCTCAAGATGCATTTCAAATATGGATTGTAGATCATGTTACAAGCTTTCCAAAATGTCCAAGAAATCTCCAAGATCATTTGTGGTTAGGGAGAATCAAATGTTTGAAAATGGCAAATTATCACTTTTGGCCAAGGCATTTTGCACCATGTTACAACTTGCAAATCAGCTTGGATCATGCTTGTAATTGGTTTACAGGTTCTAATCCTTTCTACACTCATAAATTAAATGAAAATACATTAGACAAAGGCATTGTTCTGAGTTATGGGGCATTACACAAAGAGTTAATCCAAAAATGGCAAAAAGGTTACATTACTACTTTGATAAAGCACACTTTATGCAAACTATGTTTATCTTGAGCCATGGACCAAATCTTTTGCTGCAAACCAACTCCACAAATATCAGGAAAAGTGTACCAACTATGTGCAGACCCTGAGCTAGCTTGTACAAGCTTTTGCCTTTGCCAACTCACTTTTGCTTCAAAAGCAAGTAAGCTTGCAAAAGGTCCCCAACTCTTCCATCTGATAAGAATAAAGTTTTGTATCATTTCAAACAACTTCAGCACATTATACCAAGTCTGAAACACGATTTCCAAGCCTCTCAAACACCCAAATACACCAAAAACTGCATTTATGCCCAAAACAGGGCAAGCTCTGCCGAACTCAAGCCAAATCCATATTCCCTCGTGCGTTTTGTCTTGAACCACTTCAAACACACTCCATACAACACACCTGAGCTATCCAAGCCATTGTTCAGCAACTGTAACTCCATGTTCACACTTCACCATTTTCACTTTGAAGCTTTGCAGGTTGAGTTCTACAAGGAGTTTCAGATCATTTCAAAGTAAGCTGAGCATTGGGAAAGGTCAAGGGAACATCAAGCAAGCTCAAAAGTCCTTCAGGCCTCATTCAAAATTGCTACATTGCCATATTCGAACTTGACTGAACAAGGTAATTTCCAACTTTCTATCTCCTTATTTAGACATCCTTAGGCTTAGGTTTGTGAAGCAAAAATGTAGTTCTTAAGTTGCTTGAACTGTACATATGCATAGTTCTTATTTATATTAACTGAGCTAAGAGAATTTGGATGTTGAAGTTGCTGAAAATTTTAGGTCATAAATTAGGGGCACTAAAATTCTCCCTGGTTTCTTAGAGTTAGATCAAGTTTTTTACATGGTTGGAATCGTGATTGAAAATATTATAACTTTTATGTTGTGAGTTTTTGATTTCATGCAAAGAATAGCAAGAACAGTTTGAAGAGGCAGAACGCGCGCAAGAATTGTCTCAAGGTCAGGGATGATGTGATTCTGGGCCAAGGCGCTTGGGCCTGTTTCTTTCAGCACCCTCCATTTTGTTATTTGCACCCCCTTGGCCCATTTCTTTTATTTTTCATATTTTCTTGTATATTTCACATTTCTGACTTTTATTTATTTTTTTCTAAACATTAAAAATCATAAAAAAAATATTTTCTTTATTTTTTTGTATTTTTCATATTTTTTATATTTTATTTTTGGGCATAAAATTAGTTTATTAGGTTAAATATAATTTATTTTCTTGAATAAATTTGTAAATAATACAAAAATATTATATATTTTTATTTTATTATTTATACACTTAAATTAATATTTTCATACAATATTTAATTTTTTAACATTTTTGTATATATTTTTATTTATTTTTCTTGTACATAAAAATGAATAAATAAATAATATAGAATATATCTTTTTTAAACCAAAAATTAGGGTTTTCACCCTTTCAAAAAATAATCATTTTATTTTTACTTTTTTAGGACATAAATAAATTTATTTTACATACATAAAATAAATACAAAAACATTTCTTTGCATATTTACATATTTATTGAATATTTAAATATTTGCTTATTTATTTATTTATACAAATAAATTCAATATGGTTGTAACAGTTTTAGGGTTTTATTTTGTGCAAATACCCCCTTATTCAAACTTGTACCCCCTTCCCATAATATTGTGTAATAGTCTAGATTTACTTTACGCATTTATTGCTTTCATTATGCATGATAGTAAAACTAGGGTTTGTATGCAAAAGACCAAAATCAAAACAAATAGCATGACTAACACAAGACAAAAATGCATGAAAATGACAACACCTTGCACACAAGCATCTCTAGGGTTTCACCCACTTGTTGCCTTAAAATGGCCATGATATGCATGCTAGGTATCTTGGCAAAACAAAACAAAACAAAAAGATCATAGTCCCTCGATGACGTTATCTTGGTTGCCTAAACCAAAATGATCTAGTCCCTCAAAAACTTTCTAAAGATACTTGGAAATATTGTTATCATGGTCATACGATGACCCACGCCCGTCCTGTTTAACATCCAAATACAAGGTTGTTTACCGAATACAATGATAAAACAACAATTTCAAAAGGTTAAAAATGTGTAGGAAAGATCTTTGATTAGGGTAGACAACTCCTAGTTACTTGATCAAATTGCAAACATCCTTGCTATTTTCAAAAACACACACAACTTCAAAACATTTCCCAAAACAAACTTTCAAACATTGAAACATTTTTCAAAAGACAAACATCTTTGTATATATTATTCAAACAAGAATCATTACAAAGATTGCCACAACGATGGCCTCTTTTCAAAATACTTTCAAAACCACACAAAGCACCATTTCAAACAATTGAAAAAACAAAAGCTAGTGATCTTGCTAACCGCACAAGTGCGAATGAAACACAAAACCTCTAGTTAGTTCTTCCACCATATCACACCAGGTTACCTTAAATCTTGATGAGCAGATGATGAGTGTACTTTTCCAGTTCTTCGATCATGTGCATCATTGCTTCACCTTTCCAGATTACCAGTTGGTTCCCACCTTGGAATAGTTCTCTCACCTATTGGGCATATCCATCCTTGAACAGGTACCCTTCACAGGTATGGAAGAGGTTCCTAGACCAGAAGATATTGCCTCAGCTCTGCATCTGAAATGGGCTGATGTAGTATCTAATTGGGAAACACGAAGCGAATCGAAGGTTTCTTAGCCAAATTTCTGATAGACAAGGCTCAGATATTCTGGGATAATTTGGATTTTCAGGCTTTCAAAGATATCTTGGCTCTCCTTATCTATGGGTTGGTTCTCTTCCTGAATCCAGATTCCTTTATAGATATGAACGCTGTCAAGATTTTCCTTTCTCACAACCCTGTGCCTACCCTGCTGGGTGATATCTTGCATGCCCTTTATACTTGTACCGTGCGAAGAAGAGGGACTCTTATGTGTTGCATGACGTTGCTGCCAAGGTGGTTTATTTCGCACCTCCCTAAGTTTGTGCAAAAGAACAAAGAAGGTTTGGGTTGGTCCTACAGAATAATGTCACTTGCCCATACAGATATTCTTTGGAGCTCCAGGGCTATGTAAGACACTGCTGTTATTGATCATTGTGGGGGGTACCCTAATGTCCCATTGCTTGGAATCAGAGGGGGTATAACCTACAATCCTTGTCTAGCTTTGCGACAATTTGGTCGTGCTCGGAGAGATGGTCCCCACAAGCTACTTCTTGAGGATATTGCATTTGACTACAAGGAAGACGTTGAGGAGCATCGCCGGAGGTTTATACGAGCTTGGGGCATGGTGAACAGATCTGACCCCCAAGAGTTGGGACCAAGGACCTCCCTTCCTATGCAGCCTTACCTCCAATGGGTCCGAGCTCGTGCCCAGAAGCTGGGGATGCCCTATGAAGCCGTATTGCTAATGATTATGGAGCCCACCAATGAAGAGGGCATTCCTTATACAGTTCTTTATCCTTACATGCCCACTGATCCTGGGGAGTTGCAGAGGTCTTGGATTCAGCTGAAAGAGGAGAGGGATACTTACCGGGAAAAGTACCACGAGAAAGAAAGGAAGATTTTAAAGCTCACTAGGCAGCTCGAAGAAGACAGAGTGATCAATGACTACATCGGCACAAAGAGGAAGCATCCATGGGACTTTTGATTTTGCTTTTCTAGTTTTAGATTTGTTTTCTATTTACTTCTTTGTAACGCCTTAAGGGCATTGTTGAACCTTTTACAAGTTAATCTAATAAAGTTTGTGTATTTTTGGTTTGCAAATTTAAATTTCCCAAAGTCTTTGAAATCATTACATACATCCCATTATCATACACACCATTACAGGTACCATTACAGGTTTCTTATCTCCTACGCTATTTATTTCAGCAGAAATGTCTTCTGATCAAGCCATCAAAGATCTTCAGGCACAGAACGCCCAATTCCAACAGATGTTCTTAAGTTTGGCTAAAGGGTAAGAGGATTTGAAGACCCTGATTCTGAAAGAGAAGAAGAAGAAGAAGGTTGATATTCTGAACATGTGTAGAAGATTCGGAGAAAGGATAAGACAATCAGTTAATCTGAACTCCTCATCCAAGGACGGGGAGAACCAAGAAAGGGTAAAGGACCCTAGTCCAGCAGTTTCTGATAACGATATGGATTACGATGATAGGCAATATCCTCATGCTAAGGATAGGTACAAGCAGCTAGAAGACCGTCTGAGTGCTATGGAGATTCAGAAGATCCCTGGTTTGTATTTCGGAGAACTAGGACTGGTGTCGGGAGTGGTGATCCCTCATAAGTTCAAAGCTCCGATTTTTGCCAAGTACGATGGAATATCCTGTCCAAAACTCCATCTCCGCTCGTACGTACGAAAAATCCAACCTCATAATGCTGATAGAAATTTGTGGGTGCATTTCTTTCAAGATAATCTATCAGGGACTCAGCTTGAATGGTTTTATCAATTGGAAGGAGCCAGTGTCTGGAACTGGGAAGACCTTGCTGCTGCTTTTTATAGGCAGTATAGGTATAACACCGACCTTGCTCTCACTCGTACTCAGCTCCAGGGTATGTCTATGGGTGCAAGTAAATGTTTTAAGTACTATGCTCATAAGTGGAGAGACTTAGCTGGAAGAGTCCAACCCCCTTTGTCTGATAGGGAGTTGGTCGATATGTTTCTAGGGACGCTATCTGGTCCATTTTTCAATCACTTGATCGGTAATTCATCATCTGGATTTACTGAGTTAATTTTAACTGGAGAGAGAGTAGAAGATGGAATTCAAAGTGGTAAGATACAAAACGATGCTTCATCAAGTGCAGTAAACAAGCCTTTCACGGTAATAAGGAAGCTAGTGCAGTCTATGGCCCGAGGGGCCAAAGCAGACCTGAACACCGACAAACGGTAAATGCTGTAGTGATATCAAGACCCGCAGTTCCTCCACAATGCAACAATCAACAAAGGGTGGAAAGACCACCACGGTAGTTTACCCGCATCAACATGACTTTGGCTGAAGTTCTGCCTCATTTGTTAAAATCCAACTTGGCAACCTTGAAAGAGGCTCCCAAGAATCCCAACACTGCTTCTTCCAGATATAATCCCAACGCACGATGCGCCTACCATTCTGAGAGTCCAGGCCATAACACAAATGATTGCTGGGCTCTGAGGAATAAAATGCAAGATTTTCTGGAAGCTAAAGAGATTGAGTTTGATGCTCCGGAAAAGCCCAATGTTATAACTGCTCCTATGCCCAAGCATGGTCGTGGAGCCAATGCTATGGACACCGATTCGTTTGTAACCTCTGTGGAAGAGATCTCTACTCCTTTGATGACGGTTTAGAAGAATTTGTTGTTGGTCGGTTTATTACTGGGTTATGGTGAAGGTTTCCACATGTGTTCAATTCTTCCTTCCGGTTGCTATTTATTGAAGTCAGGTGTTCAGGGCCTGATGGATAATGAGGAAATTTTGTTTGAGAAGACTATGATTCCGTTTGAAGATGATTCCATTATCACCATTTCTGCCAACCCTTCCCAGGTTTCCTCGAGAAAACCTGTTAGGGTTACACCCATTCCAAGAATTGCTCCAATAATAATCACTGCTCCGGGTCCCATCCCATATACCTCATATAAGGCTATCCCATGGCATTATGATGCTGATGTATATTACCATGGTGTTAAACAAGATTTAAGGGCTGAAGAAGCCGATATGGATATCAGCAATATTTTCGGGACAAGCAAGGTCACCAGAAGTGGAAGACTCTTTTCTCCCGAGATCTCCCCTCTGACTACCCACAAACCTGTTATCATTCCATCTACTAGTACATCAACTACTGTCCCAGTTTATACTCCAGTTATCACCCCTGTTGTCGAGCCATCTGGGACTCCGAGCAAAGAAATCACAAGTGAGCCTGCCCGGACGGAGGCACCTAAGAAGATCATTGTAGAAACCTCGAAACAAGAGATAGAAGAAATTTTGAAGATTATCAAGAAGAGCGACTACAACGTAGTCGAGCAGCTGGGGCAGACCCCGTCAAAGATCTCCATGTTATCCTTGTTGTTGTATTCTAAAGCCAATGCAAAGGCTTTAATTGCATTCCTCAAGACTGCACATGTGCCGCAGGAAACTTCAGCCGACCAGTTCAAAGATTGTGTGGCTAGCCTAACTGCTGACAATGGGTTAGGATTTTCAAATGCGGATCTGACTGCTAAGGGGAGAAATCACAATTATGCTCTGCACGTCTCGATCGAGTGCAGGGGCACCACCATGGCCCATGTATTGGTGGATACCGGGTCCTCATTGAAGGTTCTGCCAAAGAAAACATTAGACCGTCTGGACTGTGAAGGTTTGATCCTAAAGCCGAGCAATATTGTGGTCAGGGCTTTTAACGGGTCAAAGATAATGGTGCACGAGGAGGTGGACATCCCTGTTAAAGTTGGCTCTCAAATTTTTGCATCCACCTTCTATGTGATGGATATCAGACCATCATATTCTTGCTTGCTGGGTCGCCCTTGGATTCATAAGGCTAGGGCAGTGACTTCCATGCTCCATCAAATGTTGAAATATCCGATGAAGGGGAAGATTGTCACGGTACAAGGTGAGGAGGAGTATATGGTGAGTCATCTAAATTCCTTCCACTACGTGGATATGGACGGGGAATTCATCGAAACCCCTTGTCAGAACTTTGAAGAGGTCCCTCAGATTTTAGCGTAAACTAAAGTTGCTGCCAACAAATCTCCGCTAGAGATGGCTTCTCTCAAGGATGCCAGGGCTGTAATTGAAGAAGGTGGGTGTACCAATTAGGGCCAGCTCCCTGATTTCACGCACAAAACTGACAAATTTGGTTTGGGCTTTACTACAGGGACTCAAAGGGCTGTTAGGCGTGCACGGATTGGAAGACCTCCTCTGCACATCAGCAATCAGGGAGTTAATGCAATTGAAGATGGTGAAGAATATTCAGATATCGACAGCTGGATCTATCCAACAACCAATGGTGGATTGAACAACTTGACGGCAAAGGACTTCATACCTGTTTCTTTTATGCCACAGTAATTGACTTTTGTTTTAAGAATTGTAATAGACAGTTTAAAACTTTACGGCCCAGCGCCTTGCCCGAGGCACTTTGGCTTTGCTTGTGAGGGCTTATTATTTGTCATTTTCATATATCATTAATAAAACATCGGACGTTTTCTTGCATTACAAATTTTGCTCTCTTTGTTTTTCTTTTCCGTCTATCACTTTATCAAAACAGCTATTCGCTTACACACACTCACGTATCATAATGCAGATCCATATCCACTCTGGATCCCATTGATAACAACTCTACTACTGCCAGTTATGACTTTGAAAATCCGATCAACCAAGCTGAGGACGAAAGTGAAGATGATTGTGAGGTGCCTGGAGAACTTGCTAGACTGTTACTGCAGGAAGAAAGGGCCATCAAGCCTCATGAAGAGCCAGTTGAGTCAGTGAATTTGGATACAGAGGAAGACAAGAAGAAGGTTAAGATAGGTGCGAATCTGGAGCCTAGTGTCAAACAACAATTGATAAAGATGCTACGCGACTATATTGAGATCTTCGCCTGGTCTTATGAAGATATGCCTGGTTTGGACCTTGATATTGTGGTACACCGCCTACCAACCAAAGAAGACTGTCCTCCGGTAAAGCAGAAGGTTTGCCGTATGCGCCCTGAGATGTCTGAGAAAATCAAAGCTGAGGTCATGAAACAATTCGAC
The DNA here is from genome assembly GCA_948472305.1 of Vicia faba. Lineage (NCBI taxonomy): Eukaryota > Viridiplantae > Streptophyta > Magnoliopsida > Fabales > Fabaceae > Vicia > Vicia faba. The sequence goes on from OX451735.1 coordinate 1,050,416,012, forward strand.
GCGGGACTTTTAGCTGTCACTTCTTATCCGCAATGGGTTGCCAACGTTGTTTCGGTGCCTAAGAAGGATGGTAAGGTACGGATGTGTGTGGACTATAGAGATCTGAACAGGGAAATCCCCAAGAATGATTTCCCACTTCCTCACATCGATGTTCTGGTCGACAACACCGCGCAACATAAGATCTTCTCCTTCATGGATGGTTTTTCTGGCTACAACCAGATCAAGATGGCTCCTGAAGACATGGAGAAGACAACCTTAGTTACACAGTGGGTCACCTTCTGTTACAAGGTAATGCCTTTCGGGTTAAAGAATGCGGGGGCAACTTATCAGCGCACCATGATCGCTTTGTTCCACGACATGATTCACCATGAGATCGAGGTTTACGTTGATGACATGATAATTAGGTCCCAGAATGAAGAAGAGCACCTTGATCATCTCCAGAAACTGTTTGATAAGTTGAAGACGTACAAGTTGAGGTTGAATCCAAACAAGTGTACCTTCGGGGTAAGGTCTGGTAAGCTTCTGGGTTTTGTTTTCAGTGATAAGGGTATTCAGGTGGACACTGCAAAGGTAAAAGCCATACAAGAGATTCCGGCTCCCCGCATAGAAAAAGAGGTTAGAGGCTTCTTGGGACGTCTAAATTACATCGCCAGGTTCATTTCACATATGACTGCTACTTGTGAGCCAATATTCAAGCTGCTAAAGAAATATCAAGTGGTAAAGTGGAATAAGGAATGCCAAACCGCTTTTGAAAGAATCAAGGAATACCTTCAAGAGCCACCAATTCTGATGCCTCCAGTTCAAGGAAGACCTTTGATCTTATACTTGACAGTACTGGAGAGTTCAATAGGGTGCGTGCTGGGGAAGCATGACGAGTCTGGCCGAAAAGAGCATGCTATTTACTACCTTAGCAAAAAGTTTACCGACTGCGAGACCTGATACTCATTGTTCGAGAAATCTTGTTGCGCTTTGGAATGGGCTACTCGCCGACTGAGACAGTATATGCTGACTCACACCACCTTATTAATATCAAAGATGGATCCGATCAAGTATATTTTCGAGAAAGCTGCTCTCTCCGGAAGAATAGCAAGATGGCAGATGATCCTAACCGAGTACGACATCCAATACACCACCCAAAAAGCAATCAAGGGGAGTGTATTGGCGGATCATTTTGTGCATCAGGCCGTGGATGACTACCAATCCATGAATTTTAAGTTCCCGGATGAGAACATAATGTTGGTGACCGACTGTGAAGAACCTGGACCGGATGAAGGACCTGAGGAAGGATCCCGATGGTATATGTATTTTGATAGAGCATCAAACACATTGGGTAATGGAATTGGCACTGTGATGATATCTCCTGAGGGTTGACATACTCTGTTCACCCCCGATTATGTTTTAACTGCACCAATAATATGGCAGAGTATGAAGCATGTATCCTAGGTCTTTGAGTTGCTATTGACCTGAGGATTAAGTTCTTGAGTGTATTCGGAGATTCTTCTCTAGTGATCAGTCAGATCAAAGGCGAGTGGGATACGAAGCACCCAAATCTTATAACTTACAAAGAATATGTACTGACATTTCTCCCACATTTTGAGGAGATAACCTTTGAACACTTCCTGAGAGAGGAGAACCAGTTAGCATACGCGCTAGCTACCATGTCTTCGATGTTCAAAGTCAGGTGGTACAATGAAGCTCCCCAGATTACCATCGAGAGGTTGGACGAACCCGTGCATTGCTGTGACATTGAGACTGAAGAGGTAGCAGATAAACCCTGGTTTCACGAGGTAAAGAGGTATCTTGAGGCTCAAAAATACCCCAAGGGGGCATCTGTTAATGATAAGAAGTTTCTAAGAAGGTTCGCTGTGAAGTTCTTCGTCAGTAATGGGATCCTTTATAAGCGTAACCATGATTCAACCTTACTGTGATGTATGGACAAAAGCGAGGCAGAAAGGATCATGGCAGAGTTACATGAAGGTACCTTCGGAACTCATTCCAGTGGACATACCATGGAAAATAAAATCCTACGGGAAGGATATTACTGGTCTACTATGGAAGTCAATTGTTATCAGCATTCTCGAACCTGTCATAAGTGCCAAGTCTATGCTGATAAGGTGCATCTACCTCCAGTTCCTTTGAATGTTTTGACAGCTCCTTGACCTTTTGCAATGTGGGGCATCGACATGATTGGCGAGATTAGACCTACTATGTCTAACGGGCATCATTTCATTATGGTAGCTATTGATTACTTTACGAAGTGGGTTGAGGCAGCTTCCTTCGCTACAGTAACCAAGAACGTCGTGGCGCGGTTTATCTGACACAACCTGATTTGTCGATATGGTGTATGTTGTACCCCAAAATTTTCCCTCCCCTATTTCTCAAGACATGGCAAGAATAGTCTCCAAGTTGCTCAAGATTGCTCAAGGGTTGGACAGTCAAATCATCTCCTAAGGCAGTCAACCTCAAATTAGGGTTTTGTGTTGCATCAAGGTCCTTGCATCCAAATGACCTCAAGTTCTCCCAAATGTCCTAATATGTTCTCAAGATCATCCATGTCAAAGTTCAAGCCTTGCAGAGAAAGTTTGGTCAGTCAATTGCTCAAAAGGTCCAAAAATCGACTGTGCTAGGGCAAAAGTCAACTGTGACCTAAATACAGTCAAACCTCAAGATTTTTTGTCAACATGCTCATTTTGAAGGATATTTCATCATTTTATCAAGGGTTGATCATGATTCATCAAGGATTGCTCAAAATTCATCAAGACTCAAAAGTTGCTAAATTAAGGTTTTATAGAAAAAGTCAACTCAACTTTGACCAAGCATAACTTTCTCATACTTTATGAGAAATGACCCATCCAAAGCTCATTTTGAAGAAGATTCAATTTCCTACAATACATCTTCACACCCCAAGATCAATAAATGCACTAACAAAAAGTTACAAATTTGGACATTATAGGTCATTTTTGAAAGTCAACAAAAACACCTTTTTTCCAAAGTATATAACTTGAGAATGGAATATCAAAATGAGATGAGACCAAAAGGGTTGGTTAGATGATATCTCAAGGTTTCCAAAAAGTCCAAGAACACTTCCAAAAGTTCAAAATTGAAGAAGTTATGCATTGTTGAAGTTGGGCATTTTTTCAAAATTGCCAAAAGTCAACTATCCCCAAAACTTCAAATTTTTTCAAACGGGCCCACTCTTTTCCACTTGATTTGATCTTGTCACACTACACACGAGTCCTATCTTTAGTCTTGTGTCCAATTATTAATTTTTCTATTTTATTTGATTTTTATTGAATTAATTCATTTTTAATCAATTTAAATCCAAATAAAATCCAAATCTTGATCACTTGGAATCTTTTTGATTGATACATGTCTTAATTATCATTATGGACATGGTCAAACTCGTATCAAGCCATATCATGCACAAAGTATTGGTTTTTGGACAAATTTGGATGCTTTTTCATGGAGGATCAAATCAAATCCTAAATCATCAATGCATAAGGATTCAAAGCCCAAAACTTGACCTAATTCATTCCATATTACTTATACAAACCAAAGGCACGAGCAGCAGAACCTAGAGGCTGCATAAACATCAAAACCAAACTTGGAAAATTTGGAAAAAAGCTTGAAACTGAAATCACCCTTAGAGTCCAATTCAAAGCAAAATCTCAACACTATCCTCTTGCTGGACATCCACTGAGTCTATAGAAAAAGCAAGGCCATTCACCTCCTAAAACGCGCTGTAAGTCTCTTGAAAAACGCCCATGTACTCGAAATCACATATACATATTCCTGCATTTTCTTGGCAAAATCGTTACACAATCATGCTTATCATTCCATTTAGAAGCTTTTTTCATAATTGAATTGCATTTTCATGGCCTGTAATCCACTAGTCGATTCTAGGGTTCTTGGTTCTTGTTTTTGGGTATTTTAATTGCAGGCAAAATTGATGATAATAATGGACATGGACATGATCAGTGGAAGGAGACGAACACAACCATGTGTTTGGAATTAATTTCCATGGCCTAGAACGGTTTTTAGGATCGACCTAGGGATTTAGCTGCAGATTCAAATCCGCAGGAAAAAGAACCAAGGTTCAGTGGAGAAGATGAAGACGTGTCCCGGTCCAATTGGCCCATTCAAACACTTGGCGCACGTTTTTTTAATTTTCTGGCATGTTATTGATGTTTCCCATATAATATTCATTGTTTATTATACTAACAATTAAGTGCAGTGGTTGAGTTGGTAAGGGCGCTAGTACAAGATCCAATGGGACCTGGGTTCGAATCCCAGGTCCCCTAAATGCCTATTATTATTTTTTCATAGGTGATCCAGTGCAAAGCCAATGGCGTGGTCCATCATACTCCTTCAAATCACCAGGCGCCAGATGGCCCCAGGCCAGATCTGGTGGCCAGAATTGAAAGTCCACCATGGTGCCTAGTCAAAGTGCATACGTGGAATCCAGAAAAGTCAATCAGGCTTGCTTTAATTGGGCCACAAACTTTCCAATCTTACCCCCTGATCTGGGCCCAAACCCCTTGGTTATTTCTATTTTTTTATATTTCTTTTATTTAATTGTTTTGTACTATTATTTTTATTATTTAAACTAACCAATTAATTTTTTTCTCTTAATAAAATCAAAAACTAAAAAATATATTTTATTTATTAAAATTAAATTCATCACTTTATTTTTGTAAATAAATTAATTTAATTAATTTAGTTTTAATTAGGTATAACTTTTAATATTTTGGCAATAATTAAAATTAATTTAGATAATTAGGTTTTTACTAACTTTGAATCAAATTTATTTTTATTTCTTTAAATATAAAAAAAATCCAAAAATATCTTTTTCTTAATTAATTAATTAATTTATTTAATTGTTAACCTAATTTAATTTCCTTTTAATTCAAAAAATAACAAAAAAATGCTTTCTTTCAAAATGGGTCAAAACCCTAAAAAATGCGCTCGATTTAATTTCTCGCACGCGATCCATTCATGATATTGATGTAATTGTTTCCCAGAATGTAATAGTTAAAATAGGACTTTAAATTATCTTGTCGCTTTCTTTTATTTTCCGCAATTTAATTTCAAGGGTTGCCTTTGGCGATGTAAATACCCGACGCCTTGTAATAGTTAGATTTAATTTCCACAATTTAATTTCCGCACTCTATAAACTGTTAGATGTTTGGTAATAGAGAATGCATGACAAGATCAAATGTATGAACTTAAAATCAACATAGATAACCATTGACATGTACAAAGATAAAATTAACTGAAACAACACACTCGCACATGCGCACTCTTAAGGTACACCTCACTTGGTTGCCTTCAAACGTGGTCATTGAGTATAGGAAGTTTTAGAGGTCGCCCTCTTGTCCGAAGATCATAGTTTCCTCGAAACGGTTTCCTCGGAAAAATGATCTAAGACATTAGGGTTACCGCTAAGGCGTCCTAACGTTGCTTTAGTGACCACACATCCCTTAATCGAATTGACCCTTAAACTCCAACGACGATGCTACCTACTCATCAATAGTGGGATAGCATTGTCTAAAGGATATTTGTACAGATTAATTCATTTTTTTCGAGTAGGTAGATGGTTCTTAAGTACTTGCTCTCTCAAAAAACAAAACAAAACTTTTCGCACTCACACCTTTCAAACAAAAACTTCTTTCAAACCCACAAACACAAAGAAAAGCAAATTTTGAAAACAATATGAGCAAGTACCTAAGAGCCCGTGGATAACCACGGATAGAAAGGGTGCTAACACCTTCCCTTTCTATAATATACCCCCCAGACCCTAGAAACATCTCGAAAAAGGAATTTTTCCGTGCTTTTTTCCTTTCCTTGTTGGATAAAATAAAAGATGGTGGCGACTCTTGCTTACCACGACATTTTACGAAAACAAACACAAAACGCAAACCAGCATTCCAAAAACAGTCAGTTCTCTTCCCACCGTATCACAGAACTGGCGACTCTGCTGGGGAAATATAATAAGTGGGGTGTACCTTAGGATTAGATTATTGTGTTTTCAATTGCATGCTTTGTATGATTTATCTTTGTGGGCTTGTATCGGAGTTTCTATAGATCCTAACCCGGATCTGGGGATACCCTTTAGGTAAGTAGCAATAAATTATGAGGGAACTGTACGGCGTAGACCGATACGGTTGAAGCAGTAGCTACGTTGGTGTGGCACCTTAGATTGTACCGATATCCCTTGTGTTGGAACGAGGAGAATATGGGTCATCTAAGGGGTCATTAAGCACCAACTGATCTTAGAACCTTTAAATTGACCAACTTGGCCATAGAACAGTAGCAGTATGCTACACTCATTGAGACTAAACTCTCGCGATGATTCCGGCTGCAAGAGAAGGTTGCTAAACTGGAATAATGACCGATTGAGGATAGTTAGTGATATTGAGATCCTCTAGAACCCGGTTACTATTTTTAGGACATGTTTAAACCAACTGAACTGAAAGAGGGTAGTACCTAAGCTCCTTGCCAGCCTGAAATTTAAGGGCTCTTTGTGTGACTTGTGTACCTTTACCATGTTTGCCATTTGTGGATACTTGTGGTGTGCTATCTATCATGAAATCATGACATCATAACATTGCATACATCTTGCATTGGACTAACCTATTTCAAAGACAGGAGGGTTTCATCTTTGTTCTGTTTTGTAGGTCATCATGATGCCCATGCGTAGGAATACCATCCGGATCAACTTTGTCCAGGTTCCCACCTTGCTTAAAGATCTGATTGCAAAGATGCCTGATACTACTTCCTTCCTCAGAAGACATGGTTATCTTCTCAGTTTGGTCACCTCCAAATTGGACGAGCAGATGATGAGTGTTCTGGTCCAATTCTATGATCCACTGTACAATTGTTTTACTTTCCAGGACTACCAGCTGGTTCCCACCTTAGAAGAATTCCCTGAGCTGCTCGGTATCTCTGTTCTGGAACAGACCCCATTTACTGGTTGGGAGAAGATTCTTAGGCCCGAAGAGATTGTTGCAGCCCTTCATATGACCAAAGAAGAGGTAATGGCTATTTGGGAGACTAGAAGTGGAGCAAAGGGCTTTCTGACTAAGTTCTTGGTTGGTAAGGCTAACTATTTCTGGGATAGTCTAGACTTCAAGGCATTCGAGGATATTCTGGCTCTTCTGATATACGGCTTGGTATTGTTTCCGAACTCTGACTCCTTCGTGGATGTAAATGCGTTGAAAATCTTCATCTCTCGCAATCCTGTACCCACTCTCTTGGGTGACATCCTTCATCAGCTTTATGCTGCCCGAAAGCGGGGAACCTTGATGTGTTGTGCTCCGTTATTGGCAAGGTGGTTTATTTCGCACCTTCCCAAATCAGTGCTGAAGAATAAATAAGGCATGGGTTGGGCTTATAGGGTTATGTCTCTCTCCCATAATGACATCATCTGGACTCTCAAGGGTATGGATGAAGAGGCTATCATTGATCGCTGTGGGGAGTATCCCAATGTTCCACTGATAGGAACCCATGGAGGAATTTCTTACAATCCGTGTTTGGCTCTACGTCAGTTTGGGCGTGCCAGAAGAGAAGGACCTCATGAGATGCTAATGCCTAGTATCATCTTTGATTTTCAAGGGGATAGCGGTGAGCAACGTCGCAAATTCATAAGGGCTTGGGATAGAGTTCACAGATCTGATCCACACGAGTTGGGCCCAAAGACTTCTCTGCCAATGGAGCCATATCTCAGATGGGTCTGTATCCGTGCCCAGAAGCTGGGTATGCCATATGAAGTCGTTCGGCCTATCATTGTTGAAGTTTCTAATGAAGAAGGGGTTCTTCCGACCATCCTCCATCCTCATATGCCCACTAACATTGGGGCACTGAAAAGATCTTGGATGCAGCTGAGAGAGGAACGGGATTCCTACCGGGAAAAGTTCAACGAGCAGGAGCAGAAGATCCAGAAGTTGACTAGGCAGCTAGAGAACGAGCGGATTCTCAATGACTATGTCCGCACCGACAAGAAGAGACCATGGGAGCATTGATTGACCTTTGATTATTTCCTTTCCAGTTTTTATTTACTTTTCAGTATTTCCATTCTGGTAACGCCTTAAGGGCACCTTGTTGAACAATTTGAATTTCAAAGTTATCTAATAAAGTGTGTTTCATTTCTTGTTTACAAATTTGAATCTCCCGACTGTCTTTGAAATCATGTCATACGCATCCCATGCACTTCATAACAGGTACCCATTACAGGGCTCTTATATTCTTCGCTTTTTATTTCAGCACTCATCATGTCTGCCGAACCTTCAACTAAGCAAGCCATCAAGGCCCTCCAGGCCCAGAATGCCCAATTCCAAGAGTTGTTCATGAATCTAGCTAAGGGTCAGCAAGATCTGAAGACCCTAATTCTGAAAGAGAAGAAGAAGAAGAAGAAGAAGAAGAAGAGGAAAATCATGTTCAACACAGGGCACATGTTTGGAAATAGGCTACAGAATGAAGTTTATCTGACCACCTCATCTGGAGGGTAAGATAGTCAAGAGGAAAGGAGGGCTCCTAGCCTTGTGGTCTCCGACAACAAGGCGGACTTCGATGAAGAACAGTATCCTCCTACTGAGGATAGATACAAGAAACTGGAAGACCGGTTGAGTGCTATGGAAGTTCAAAAAGTGCCTGGTCTGGACTTTGGTGATCTAGGTCTATCATCTGGGGTAGTGACTCCCCACAAATTCAAGGCACCATCCTTTGCTAAGTATGACGGAATTTCTTGTCTGAAGCTGCACCTCCGGTCATATGTGAGGAAGATTCAGCCTTACACAGCTGATAAGAACCTATGGATCCATTTCTTTCAAGACATTCTCTCAGGGACTCAGCTTGAGTGGTTCTACCAGTTGGACGGAACCAGTATCCGCAGTTGGGAAGATTTGGCTACTTCTTTCTACAGGCAGTATCAGTACAAATCCGACCTCGCTCCTACGCGTACCCAACTTCAGGGTATGTCAATGGGAACGGCTGAAGGATTCAAAGATTATGCTCAGAAGTGGAGGGACCTCGCCGGAAGAGTACAACCACCCTTGGCTGATCGGGAGCTTGTTGATATGTTTCTAAGGATCCTGTCTGGTCCATTTTTCAACCACTTAATTGGAAGCTCTTCGTCTGGGTTTACAGAGCTCATTTTGACCGGTGAGAGGATTGAGGCTGGTATTAAGGCTGGTAAGATACAAAATGTTGCCTCATCAAGCACCGAGAAGAAGCCCTTTAAGAAAGAGTCCAGTGTTGTCTACAGTGCAAGGAGACCGAATAGACCTGAACACCGCCAAGCTATTAATGCGGTTGTTATTTCAAAACCTGCTGGTGCTCCTCAGTACAACAATCAACAGAAGGACGAGATACCTCGAAGGAAATTCACCCGTCTCAGTGTAACACCCTCTAAACCCCGCATATAATTTTCGCAAATATTAAAAATTATAAACTCAGAGTACATGTAATAATCGAGGAATGCTACAATTCTCTTTTAATAAAATAAATTCCTGTCATGCATAATTTTAGTGGTAACTCATACATGTCTACACAGCGGAATAATTTATTTAATAAAATCAAATGTTATAATATTTTCCAAAATCATCAGGGATTAACACCTGGAAAAGTCAACGTCATATTATAACAATTAAAAGAAAATAAACGAGTCTGACTAAAGCAGCTCGACAACCAAACGTTCCCGGAGTTACAACTATCAGAGCATGACCCGGACATACTAAAACGAAACTAAACTAGACACGATAAGCCTTCGCCAAGCACCTGAGCGAAGCTCCTCAATCTGAAATATTCAACAGTAAGGGTGAGCTTCTCAAACATACATTTGGTTATACATTCATAACAATCAATTCACGAAATCATAAGCATCACCCAATCATTAGCATATTTCATAGTTTACAAAACCTTTACAATTCATATATCCATGACATATTGCCTTTCATATTTGCAAACATTCATCAAACATCATCAACCATTTATCAAATCATACGTGCATACAAACAATCAAATATAACATTGGAAAAATCATCCATTCATGTTATATTCGAGTAATGCAACACACCCATGCATGTGGTACCACTTCACCGCCCCATTAAATCGCGGGTCACGGATAACTCACCGTTCCATTATATCGCGGACACGGCTACCACCTCAACGTTCCATTAAATCGCGGACACGTATATTGGCCACCATGTTAATTCCACACAATGGGAATTAACAAATGCAACATGATATGTAAGTATGTAACACTCAGCATACTATGAACATCGATCAACATATCATGCACATCAACAATATCAAACATAACATGATATGAATAGCATGTAATCACTCAGCATACTATTTAAACATCAATCATATCAAGTTACGAATAGCATGTAATCACTCAGCATACTATTCAAACATCAACCAATCACATCAATTATATCATAATTCATGCTCGATAACATATCTAAAAGCATGGCAATAAAAATCCAACATCAAAACACTGAAACCAAAAATTCAGAAAATCATCACAGCAGAGCAACACGGGTGCCCGTGTTGTGCAGCATGTCCAGAAAAACGCACATTTTATTTTTATCAGTACAGGGGATCTGACACGGGTGCCCGTGTTGTGCAACACGGCCCGTGTCGTGCAACCAGAGCACACCATCTCCCAACACAGAAGAGCAACACGGGTGCCCGTGTTGTGCAACACGGCCCGTGTTGCTGAGCGCGTACAGGATTTTCCTGAACCTGCAGCAGCTCAGAAACAGCAGTCCAAACGCGGGAAAACGTCCGCCAAAACGCGCATTTCAGTACCTAACGCATCGAGTTTGTACAATTCACAACAACACCACAATATCCAAGTTACCAACAATTATTATAATAACCTTAATTGGGGATTAACCGTCCTTTTGGGGAATTCTACTGACACTGAGGTTATCCCTACAACTTCCAAGGTAAATTCACGATCATGATATATACTCCCAATTCCTCATTTGGGACCTAAAACTCTTAATCGATTCATAAAAATTGGGAACCTAACCCTTTTCTAACAAGGTTCAGTCCTACGGTTATCGATCCCTAGAAACATCTAACAATTGGGATTTTCCTACAATTACCCGAATCAACCGTACATAAACCCATAAACAAATATAAATCGAGTATAAACCCCCCTTACCTTATCAATTAGCAGCTCTGAGTTCTTGGGCGATGTTCTTCGTTCTCCGTTCTTCAGAGCTCTATTTTCCCAAATTCCAACTTCTGTTCTTACGTGAAAACCAAAAATGAGAAAATGGCCTAAGTCCCAAACATAACTTTATTTCTCTGCACCCCCCACTCTTTACTAACAACATCTAAGCCCAAATAACATAAAAATCCCAATATTCCTTATTTCTTTTATTTTCCTCAAATACTCCAAAATAAATAATTCTTTTTATTTTATTAATTCTAATAAAATAAATTCCCAAATTTAAATAAATCAATTAATTGAAAACGGGGTGTTACAACTCTCCCCCACTAAAAGAGTTTTCGTCCTCGAAAACATACCTTAGACGAACAGCTCCGGATAAGCCTCTTTCATCTGGCTCTCCAGCTCCCAAGTGATATTTCCATCTGCTGGACCTCCCCAAGCAACCTTCACTAATGCTATCTCTTTACCTCTTAACTGTTTCACTTCCCGATCTTCTATCCTCATAGGCAATGCTTCTACTGTTAGGTTATCTCTTACCTGTACATCATCTATTTGGATTACATGAGATGGGTCTGGAATGTATCTCCTCAACTGAGAAACATGAAAAACATCGTGCAAATTCGCAAGTCTCGGAGGTAAAGCAATACGATAAGCAACTTCTCCAACTCTTTCCGTAATCTGAAACGGACCAATAAAACGCGGAGTCAACTTCTTAGACTTCAACGCCCGACCAATACCCGTCATCGGAGTAACTCTCATAAACACATGATCTCCAGCACCGAATTCTAAATTCTTTCTCCTCTTATCATGATAACTTTTCTGACGACTCTGAGAAGCTCTCATCTTCTCTTGAATCAATTTGATCTTTTCAGTAGTCTGCTGAACAATCTCTGGCCCAACTACCGAACTCTCTCCAGATTCATACCAACACAAAGGCGTCCTACACCGTCTACCATACAATGCCTCAAACGGAGCCATACCAATGCTCGAATGGTAACTATTGTTATAAGTAAACTCAATCAATGGCAAATAGCTATCCCAAGCTCCACCTTTTTCTAAAACACAAGCACGCAATAAATCTTCCAACGATTGAATCGTCCTCTCCGTCTGTCCATCAGTCTGAGGATGGTAAGCTGAACTCAATCTCAACTTAGTACCCAAAGCCTTCTGCAATCCTTCCCAAAATTTCGAAGTGAACCTCGGATCCCTATCTGACACAATACTAGAAGGAACTCCATGCAAACTCACTATTTTCTCAATATACAACTGTGCCAATCTCTCCATCGAGTAATCCATTCGCACCGGTATAAAATGAGCAGACTTAGTCAACCTATCCACAACGACCCATATTGCTTCACAATTCATAGGAGTCCTCGGCAACCCAGATACAAAATCCATAGAAATACTATCCCACTTCCATTCTGGAATAAACATCGGTTGCATAAATCCAGACGGCTTCTGATGCTCAATCTTCGATTTCTGACAGATTAAACATGCATACACAAATTCAGCTATTTCCTTTTTCATTCCCGGCCACCAAAACAATTTCTTTAAATCATGATACATTTTCGTGGCACCCGGATGAATGCTCATCCCACTGCGATGTCCTTCCTCTAATATACTCTTCTTGATTTCTGCGACATCAGGAACACAAACTCTATCGCCAAATCTCATAACATCATTTTCATCAATTCTAAACTCACCACCTTGACCTTGGTTGATCAATGTCAATTTATCAACTAAATTAACATCAGATTTCTGCCCGATCCTGATCTCTTCTAGAATACCACTAGTAAGTCTCAACATACCCAAACGAACACACTTCGGAGTACTTTCACAAACTAAACTCAAATCTCGGAATTGTTCAATTAAATCCAATTCACGAACCATCATCATAGACATATGCAAGGATTTCCTGCTCAAAGCATCCGCAACCACATTTGCCTTACCAGGATGGTAATTCAAACCAAAATCATAATCCTTGAGAAATTCCAACCACCTTCTTTGCCTCATATTGAGCTCTTTCTGATCGAAAAGATACTTCAAACTCTTATGATCGCTATACACTTCAAATCTCGAACCATACAGATAATGTCTCCACAATTTCAAGACAAACACAACTGCTGCCAACTCTAAGTCATGAGTAGGATAGTTCCTTTCATGAACCTTCAACTGTCTCGAAGCATACGCAACTACCTGCTGATTCTGCATTAAAACACCACCTAAACCCAACAGAGATGCATCACAATAGACCACAAAAGATTCCACCGGATTTGGCAAAATCAGAATAGGAGCACTTGTCAATCTCCGCTTCAATTCTTGGAAACCTTTCTCACAATCAGAATCCCAAATAAACGCTTGTCCTTTACGAGTCAACTTCGTCAACGGCAATGCTAACTTTGAGAATCCTTCGATAAACTTTCTGTAATAACCTGCAAGACCAAGAAAACTTCTGATTTCAGAAACAGTCTTCGGCGCTTCCCACTGAGATACCGCTTCTACTTTCGTAGGATCCACTGCAATACCATTCTTAGAAATCACATGTCCAAGAAAACTAACTTCATTTAGCCAGAACTCACATTTGGACAACTTTGCATACAACTTCCTATCTTTCAACAACTCTAACACAATTCTGAGATGTTCCGCATGCTCTTTGTCATTCTTGGAATAAATCAGAATGTCATCAATAAAAACCACAACAAACTTATCCAGATACGGATGAAAAATCCTGTTCATATATTCCATGAAAACACCCGGTGCATTAGTAACTCCGAACGGCATAACAGAGTATTCATAATGCCCATACCTCGTCCGAAAAGCAGTCTTTTGAATATCTTCTGCTTTCACACGAATCTGATGATATCCCGATCTCAAGTCAACCTTACTGAATACACTGGCTCCAATTAGTTGATCCATTAAATCATCAATCCTCGGTAACGGATACCGATTCTTAATGGTTACCTTGTTCAATTGCCTGTAATCAACACACAGTCTCATAGAACCTTCTTTCTTCTTAACCAACAATACCGGAGCACCCCAAGGCGAAACACTTGGACGAATAAACTTCTTCTCCAGTAAATCTTCCAACTGACTCTTCAATTCAGCCAACTCAGACGCAGACATACGATATGGCGCCATCGACACCGGTCTCGTACCAGGAATCAAATCTATAGAGAATTCCACTTCTCTCTCAGGAGGTAACTCGCCAATATCGTCCGGAAAGACTTCTGGAAAATCACACACCACTGGCAATTCTACACTCCTGACCTTTCCTGTTGCATCTAATGAAGCAAGTAACATAAACACATTAGCACCGTCTTCCATTGCTTCTTGTACCTGCCTAGCAGTCATAGTCAAATTCTCGACACCAACTGCTTCTGGAAAAATCACCGTCTTAGCAAAGCAGTTCAGATGAACCCGGTTAAATTCCAACCAGTTCATCCCAAGGATAATATCAATTTGTTCAAGCGGTAGGCACACTAAATCCATACCGAAACCTCTACCAAAAATCTCAATAGGACAATTCCTACATACAAGTGAAGTTGTCACTGAACCCGATGCAGGAGTATCAACAACCATGCTACCTCGCATACCAGATATGTCCAGTTTCAACCTCTCAGCACAATCCAGAGAAATGAAAGAATGAGTTGCACCAGTATCAATAATTGCAACTAAAGGTGTGCCATGAATAAAACACGTACCTTTAATCAATCGATCCTCTGGGGTAGTCTCAGATCCAGACAAGGCAAACACTTTTCCACCTGACTGATCCTTCCTAGGCTTAGGACACTGCGGACGAATGTGACCTTCTTCGCCACAATTGTAACAAGTAACAGACTTCCCTTTGCAATCAATAGACAAATGACCAGCCTTTCCACATTTATAGCACTTCTTCTCATCACTCTTGCAATCTCGAATGTGATGACCAGACTCACCACACCTGTAGCATCTGATAGGAGCCTTAGAATCTCCCCCACTAGGCCTTTTCCAACCGCCTGATCTCTGGTTATCTCTACCATATGGCTTGCCACGGTCCATATGTTGCTTCCCTCTTTTATCAACAGCTCCACGAGAGTGAGACGATCTATTCTTGGTAATATCTTCTTCCAAGATTCTGCTACAATCCACCAGATCAGAAAATCTACGAATACGCTGGTACCTGATTCCCTGCTTAATCTCATCTCGGAGGCCATTCTCAAATTTGATACATTTAGAGAATTCTCCAGCCTCATCATTGTTGTAGTGTGCATAATACTTTGCCAGCTCAGTGAACTTAGTAGCATACTCACTAACAGTCAGATTGCCCTGCTTAAGCTCCAAAAATTCAATTTCCTTTCTTCCCCGAACATCTTCAGGAAAGTACCTCCTCAGAAAAGCCCTTCTGAAGTTAGCCCAAGTCAGTGCCTCTCCATCCTGAACCATTTCGGTCCTTGTGGCAACCCACCAGACGTCGGCCTCTTCTGCCAACATATGCGTACCATATCTGACTTTCAGATCTTCGGCACAGTCAATCACACGGAAAATCCTTTCAATTTCCTTCAGCCACTTCTGAGCACCTTCAGGGTCATGTGTACCTTTGAACAACGGAGGATTGTTCCTTTGGAAATTTCCCAATTGCCTATCAGCACCAATCACGCCTCCAGTTGGGTTTCCAGCAAGTACACCAGCTAACATCCCCAAAGCCTCAGCTAGTGCAGCATCATTTCGTCCATTACCTCTTCCAGCCATATTCCTGAGAATTAAAACATACTCCACATCAGAATACAGTATCGACAGTGTTACCTTGCACTAGTCGCATACGAAAAGGAATGACTGACTCAAGACTCTGGTCACAACGACCGACTATGCTCTGATACCACTATTGTAACACCCTCTAAACCCCGCATATAATTTTCGCAAATATTAAAAATTATAAACTCAGAGTACATGTAATAATCGAGGAATGCTACAATTCTCTTTTAATAAAATAAATTCCTGTCATGCATAATTTTAGTGGTAACTCATACATGTCTACACAGCGGAATAATTTATTTAATAAAATCAAATGTTATAATATTTTCCAAAATCATCAGGGATTAACACCTGGAAAAGTCAACGTCATATTATAACAATTAAAAGAAAATAAACGAGTCTGACTAAAGCAGCTCGACAACCAAACGTTCCCGGAGTTACAACTATCAGAGCATGACCCGGACATACTAAAACGAAACTAAACTAGACACGATAAGCCTTCGCCAAGCACCTGAGCGAAGCTCCTCAATCTGAAATATTCAACAGTAAGGGTGAGCTTCTCAAACATACATTTGGTTATACATTCATAACAATCAATTCACGAAATCATAAGCATCACCCAATCATTAGCATATTTCATAGTTTACAAAACCTTTACAATTCATATATCCATGACATATTGCCTTTCATATTTGCAAACATTCATCAAACATCATCAACCATTTATCAAATCATACGTGCATACAAACAATCAAATATAACATTGGAAAAATCATCCATTCATGTTATATTCGAGTAATGCAACACACCCATGCATGTGGTACCACTTCACCGCCCCATTAAATCGCGGGTCACGGATAACTCACCGTTCCATTATATCGCGGACACGGCTACCACCTCAACGTTCCATTAAATCGCGGACACGTATATTGGCCACCATGTTAATTCCACACAATGGGAATTAACAAATGCAACATGATATGTAAGTATGTAACACTCAGCATACTATGAACATCGATCAACATATCATGCACATCAACAATATCAAACATAACATGATATGAATAGCATGTAATCACTCAGCATACTATTTAAACATCAATCATATCAAGTTACGAATAGCATGTAATCACTCAGCATACTATTCAAACATCAACCAATCACATCAATTATATCATAATTCATGCTCGATAACATATCTAAAAGCATGGCAATAAAAATCCAACATCAAAACACTGAAACCAAAAATTCAGAAAATCATCACAGCAGAGCAACACGGGTGCCCGTGTTGTGCAGCATGTCCAGAAAAACGCACATTTTATTTTTATCAGTACAGGGGATCTGACACGGGTGCCCGTGTTGTGCAACACGGCCCGTGTCGTGCAACCAGAGCACACCATCTCCCAACACAGAAGAGCAACACGGGTGCCCGTGTTGTGCAACACGGCCCGTGTTGCTGAGCGCGTACAGGATTTTCCTGAACCTGCAGCAGCTCAGAAACAGCAGTCCAAACGCGGGAAAACGTCCGCCAAAACGCGCATTTCAGTACCTAACGCATCGAGTTTGTACAATTCACAACAACACCACAATATCCAAGTTACCAACAATTATTATAATAACCTTAATTGGGGATTAACCGTCCTTTTGGGGAATTCTACTGACACTGAGGTTATCCCTACAACTTCCAAGGTAAATTCACGATCATGATATATACTCCCAATTCCTCATTTGGGACCTAAAACTCTTAATCGATTCATAAAAATTGGGAACCTAACCCTTTTCTAACAAGGTTCAGTCCTACGGTTATCGATCCCTAGAAACATCTAACAATTGGGATTTTCCTACAATTACCCGAATCAACCGTACATAAACCCATAAACAAATATAAATCGAGTATAAACCCCCCTTACCTTATCAATTAGCAGCTCTGAGTTCTTGGGCGATGTTCTTCGTTCTCCGTTCTTCAGAGCTCTATTTTCCCAAATTCCAACTTCTGTTCTTACGTGAAAACCAAAAATGAGAAAATGGCCTAAGTCCCAAACATAACTTTATTTCTCTGCACCCCCCACTCTTTACTAACAACATCTAAGCCCAAATAACATAAAAATCCCAATATTCCTTATTTCTTTTATTTTCCTCAAATACTCCAAAATAAATAATTCTTTTTATTTTATTAATTCTAATAAAATAAATTCCCAAATTTAAATAAATCAATTAATTGAAAACGGGGTGTTACAACTCTCCCCCACTAAAAGAGTTTTCGTCCTCGAAAACATACCTTAGACGAACAGCTCCGGATAAGCCTCTTTCATCTGGCTCTCCAGCTCCCAAGTGATATTTCCATCTGCTGGACCTCCCCAAGCAACCTTCACTAATGCTATCTCTTTACCTCTTAACTGTTTCACTTCCCGATCTTCTATCCTCATAGGCAATGCTTCTACTGTTAGGTTATCTCTTACCTGTACATCATCTATTTGGATTACATGAGATGGGTCTGGAATGTATCTCCTCAACTGAGAAACATGAAAAACATCGTGCAAATTCGCAAGTCTCGGAGGTAAAGCAATACGATAAGCAACTTCTCCAACTCTTTCCGTAATCTGAAACGGACCAATAAAACGCGGAGTCAACTTCTTAGACTTCAACGCCCGACCAATACCCGTCATCGGAGTAACTCTCATAAACACATGATCTCCAGCACCGAATTCTAAATTCTTTCTCCTCTTATCATGATAACTTTTCTGACGACTCTGAGAAGCTCTCATCTTCTCTTGAATCAATTTGATCTTTTCAGTAGTCTGCTGAACAATCTCTGGCCCAACTACCGAACTCTCTCCAGATTCATACCAACACAAAGGCGTCCTACACCGTCTACCATACAATGCCTCAAACGGAGCCATACCAATGCTCGAATGGTAACTATTGTTATAAGTAAACTCAATCAATGGCAAATAGCTATCCCAAGCTCCACCTTTTTCTAAAACACAAGCACGCAATAAATCTTCCAACGATTGAATCGTCCTCTCCGTCTGTCCATCAGTCTGAGGATGGTAAGCTGAACTCAATCTCAACTTAGTACCCAAAGCCTTCTGCAATCCTTCCCAAAATTTCGAAGTGAACCTCGGATCCCTATCTGACACAATACTAGAAGGAACTCCATGCAAACTCACTATTTTCTCAATATACAACTGTGCCAATCTCTCCATCGAGTAATCCATTCGCACCGGTATAAAATGAGCAGACTTAGTCAACCTATCCACAACGACCCATATTGCTTCACAATTCATAGGAGTCCTCGGCAACCCAGATACAAAATCCATAGAAATACTATCCCACTTCCATTCTGGAATAAACATCGGTTGCATAAATCCAGACGGCTTCTGATGCTCAATCTTCGATTTCTGACAGATTAAACATGCATACACAAATTCAGCTATTTCCTTTTTCATTCCCGGCCACCAAAAAAATTTCTTTAAATCATGATACATTTTCGTGGCACCCGGATGAATGCTCATCCCACTGCGATGTCCTTCCTCTAATATACTCTTCTTGATTTCTGCGACATCAGGAACACAAACTCTATCGCCAAATCTCATAACATCATTTTCATCAATTCTAAACTCACCACCTTGACCTTGGTTGATCAATGTCAATTTATCAACTAAATTAACATCAGATTTCTGCCCGATCCTGATCTCTTCTAGAATACCACTAGTAAGTCTCAACATACCCAAACGAACACACTTCGGAGTACTTTCACAAACTAAACTCAAATCTCGGAATTGTTCAATTAAATCCAATTCACGAACCATCATCATTATCAAAAGAATTAAAATTAACCTAATTTAAAACTAAATTTAATTACATGCAAATTTATTCATGAAAATATTAAAACAAAAATATTTATTATTTTAATTCTTTTTTTCTGATTTTTTGTGATATTTTATATTTTGTGAAAATAATTAATTTAATTAAACAAAACAATTATTAATAAGAATAGAAATAATGCAAAGAAGAAATATTAAAAAAAGCAAACCTAGGGGGGGTGTCAGTCCCCAACATGGAGGTTAAGTCCAAGCATTTTGAGCCCAATTCAATTCCTGGCCTTGTGGACTTTTTTATTCACGTGCAGAGGCGTTGACCGGGATCCACTATGTTCCTCAATTCTTAGCCTTGTGATTGTTGAAGCTGGGCACGTGGACGCTTGATTTAGGAAGATGTACGGTGCGCTCCACTTTTGAAACTGCATATGAACATGTATTGCAAAATAATATGGAAATAACGTAGACCTGGGGCTCGAACCCAGGTCAGGACTGTTGCTACCACTATGCCTTGCCACTGAACCAGTTGTTGCGCTTTGTATATAAAATAAACGAAGAATAATATAATAAGAAACAATGGTTAGTGGTTCAAAAACGCGCGAAATTTAAAAGAGCCAATGGTTGCTGGCCACGAGTTCGTCTTCTTCGCGTGCATGAAATACAAAAACAAAAGCCACGGTTTTTTCACCGTTTCAGAATGGGTCCTTTGAGAAAATAGCGATTAGCCCCACAACGCTCATAAATTGAGCGCGAGGGTTCCATGGTCTTCGTCCTCATGCGCTGATTTGAATGGTGGTGGTCAGGGGTTCCAATTTTTCCTCGTTTCAAAATCCCTAATCTGAAGCTCTGTAAACCCTAAAAATCAAACATGGCATAATCGCGTGTAGCACATAAAAATACAATTAAATGTATTGGTTAGCTTCAGAACTTCATAATGAACATGAATCAAGTATTAAAAATTACAAAGGATGCGTAAATCATGATGCACGATTATGAATTTTTCTTGGTACAGTTTGCATTCGTGTTACCAATTCCTTGAGTCTTGATGGATGTTAGTGATTGGAATATGTCAAGTGATGCTTGAGGAAGCTATTGAAACAAGAATTCTGCCTTGAATCGCCTTGTAAGGGTGTTTTCAGTTTTGAGGTTTTAGAGAGAAATTTCAAGTTTTACAATGGCTCTTGGGCGCAGCTCAGTGTGTTTTTAACATTAGGGTTGTGATCAGGCTTTTGTATTGAGTCAATTAGGTCAAGAATATTGATCCAAATCTCTTGCAATCATGGTTTTGAAGATTTGATTTTCCATCATTATTTTCCAAATATTTTCCATGTGCTTTTTGTTCAAATCATCTCCAATCTCTCCAAATCTTTCTATATTGGGATGTGCACGAATTATAGAGAATAAAACATGTACAAAAAGATTTGTTAGGTTAAGTTAAATATTTTTCACATATTTAATTGATTTAAGTGAATTATTATAAATAAAAATTCAAATAAATAAATAAAAAATGAAATAATACTTCCCTTTGGGCCAAGTGGTCGTGCATATGCTTGGAATGATGAATTGTGGAAGAAACATGGGCCCATTAGCAATTTTAGGTCATTTGAATCAATGTTGACTTTTCAAAATATCCAAAAATTTCCCAATTTCCACAAGGCATAACTTTCTCAATTTTTAATCTTTTCTCATGTTCTTGGACATTTTGGAAAGGTATTTGAGTCCTCTAACCAATGTCTTTGGTCCCATGTCATTTTGATTTACCAATCTCAAGTTATGGCCTTTGACTTAAAGTCCCTTTTTGTTGACTTTTGAAAATGACCTATAATGTTGAAATTGATAACTTTTTGTGAGAGCATTTCTTGGACTTGAAGTATGAAGATGAGTTGTAGGAAATGTCTTTCTCTTCAAAATGAGCTTTGGATGGAATTTTTCTGATAATCCATGTGAAAGTTATGCCCTGGTCAATTTCAGTTGACTTTTTTAGTTGTCCAAATAAGGAAACTTTTGCATCTTGATGATTTCTGAGCCAAACTTTGAGAATCATGATCAAGCATTGATCAAATGATGTTTGTGGCTTCAAAATGATATGTTGACCAAAAATTTGAACTTTTGACTGTCAAATGACCATTTTGCCCCTACAGTTGATTGTAGTGCAATCTAGGGTTTTAACTGTGCAATTTTGAGCTGAATGTCTTGAAACTTGATATGAGGATGCTTGACCATGTTTGTAGGCATATGAGACTTGGTTGAGCCTTTAGAAACTTCATTTTCTTGATCAAAACAGAAACCCTAATTTTGACTGCTTAGGAGGTCTTTGCACTGTGCAACCCTTGGGGAACTTTTGCAGTTTGACTTGGCAATTTCTTGAAGAATATGGGAGGGAAAATTTTGGGGTACAACAGTTGCCCCTGTTCAATCTTCTTAGACTTGAGGATGCAGATTGGCTGACGTGCCTTTCGTAATCCGAGGGTAGAAGATGATTGAACACTAGAGTGCCCAGAAATTTGCGCTCACATAGTAGCAGTGTGATGATGGAATGGGCTTATAGATGCCATTTGGAGATTGATGGATAGGATGATGGGCTTATAGATGCCATCTGGATGTTGATCGCGTAAGAGATTCCTTAGCGAGAACCTGCATACCTGCAAAAGAAACATGAGTACCTGACACGTTGCAGGAGTTGACTTCAGATGCTTGGCATAGATATGTCCCGACTGGTTACGGGAGCTGGATCTGGAGCTTCAAACGGTGATGAACGAACCAGGGATGGTTGCTACCTTAGCATGAGCAGTAAGAGAACCTTGGGTGACTTTAACTTCAACAATGCTCGTTGAGAAAATCTTGGTGGGAATTACCATCTTCGCAGTATCGGGAAGGGAACCGTAGGCAATTATAATCTCGAACGAGAATTACACCTCACACACCGTCGGGGAGAGAACCATAGGAAATTATAATCTGAATGGAATTATCACCTCACTCACCGTTGGAGAGGGAACCATAGGAAATGGAATTATCACCTCACTCACCGTCGGAGAGGGAACCATCTGAAAAGGAATTATCACCTCACTCACCGTCGGAGAGGGAACCATCTGAAAAGGAATTATCACCTCACTCACCGTCGGAGAGGGAACCATCTGAAAGGGAATTATCACCTCACTCACCGTCGGAGAGGGAACCATCTGTAAAGGAATTATCACCTCACTCACCGTCGGAGAGGGAACCATCTGTAAAGGAATTATCACCTCACTCACTGTCGGAGAGGGAACCATCTGTAAAGGAATTATCACCTTACTCACCGTCGGAGAGGGAACCATAGGAAAAGGAATTATCACCTCACTCACCGTCGGAGAGGGAACCACTTATAATCTGAAATAAAAAACTACAATGGAAATCTCATGCACCGTCGGAGAGAGAACCAATAGGAAAATATAACCTGGGATAACTTCTACTGAGTCTTTATCAGAAAAATCTGTTGGGAGTCGATTTAGCTGGACTAGAGAAGGCCTGGGACTGGATAAGAAACCTTTGGAGTCGATTAACTGAACCGGTCTAGATCTTGAAATATGATTGAGAGTTTCAATTGCATCTTTCCTGAAAGGTAGAGATCAGTCATATGTTATGCATGATATGGACCAAGCAATGATGTTCTCAACATGAATGAGATTTGTATGATATGATGCGTCTATGCATGCTATAATGATGTATGTGATATTTTATGGATGTATGTATTCGTCTAGGAAAGTAAATCCTTGACGGGTGCCGGGAAGTCATATCCTGGGCTGATGTTGAAGAATAGATTTTGCTTCCGCTGGGGATGATAATTGCAAGACTACCGGTAGGAGAAGATAACTCCGTTGAGGAATAAACTTGGCAAATGGAGGATTCTGCGGGGAGAAAAAATACTCTAGCGACCTTGCTGGGAAGCAATACTCTGTGGGGAAAAAATACTCTAGCGACCATGCTGGGGAAAAATACTCTGTGGGGATAGAGGTATCTTGCTGAATTGTTGATGGTAACTTGCTGAGGATATCTTTGCTGTATTGGAAGTGTTGATAGACTTCGCTGGGGATAAGAAGACTTCGTCGAGGATGCTCTTTCCGTGGCTTTTGGCTGAGGATAACCCAGTTATATCCTGTTAAGGAAATAACTCTTTAAATCAAGCCGGACGCGTTCGTGCTCTGCGAGGGATAAGCTTCCAGAATCTACTGGGTATAAGCTTACTGCTTGGGGAGATGGACTCCAATTTTCCTGGGGAATTAGATTGGACTCTCCTGGGGAGATTTTGGACTGTAATTTTGTAAGTTGAAAGAGGGCACATATGTAGGGTTGCCTGCTGATGAGCTCGTGTAAAACCGTATCTGAAATGGAGAAGGAACCTGGGTAGGGTTACTTTGATGATGAGTTCGTGTAAAACTTCGTTCTTGGAAAGGGAGAACCTGTGTAGGGTTTCTGGGTGACGAGTCCATGTAAAACTGCATCTTGAAGAGAGGGAATCGGTGTAGGGTTGCTTGGTGAGGTAAGTTCATGTAAAACTTCTTGATGAACCGGGGTGAGGTTATCTTGAGCTAAATCCATGTAAGACTTCTGGGGGGGGGGGGGGAATCGGGGTTAGGTTGCCGCAGGATAAGTTAGTGTAAAACTTCTTGACGAACCGAGGTAAGGTCATCTTGAGATAGGTCCATGTAAGACTTCTGGAGGAACCGGGGTTAGGTTACGGCAGGATAAGTTTGTGTAAAACTTCTTGATGAACCGGGGTTAGGTCATCTTGAGATAGGTCCATGTAAGACTTCTGGAGGAACCGGGGTTAGGTTACTTGGATAAGTTTGTGTAAAAACTTCTTGATGAACCGGGGTTAGGTTTTCTTGAGATAGGTCCATG
The DNA here is from genome assembly GCA_948472305.1 of Vicia faba. Taxonomy (NCBI): domain Eukaryota; kingdom Viridiplantae; phylum Streptophyta; class Magnoliopsida; order Fabales; family Fabaceae; genus Vicia; species Vicia faba. The sequence goes on from OX451735.1 coordinate 1,050,440,627, forward strand.
TAAGACTTCTGGAGGAACCGGGGTTAGGTTACTTGGATAAATCCATGTAAGATTTCTGGGAGGAACCGGGGTTAGGTTACCTTGGGATAAATCCATGTAAGATTTCTGGAGGAACCGGGGTTAGGTTACTTGGGATAAATCCATGTAAGATTTCTGGAGGAACCGGGGTTAGGTTACGGCAGGATAAGTTCGTGTAAAACTTCTTCTGAAAATTGAGAAGGGACCGGTGTAGGGTTGCATGATTTTGATTAAGTGGATGATTGTCCTGTTTGGTTTCGGATGTTAACCCACGATCTGGAATTTGTAAAGGTAGATGGTAATCATCCTTATGTTGATCTTTCCTTTGTACTTTGGTTGACAGAGCAATTGGATCGCCTGAATAACTCATTATTGCCCCTGCTTCGGAAATGAGGGAAGAGGATACCTGTGTGGGTGATTGACAAATCTTCGGGTAGACAAATGACGAGATGCCGGGACATAGTCGTACGCTTTGATCCCTAACTTTTGCCTGGACCGCCCTTTCGGGTTTTCAGTCCACCGGGATACCCATTTTTGCCCAAGCCGCCTTTTCAGGTTTTCGACTTGCCGGGTGTACATATTTTCCATTTTCATCCCTTACTTTTGCACGAACCCTTTTGGTTCGACGGGAAGCCCTTATTTTTGCCTAGGTATGTCAACCTAGCGGGTCTTTGATTGTGCGTAGTATTTTTTCGACTATGTCCGTGCTTTCAGAATGTAGGGAGTTGCCCCTGTTAGAAGTGTTTTGTCATGCCACCAGAAGGTGTTTAATCAGGCAAGGTTCATTGCTGGGAATTCATGTTCAATGCCCCAAGTGGCTCAGGCGGAGGTTTGCCCCTGGCTGTTTTGGCCTTTGAGAGATTCTCTGAATCTTGATTGGACTGCCCCAGATGATGGACCATGATCATGTCATGCCCCTTGATTGAAAGTGCTTTTGTTCACTAGGTATTCATCGTGCGAATTTCCTTGCTGTTCAAACAAAAAGTCATACGCAAACAAAGTTATGTTAAAAATGCAAAGCCTATGTCTGTCTTGAAGATTTGGAAAATGCATTCTTTTTCATAAAACGAGTGAATGTTTGTAAAACGTGATGTCAACTCCTTCTTTATAGTAAGCCTTAAGGAGTCAGGACACCTTTCGTCACAGTATGCTTTCGAACTAACCCATGCTTCAGCTAGGACTTTTAAGGGTTATAACGTGGCCTGGTTCACGGTTTAAGAAACAAAGGATAAAGGCCCAAATTATTTGTACCCACCCGCTCTTCGTGATGTTCTCTAAACCTAAACTCAGTTGATCGTGCGTTAGACCTTATTCGAGTCTTTGCTTTGATTTTCCGGTGATGATTCGGATGTTGACAATTTATTTTGAATAGGCAGTCATTTTTGTCGAGGGTTTGTAAGATCTCTTTTCTTGATTGATTTTTGTTATCCCTTTTTTTTTGCCTGAGCTGTTCTTTTGTGATTACAGTCAGCGGGATGCCCCAGTTTGTAAGTCTCCTTCATTGGTTTTTGACTTATTGGGTTTTTTTTTTTGAGATATAATGACTGCCTTTCTCTATTGATTATTCGGAACCATCACTGTCTTCCTTTTCTTTTGTAAAGATCTTTTTGGTGCCATTTGTTATGCACTTGGATCAACTGAGAGAACTACCCTGCCCCAGGTTATGATATAGGGTTTTTAATTTTTGAAAAGAAAAAAACTCCTACTTCTTTGGCTCAAAGGGGTTGACGAGGGATTATCATCCTTATAACTCCAGTGTTTGGGGATTGAAACAATGCCTGTACCTCATCAGCGGGGTCTGTTCAAAAGCATACTGTAGATTGTGGTATCATTTTCGTCATCCTCCCTCAAGAGGCTTAGAATTATTATTTAAGAGTTGATCATCAGAAAAAATATGAAAATAATTTGCGTATAGTGAATACGAATATATTGCTTCAAAACAGACATATGCGATGTATTAATGAAATAACAATTTTTAACAATGAGTAAATGTTTGAACAAAAGAAAACTGCAACTTGAACATTCGAATGAACAAAAATTCTTCTCATCTCCGGGCTTGTTACTTCAAATGGTGCCTCCTGTAGGGATGGTAGAAGCACTCAGCCTGGCCATCTTGGGTGAATTCCACAGCTCCTTCCTCAATCAGGTCCTGGATCTTATTTTTCAGAGTCCAACAATCCTCTATAGCATGCCCCGGGCTGTCAGAATGATAAGCGCAGTGAGCGTTGGGGTTATACCTTGAAGGTGTCCTGTTGGGATTCTTAGGAGGATCCTTTAGAGTTACCAAGTTCAACCTCAGCAGTTGTTGTAAGGCTTGAGGCAGCGACACGTTGAGCTTGGTGAATTGCCTTTTGGGCTTGTCTGGTTGAAGCTGGTGAGGTTGATACTGAATTGGTGGTACTGAAGCCACATGAGGAGCTTTCTCCTTGCCTCTTTGTCTCAAGGAGGGTCGAACGATGATTGGCTTTTTACCCTTAGACGTTTGCCCCAGCTGGTTACCCCGAAGCAGTTGGTTGATGAGAACCTCGAGCTCGTCTTGTCTTTGAGCTAAACTTTGAATGGCAGTCGCCTTCCCCAGCATCTGAACTTTCAATGTATCCACCTCCGCTGGCAGATGTTTCAGCCGTTCGCCCTCAACGCTGTTCCTGACCAAAGTCTCCATGAGGAGTGTCCTTAGCTCCTCCTGCCCCTTGGATAGATTCAGGAGGATTTCCCAAACCGAGTCTCTTGAGCAAGAAGGTCCTGGTTATTTTGTTGGGAAGCCATTGCTGAAATAAACAGCGAGAACGGTAAGTGACCTGCAACAAGGATACCTGTTATGCAATGATGAGTATGACATGCATGCAATGTTTTCAAGGACCTCGCAGGGTAAACAAGAAAATTGGTTAGCATCTGGATCCAGTAGCTTGATTGAAAGAACTTCATATTTGTTGAGAGTCTTTCTTCCAAGGGTCAAAGGCTCACCATATCCAGTGGGTCATAGCCCCTGACTTTAGTCATCATGTCTGGTTTTGATTTCCAAACAACCTTCGTTAGGGGAACCTTCTTCAGGAGTCAGAGCTCACCATATCAAGTGGGTCATAGCCCCTAACAACCTTGGCTAGAGGAAAATAAATCCTCTTTGCCCCTTGCTAGATGTTTGATTCATCCTGACCTGCATCACAAGCCCTTGAGATCCTTGAAATGGGTTAGGATGTATGCAATGGTATGATGTTATGCTATGCATGGGGGTAATGTAAGTAACCCTGTTATGAGTCCCAATTAAGGACTGCAAACCAAAACCTGCAAGAAACTCAAGTAAAACCTGTCATGAGTCCCAATTAAGGACTATAAACAGAACCTGCAAGTAGTTAGTACACCCTGTTATGTGTCCCAATTAGGGACTATAAACAAAACCTGCAAGTAGCTTATGTGTCAGATAACATGCATGCAAATAGTCAAGATGGAAGGCACACAAGTCACATAAGAGAGCCCTTAGAGTTTAGGCCAGCATGGGGTCTGGGTAGTACCCTCTTGAAGTCGGTGGGTTCAACCTGTCCTAATCAAAGCAACCAGGTTCTAAGGTTCCCAATATCACGGGATTGCTTTCATTGTTCATTGTTTCGATTTAGCCACTGAACTGGCGACCGAAATATTCCAGGAAAGCAACCCTCAATTGAGTGTAGTATCGAGTATCAACCAACCTCGGACTGCACCAAAGTCAGTTATCTCACTACCCTAAAGAGGCCAAGATAGTTCAATTAAGGTTCCTAAGGTCTGTTGATGCTTCACGACACCACGCGGAGGCCCCGTACTCTCCTTGACTGAACTCAAGGGTTACCGGTACACACCAAAGTGCCACATCAACGTAGCAGACTGCTTCAACCATGTCGGTATACCCCGCACAGTTCCCTCACAGCCTTGTTGCTACTTTCTAAGAAGGTATCCCCAGATCCGGGTTTAGGATCTATAGAACTCCCAAGCAACCCACAATTTAAAGCACACAAGGAAAACAATTGAAAACACAGTTATGAACTAGCCCTAAGGTACACCTCACTTTATAAGTTTATTCCCCAGCAGAGTCGCCAGTTCTGTGATCGGTGGATCTGGAACTGACTGTTTAACGCTGGTTCGCGAAATGTCGCGGAAGCAAGAGTCGCCACCGTCTTTTATTTTCTCCAAATGGAAAGGACAAAAGCACATAAAAATTCCTTAAAGAGATTGCTCTCGGTTCGGGAGGTAGATTATAGAAAGGGAAGGTGTTAGCACCCTTTCTATCCATGGTTATCCATGGGCTCTTAGATACTTGCTCATTGTGTTTTCAAAAATTGTTTGTTTGCTTTTCAACTGTGGGTTTTAAAAAGTTTCTTTGAAAATTCCAGTTCGACTCTTGTATCAGTCCTCAAGAGTGTTTGAAAAATTGCTTTCGAAAGCTTTTTGAAAAGGTGTAGGTGTGAAAAGTGTTTTTGAATTTGTTTTGAATTTAGAGCAAGTATCTAGAGTCGTCTACCTACCCTAAGGAATTCGTCTGTGTAAATGTCCTTTAAAGTAGTGCCATCCCACCATTGAGAGGTAGGTAGCACCACCGTTGGAGGTGTTCGGGTCAATTCGAGGTTCGGGACATGGTGATCACTGGAGCAATGGGAAGACACCTTAGAAGCTACCCTCATGCCAGGTTCCCGGATCATGAGGATTTACTAAGACATCCTCTACTCGACGATCACCTTTCGAGGCAAGGCAACAGTGAGGCGTACCCTAGGGGTGGTGTGTGATTTGTGTGTCGTTTTCAGTTATTTTGTCTTGTTCATGTTATTGGTGTTCTACGTTTGATTTTATTTTGTCCATACATTCTTTCATGTCATTTGATTAACAGTTAAAAAGTTGCAAGGAAAGTAAATTCTAAGCTATTACAAACGGCGCGGGTCTACATCGCCAAAATTAACCAGGACCCGATTTGACAGAAAATAAATAAACAAAGTAAATAAAGAATTAAAAGTGCGAGCAATTATTTACACGGCTTCGGGAGAGGTACATAAATATTTAAACAAAGTAAAAGAAAAATGCGAATTAATGAGAATTAAACGAAGCGAGGGCGTTGGACCCTTATTGCGAAATTAAATTAACGATGAATTAATTAATTAAAAAGAAAGCAAGAATTTTGTTTTTTTTTGTGTTTTATGTTTTTTAAGATTTAATATGAAAAGGGAGAATTAATTAAAATCAAAATAAGATGCAAACCCTAATTCTAGTTATTTTTTAATTTATTAAGAAATATTGAAATTTTTAACCTAAATTAAACCTAATTTTTACATGCAAATTTGATTATAAAAATAAATAAAATAAATATTTAATTATTTGAAAGAAAAATAAAAAGGGTGAAAAATTATTAATTAAACCCTAGTTCTACATTTTTTAGATTTTTATCAAAAGAATTAAAATTAACCTAATTTAAAACTAAATTTAATTACATGCAAATTTATTCATGAAAATATTAAAACAAAAATATTTATTATTTTAATTCTTTTTTTCTGATTTTTTGTGATATTTTATATTTTGTGAAAATAATTAATTTAATTAAACAAAACAATTATTAATAAGAATAGAAATAATGCAAAGAAGAAATATTAAAAAAAGCAAACCTAGGGGGGGTGTCAGTCCCCAACATGGAGGTTAAGTCCAAGCATTTTGAGCCCAATTCAATTCCTGGCCTTGTGGACTTTTTTATTCACGTGCAGAGGCGTTGACCGGGATCCACTATGTTCCTCAATTATTAGCCTTGTGATTGTTGAAGCTGGGCACGTGGACGCTTGATTTAGGAAGATGTACGGTGCGCTCCACTTTTGAAACTGCATATGAACATGTATTGCAAAATAATATGGAAATAACGTAGACCTGGGGCTCGAACCCAGGTCAGGACTGTTGCTACCACTATGCCTTGCCACTGAACCAGTTGTTGCGCTTTGTATATAAAATAAACGAAGAATAATATAATAAGAAACAATGGTTAGTGGTTCAAAAATGCGCGAAATTTAAAAGAGCCAATGGTTGCTGGCCACGAGTTCGTCTTCTTCGCGTGCATGAAATACAAAAACAAAAGCCACGGTTTTTTCACCGTTTCAGAATGGGTCCTTTGAGAAAATAGCGATTAGCCCCACAACGCTCATAAATTGAGCGCGAGGGTTCCATGGTCTTCGTCCTCATGCGCTGATTTGAATGGTGGTGGTCAGGGGTTCCAATTTTTCCTCGTTTCAAAATCCCTAATCTGAAGCTCTGTAAACCCTAAAAATCAAACATGGCATAATCGCGTGTAGCACATAAAAATACAATTAAATGTATTGGTTAGCTTCAGAACTTCATAATGAACATGAATCAAGTATTAAAAATTACAAAGGATGCGTAAATCATGATGCACGATTATGAATTTTTCTTGGTACAGTTTGCATTCGTGTTACCAATTCCTTGAGTCTTGATGGATGTTAGTGATTGGAATATGTCAAGTGATGCTTGAGGAAGCTATTGAAACAAGAATTCTGCCTTGAATCGCCTTGTAAGGGTGTTTTCAGTTTTGAGGTTTTAGAGAGAAATTTCAAGTTTTACAATGGCTCTTGGGCGCAGCTCAGTGTGTTTTTAACATTAGGGTTGTGATCAGGCTTTTGTATTGAGTCAATTAGGTCAAGAATATTGATCCAAATCTCTTGCAATCATGGTTTTGAAGATTTGATTTTCCATCATTATTTTCCAAATATTTTCCATGTGCTTTTTGTTCAAATCATCTCCAATCTCTCCAAATCTTTCTATATTGGGATGTGCACGAATTATAGAGAATAAAACATGTACAAAAAGATTTGTTAGGTTAAGTTAAATATTTTTCACATATTTAATTGATTTAAGTGAATTATTATAAATAAAAATTCAAATAAATAAATAAAAAATGAAATAATACTTCCCTTTGAGCCAAGTGGTCGTGCATATGCTTGGAATGATGAATTGTGGAAGAAACATGGGCCCATTAGCAATTTTAGGTCATTTGAATCAATGTTGACTTTTCAAAATATCCAAAAATTTCCCAATTTCCACAAGGCATAACTTGCTCAATTTTTAATCTTTTCTCATGTTCTTGGACATTTTGGAAAGGTCTTTGAGTCCTCTAACCAATGTCTTTGGTCCCATGTAATTTTTATTTACCAATCGCAAGTTATGGCCTTTGACTTAAAGTCCCTTTTTGTTGACTTTTGAAAATGACCTATAATGTTGAAATTGATAACTTTTTGTGAGAGCATTTCTTGGACTTGAAGTATGAATATGAGTTGTAGGAAATGTCTTTCTCTTCAAAATGAGCTTTGGATGGAATTTTTCTGATAATCCATGTGAAAGTTATGCCCTAGTCAATTTCAGTTGACTTTTTCAACTGTCCAAATAAGGAAACTTTTGCATCTTGATGATTTCTGAGCCAAACTTTGAGAATCATGATCAAGCATTGATCAAATGATGTTTGTGGCTTCAAAATGATATGTTGACCAAAAATTTGAACTTTTGACTGTCAAATGACCATTTTGCCCCTACAGTTGACTGTAGTGCAATCTAGGGTTTTGACTGTGCAATTTTGAGATGAATGTCTTGAAACTTGATATGAGGATGCTTGACCATGTTTGTAGGCATATGAGACTTGGTTGAGACTTTAGAAACTTCATTTTCTTGATCAAAACAGAAACCCTAATTTTGACTGCTTAGGAGGTCTTTGCACTGTGCAACCCTTGGGGAACTTTTGCAGTTTGACTTGGCAATTTCTTGAAGAATATGGGAGGGCAAATTTTGGGGTACAACAATTGCAAAACAGCTATTTTACACACACTCACATATACATGTCTACATCCATTCTGGATCTCACTGGTAACGACTCCGTTACTGGCAGTTATGACTTCGAAAATCCGATCAACTTAGCCGAAGACGAAGGTGAAGATGATTGCGAAGTGCCTGGTGAACTTGCAAGACTGTTACTTCAAGAAGAGAGGGCCATTCAGCCACATGAAGAGCCAGTGGAAATAGTGAATCTGGGTACCGAGACAGATAAGAAAGAGGTCAAAATCGGTGCAAATCTGGAAGCTAGTGTGAAACAACGGTTAATTTAGATGCTTCATGACTATGTTGAGATCTTTGTCTGGTCTTACGAAGATATGCCTAGTTTGGATACTGATATTGTGGTGCACCGCTTGCCTACCAAGGAAGACAGTCCTCCAGTAAAACAGAAGGTTCGCCGAATGCGCCCAGAGATGTTTGAGAAAATCAAGGCTGAAGTTATGAAACAGTTTAACGCCAGTTTTCTAGCAGTTACTTCTTACCCTCAGTGGGTGGCCAATGTGGTTCCTGTACCGAAGAAGGATGGTAAAGTTCGAATGTGATTTGACTACAGGGATCTGAACCGGGCAAGCCCCAAGGATGATTTCCCTCTACCTCATATCGAAGTTCTGGTTGACAACACCGCTCAGCACAAGGTCTTCTCCTTCATGGATGGTTTCTCCGGTTATAATCAGATCAAAATGGCTCCCGAAGACATGGAGAAGACAACTTTTGTTACTCAGTGGGGCACTTTTTGCTACAAGGTCATGCCTTTTGGACTGAAAAATGCTGGGGCAACATATCAGCGTGCCATGGTTTCTTTATTTCATGACATGATCCATCATGAGATTGAAGTATACGTCGACGATATGATTGCAAGGTCCCAAACTGAGGAAGAACACCTTGACCATCTGCAGAAGCTGTTTGACCGGTTGAAGTTGTACAAGTTGAGGTTAAACCCGAACAAGTGCACCTTCGGGGTGAGATCTGGTAAGCTGCTGGGTTTCGTCGTAAGCGAAAAAGGTATTCAAGTAGATCCGGCAAAAGTGAAGTCTATACAGGAGATGCCAACTCCCAGAATAGAGAAAGAGGTCAGAGGCTTTCTGGGATGACTAAACTACATTGCCCGATTCATCTCGCACCTAACTGCTACTTGTGATCCAATCTTCAAGTTGCTGAAGAAAGATCAAGTAGTACGTTGGAACGATGAATGCCAGGCCGCATTCGAAAGAATCAAAGAGTATCTCCAAAAGCCACCTATTCTAATGGCACCAGTTGAAGGGAGACCTCTGATCTTATACTTAACAGTATTCGATAACTCAATGGGGTGTGTGCTGGGTCAGCATGACGAGTCTGGCCGAAAAGAGCATGCTATTTATTACCTTAGCAAAAAGTTTACCGACTGTGAGACCCGATACTCACTGCTCGAGAAAACCTGTTGCACTTTGGCATGGGCTGCTCGCCGGCTGAGACAGTATATGCTGACTCACACTACTCTGTTGATATCAAAGATGGATCCAATCAAGTATATCTTCGAGAAGCCCGCCTTGTCCAGAAGAATAGCAAGATGGCAGATGATCTTGACTGAGTATGACATACAATATACGACCCAAAAGGCAATCAAGGGAAGTGTATTGGCAGACCATTTGGCACATCAGGCAGTGCATGATTACCAGTCTATGAACTTTGAATTCCCGGACGAGAATATCATGTTGGTAACTGATTGTGAGACACCTGGACCGGATGAAGGACCTGAGGAAGGATCTCGATGGTCTATGTACTTTGATGGATCTTCAAACGCTTTGGGTAACGGCATTGGCGTTGTGATCATATATCCTAAAGGATCTCATACTCCGTTCACCGCCCGACTATGTTTCAATTGCACCAACAATATGGCGGAGTATGAAGCATGCACTATGGGTCTTCGAGCAGCAATTGACTTAAGGATTAAGTTTCTGAGTGTCTTCGGAGATTTCGCTCTCGTGATCAGTCAGATCAAAGGCGAGTGGGATACGAAATACCCAAATCTTATTCCTTACAAGGAGTATGTATTGACGTTGCTTCCCCATTTCGAGGAGATAACCGTTGAACACTTCCCTATAGAGGAGAATCAGTTGGCGGACGCGCTGGCTATGATGTCTTCTATGTTCAAGGTCAATTGGGACAACGAGGCTCCCCGGATTATCATTGAAAGATTGGACGAACCTGCACATTACTGTGATATTGAGACTGAAGAGGTAGCAGAAAAGCCTTGGTTTCATGAGGTGAAGTGATACCTTGAGGATCAAGAATACCCCGAGGGGGCATCTCTTAATGACAAGAAGTTTCTGATGAGGTTCGCGGCAAAGTTCTTCATCACCAATGACATTCTTTACAAACGTAACCATGATGCGACCTTACTGCGTTGTGTGGATAAGACTGAAGTAGAAAGGATCATGGCGGAGTTACATGAAGGTACTTTCAGAACTCATTCCAGTGGACACACCATGGCAAAGAAGATCCTACGGGCAGGATTTTATTAGTTCATAATAGAAGCTGACTGTTATCAGCATTCTCGGACGTGTCACAAGTGCCAAGTCTATGCTGATAAGGTGCATATACCTCCAGTACCTCTGAACGTCTTGACAGCTCCGTGGCCTTTTGCAATGTGGGGCATTGATATGATCGGCGAGATCAGACCTACGGCATCCAACGGGCATCGTTTCATCCTGGTAGCAATCGATTACTTTACGAAGTGGGTTGAATCAGCTTCCTTTGCTACAGTAATGAAGTACATCGTGGCACAGTTCATTCGGCATAATCTGATCTGTCGATACGGTGTACCAGAGAGGATCATTATGGACAATGGTACCAATCTCAACAACAAGATCATCACTGAGCTCTGCGAGCAATTCAAGATACATCATCACAACTCTTCTCCCTACCGGACGAAGATCAATGGGGCTGTTGAAGCGGCTAATAAGAACATTAAGAAGATTGTGCAGAAGATGACAGTGACATACAAAGATTGGCACAAGATGTTACCGTTTTCTCTTCATGGGTATCGTACCTCAGCACGGACGTCAACAGGGGAAACACCTTATTCCTTGGTATATGGTATGGAGGCAGTCTTGCCAATCGAAGTTCAGATACCCTCTCTTCAAATCATGAAGGATGCAGGTTTAAGTGAAGATGACTGGATTCATACCCGTCTTGATCAGCTAAACCTAATCGACGAAAAGAGACTCACTGCTATTTGTCATGGTCAGACGTACCAAAAACGGATGATCAAGGCATTTAACAAGAAATTCAGGCGACAAGAGTATCAAGTTGGGGATCTGGTAATCAAGCGCATTATCCTACCTCAAGGTGATCCCAGGGGCAAATGGACCCCTACTTACGAAAGGCCATTTATGGTTAAGAATATTTTCTCAAGAGGAGCTATGATTCTAACCACCATGGATGGTGACGACCTTCCTCACCCCGTCAATGCAGACATAGTGAAAAGATACTACGCATGAACAAAGACCCGCTAGGTTGACTGGCCTAGGCAAAAATAAGGGCTTCCCGACAAACCAAAAGGGTTCGAGCAAAAATAAGGGATGAAAATAAAAATTTGTACACCCGGCAAGTCGAAAACCTGAAAAGGCGGCTTGGGCAAAAAAGGGTATCCCGGTGGACTGAAAACCCGAAATGGCGGTCCAGGCAAAAATTAGGGATCAAAGCGTAATACTATGTCTCATTGGATCACCTTGCATCCAGACTTCGGTATCGACTATCAAGCTCAGACAGCACTGATCAATCTGATCTACCTTCAACCAAGTAGAAAAGTGATGAGATGCTCGAGGACATAAAGGCAATAGCAGAGTTGGAACCCAGTGGGATTATTCACATAGCTGTTTTGTTTTCTTTTCACAAATTGTGTAAATTTTGTTCGGCGGCGTTCTCTTGCTAGGACGTCAGCCTCTTGTACAAAAAACGCCTATTTACAGGCCAAACTTCAAAATCAATACAATTCATTTTCAGACCAATTTCAAACTGTTTTTACTTCATCTGTTTTGTTTTGCAAAGAATTTCCAATGTTTGTTTTTGATATATGCATTTGACATTAATTGCTGATCATAAATATTTACATGCGAAACAAAAGATGAATTACTGGTAATAAGAGAAACAGGGGCAATAAGAAGTGTCTAAGCTGTGTAGTTGCTTTGCCCACCAGGTATAAAGGTATATTCAGCTGAAGAATATGACTGAGATACTTTCACTCCCCACAGAGTAAGACAGTAATGGTAGCTCTCCCCCAGCTGAGACTTGCAACTATGAACGAATCAACAATGTTCTCCCCAAGCAGAGTTTATCTACCATCAGCCCTAAAAAGGCTTGATATCCCCGGCAGTCTTAATATTCCCCAACGGAGTATAAAAATGTTCCCCAGCAAAATACAAGATACCCCCAGTGGAGTCAAAATTTCCCAGCACGGTCTGAAAAAACTTCCCTAACGGAGTTGAATCATCATCCCCAATAGACTTTGGAAGTTTACCCCCAACGGAGTACAAAACTAAATCTCCCCAGCCGAGTTCAAAGGATCATTCCCAGCAGAACTCAGAGGATTATCCCCACAAAAGTCTAACAAGATTATCCCCAACAAGTTAAACCTGAAAGATCATCCCCAACGAAGTTCTTTCCTTTCACGAACAGGAATTCAATCCTCAACAGAGTCAATGTCCCCAGCAACGTTAATCCATCCCCAGCGGAGTTTATCACTAGAATCCTCAGTAGAGCATCTCTTCCCCACAGAGTAACCTCCTCATCAGTTTATTCCCCAACGAAGTTATCTTCTCCTACAGGTTTATCCTTGCAATCACCTTCGTTCACCCTCCCCAACGGAAGCGAAGAATTCAACTCTATTCTCCAGCAGCTCCGGGATTTATTTTCCCCAGCTAAAATATTACACTTCCATACATCATGATGCATGCATAAACGCGTCATACCATACGATCTCATTTATATTGAGAACATCATTGCTTGATCCATGTCATGCGTTGCATATGACTGACCTTTACCTTTCAGGAAAGATGCAGTTAAATTCTCAACTATGTTGAAGACCTTCTCTGGTCCAGTTAAATCGATTCCTAAAGATTTTTCGGATGCAGTTGAAGTTAATCCAAGACCTTCTCTGGTCCAGTTAAATCGATTCCTAAAGATTTTTCTGATGCAATTGAAGTTATCCCAAGACCTTGCTTGGTCCAGTTAAATCGACTCCTAAAGATTTTTCTGATGCCAATCCAGTCAAAGAAGACAAGACCTCCTCTGGTCCAGTTAAATCGATTCCTAAAGATTTTCCTGATGCCAATCCAGTTGAAGATTCCAAGACCTTGCCTGGTCTAGTTAAATCGATTCCTAAAGATTTTTCTGATGTCAATCCAGTCAAAGAAGACAAGACCTTCTTTTGTCCAGTTAAATCGATTCCTAAAGATTTTTCTGATGCCAATCCAGTCAAAGAAGACAAAACCTCCTCTAGTCTAGTTAAATCGATTCCTAAAGATTTTTCTGATGCCAATCTAGTCAAAGAACACAAAACCTCCTCTGGTCCAGTTAAATCGATTCCTAAAGATTTTTCGGATGCCAATCCAGTCAAAGAAGACAAAACATCCTCTGGTCCAGTTAAATCGATTCATAAAGATTTTCCTGATGCTGATCCAATTGAAGATTCCAAGACCTTGCCTGGTCCAGTTATATCGATTCCTAAAGATTTTTCTGATGCCGATCCAATCAAAGGCCTTCTCTGGTCCAGTTAAATCGATTCCTAAAGATTTTCCTGATGCGGATCCAGTTGAAGATTCCAAGACCTTGCCTGGTCCAGTTAAATCGATTCCTAAAGATTTTTCTGATGCCGATCCAGTCAAAGGCCTTCTCTGGTCCAGTTAAATCGATTCCTAAAGATTTTCCTGATACCGATCCAGTTGAAGATTCCAAGACCTTGCCTGGTCTAGTTAAATCGATTCCGAAAGATTTTTCTGATGCCGATCCAGTCAAAGGCCTTCTCTGGTCCAGTTAGATCGATTCCTAGAGATTTTTTTGATGCCAATCCAGTCAAAGAAGACAAAACCTCCTCTGGTCCAGTTAACTCGATTCCTAAAGATTTTTCTGATGCCAATCCAGTCAAAGAAGACAAGACCTCCTCTGGTCCAGTTAAATTGATTCCTAAAGATTTTTATGATGCCAATCTAGTCAAAGAAGACAAAACCTCCTCTGGTCCAGTTAAATCGATTCCTAAAGATTTTTCTGATGCCAATCCAGTCAAAGAAGACAAGACCTCCTCTGGTTCAGTCAGATCGCGATAAGATCTCCCTAATTCGTATTCCAGTTGAAGTTCAGACCACCTACCAACAATCTCCAAATGGCATCTGTAAGCCCATTCCCGACATCACCATGTTGATACCACTTCATGCGAGTGCAAATTTCTAGGCACTCTAGTGTTCAATCATCTTCCACCTTCGGATCACAAAAGGCCCGAAAGCCAATCTATATCCTCAGGTTTAAGAAGATTGAACAGGGGCAGCTGTTGTACCCCAAAATTTTCCCTCCCATATTTCTCAAGACATTGCAAGAATAGTCTCCAAGTTGCTCAAGATTGCTCAAGGGTTGGACAGTCAACTCATCTCCTAAGGCAGTCAACCTCAAATTAGGGTTTTGTGTTGCATCAAGGTCCTTGCATCCAAATGACCTCAAGTGCTACCAAATGTCCTAATATGTTCTCAAGATCATCCATGTCAAAGTTCAAGCCTTGTAGAGAAATTTTGGTCAGTCAATTGCTCAAAAGGTCCAAAAATCGATTGTGATAGGGCAAAAGTCAACTGTGACCTAAATACAGTCAAACCTCAAGATTTTTTGTAAAAATTCTCATTTTGAAGGATATTTCATCATTTGATCAAGGTTTGATCATGATTCATCAAGGATTGCTCAAAATTCATTAAGACTCAAAAGTTGCTAAATTAGGGTTTTGTAGGAAAAGTCAACTCAATTTTGACCAAGCATAACTTTCTTATAACTTATGAGAAATGACCCATCCAAAGCTCATTTTTAAGAAGATGCAATTTCCTACAATCCATCTTCACACCCCAAGATCAAGAAATGCACTCACAAAAAGTTACAAATTTGGACATTATAGGTCATTTTTGAAAGTCAACAAAAACACCTTTTTTGCCAAAGTTTATAACTTGAGCATGGAATATCAAAATGATATAAGACCAAACGGGTTGGTTAGAGGACATCTCAAGGTTTCCAAAAAAGTCAAAGAACACCTCCAAAAGTTCAAAATTGAAGAAGTTATGCATTATTGAAGTTGGGCATTTTTTCAAAATTGCCAAAAGTCAATTATCCCCAAAACTTCAAATTTTGTCAAATTGGCCCACTTTTTTCCACTTGATTTGATCTTGTCACACTACACACGTGTCATATCTTCAGTCTTGTGTCCAATTATTAATTTTTCTATTTTATTTGATTTTTATTGAATTAATTCATTTTTAATCAATTTAAATCCAAATAAAATCCAAATCTTGATCACTAGGAATCTTTTTGATTGATACAGGTCTTAATTATCATTATGGACATGGTCAAACTCGTATCAAGCCATATCATGCAAAAAATATTGGTTTTTGGACAAATTTGGAAGCTTTTTCATGGAGGATCAAATCAAATCCTAAATCATCAATGCATAAGGATTCAAAGCCCAAAACATGACCTAATTCATTCCATATTACTTATACAAACCAAAGGCACGAGCATCAGAACCTAGAGGCTGCATAAACATCAAAACCAAACATGGAAATTTTGGAAAAAAGCTTGAAACCGAAATCATCCTTAGAGTACAATTCAAAGCAAAATCTCAACACTATCCTCTTGTTGGACATCCACTGAGTCTATAGCAATCAAAATCAAGGCCATTCACCTCCTAAAACGCACTGTAAGTCTCCTGAAAAAATCCCCTGTACTCGAAATCACATACTCATATTCCTGCGTTTTCTTGGCAAAATCGTTACACAATCATGCTTATCGTTCCATTTAGAAGCTTTTTGCATAATTGAATTGCATTTTCATGGCCTGTAACCCCCTAGCCGATTCTAGGGTTCTTGGTTCTTGTTTTTGGGTATTTTAATTGCAGGCAAAATTGATGATTATAATGGACATGGACATGATCAGTGGAAGGAGACGAACACAACCATGTGTTTGGAATTAATTTCCATGGCCTAGAACGGTTTTTAGGATCGACCTAGGGATTTAGCTGCGGATTCAAATCCGCAGGAAAAAGAACTAGGGTTCAGTGGAGAAGATGAAGATGTATCTCGGTCCAATTGGCCCATTCAAACACTTGGCGCGCGTTTTTTAATTTTCTGGCATATTATTGATGTTTCCCATATAATATTCATTGTTTATTATACTAACAATTAAGTGCAGTGGTTGAGTTGGTAAGGGCGCTTGTACAAGATCCAATGGGACCTGGGTTTGAATCCCAGGTCCCCCAAATGCTTAATATTATTTTTTCACAGGTGATCCAATACAAAGCCAATGGCGTGGTCCATCATACTCCTTCAAATCACCAGGCGCCAGATGGCCTCAGGCCAGATCTGTTGGCCAGAATTGAAAGTCCACCATGGTTCCTAGTCAAAGTGCATACGTGGAATCCAGAAAAGTCAATCAGGCTTGCTTGAATTGGGCCACAAACATGCCAATCTTACCCCCTGATCTGGGCCCAAACCCCTTGGTTATTTCTATTCTTTTTTTTTATATTTCTTTTATTTAATTGTTTTGTACTATTATTTTTATTATTTAAACTAACCAATTAATTTTTTTCTCTTAATAAAATCAAAAACCAAAAAATATATTTTATTTATTAAAATTAAATTCATCACTTTATTTTTGTAAATAAATTAATTTAATTAATTTAGTTTTAATTAGGTATAACTTTCAATATTTTGGCAATAATTAAAATTAATTTAGATAATTAGGTTTTTACTAACTTTGAATCAATTTTATTTTTATTTCTTTAAATATAAAAAAAGTCCAAAAATATCTTTTTCTTAATTAATTAATTAATTAATTTAATTGTTAACCTAATTTAATTTCCTTTTAATTCAAAAAATAACAAAAAAATGCTTTCTTTCAAAAAGGGTCAAAACTCTAAAAAATGTGCTCGATTTAATTTCTTGCACGCGATCCATTCATGATATTGATGTAATTGTTTCCCGGAATGTAATAGTTAAAATAGGACTTTAAATTATCTTGTCGCTTTCTTTTATTTTCCGCAATTTAATTTCAAGGGTTGCTTTTGGCGATGTAAATACCCGACGCCTTGTAATAGTTAAATTTAATTTCCGCAATTTAATTTCCGCACTCTATAAACTGTTAGTTGTTTGGTAATAGCGAATGCATGACAAGATCAAATGTATGAACTTAAAATCAACATAGATAACCATTTACATGTACAAAGATAAAATTAACTGAAACAACACACTCGCACATGCGCACTCTTAGGGTACACCTCACTTGGTTGCCTTCGAACGTGGTCATTGAGTATAGGAAGTTTTAGAGGTTGCCCTCTTGTCCAAAGATCATAGTTGCCTCGAAACAGTTGCCTCGGAAAAATGATCTAAGACATTAGGGTTACCGCTAAGGCGTCCTAACGTTGCTTTAGTGACCACACGTCCCTTAATCGAATTGACCCTTAAACTCCAACGACGATGCTACCTACTCATCAGTAGTGGGATAGCATTGTCTAAAGGACATTTGTACAGATTAATTCCTTTCTTTCGAGTAGGTAGATGGTTCTTAAGTACTTGCTCTCTCAAAAAACAAAACAAAACTTTTCTCACTCACACCTTTCAAACAAACACTTCTTTCAAACCCACAAACACAAAGAAAATCAAATTTTGAAAACAATATGAGCAAGTACCTAAGAGCCCGTAGATAACCACGAATAGAAAGGGTTCTAACACCTTCCCTTTCTATAATCTACCCCCCCGGACCCTAGAAACATCTCAAAAAAGGAATTTTTCTGTGCTTTTTTCCTTTCCTTGTTGGATAAAATAAAAGACAGTGGCGACTCTTGCTTACCGCGGCATTTTGCAAAAACAAACGCAAAACGCAAACCAGCATTCCAAAAATAGTCAGTTCTCTTCCCACCGTATCACAGTGTACCAGAAAGGATCATTATGGACAATGGTACAAATCTCAACAATACAATGATCACCGAGCTCAGCAAACAGTTCAAGATTCAACATCATAACTCTTCCCCTACCGGCCGAAGATGAATGGGGCTGTTGAAGCAGCTAACAAGAACATTAAGAAGATTGTGCAGAAGATGACGGTGACCTATAAAGACTGGCATGAGATGTTACCATTCGCTCTTCATGGATACCGTACCTCGGCAAGGGCGTCAACAAGGGCAACACCCTACTCTTTAGTATACGGCATGGAGGCGGTCATACCCATCGAAGTCCAGATACCCTCTCCCAGGATTATGAAAGATGCGGGTTTGAACGAAGACGACTGGATCCAGACCCGACTTGATTAACTGAATCTAATTGATGAAAATAGGCTTATTGCTATTTTTCATGGTCAGATGTATCAAAAGCGAATGATTAAGGTATTTAACAAGAAAGTCAGACGCCAAGAATATCAAGTCGGGGATCTGGTGACCAAACGCATCATACTGCCACAAGGTGATCCCAGGGGCAAATGGACCCCCACATATGAAGGGCCATTTGTGGTTAATAACATTTTCTCGGGAAGAGCTATGATTCTAACCACCATGGATGGTGACGACCTTCCTCACCCCGTCAATGCAAACATAGTGAAAAAATACTACGCATAATCAAAGACCCGCTAGGTTGACTGGCCTAGGAAAAAATAAGGGCTTCCCGGCGAACCAAAAGGGTTCGGGCAAAAGTAAGGGATGAAAATGAAAAAATACTGTACACCCGGCAAGTCGAAAACCTAAAAAGGCGACTTGGGCAAAAAAAGGGTATCCCGGTGGACTAAAAACCTGAAAGGGCAGTCCAGGAAAAAATTAGGGATTGAAGCATAACAGTATGTCTTGTTGGATCATCTTGTAACCAGACTTCGATATCGACTATCAAGCTCGGATGGCGCCAATCAATCTGATCCACCTTCAACCAAGTATCAAAGTGATGAGACGCTTGAATACATAAAGGCAATAGAAGAGTTGAACCTGATGGGATCGTTTCACATAGCTGTTTTTATTTCGTTTACAAATTGTAATTTCTTTCGGTGGCGTCCTCTTACTAAGACGTCGGCCTCTTTGTACAAAAGTGCCTGTTACAGGCCAACTTCAAAAATCAATACAATTCATTTTCACAAGAAATTTAAAACTTGTTTTTTTCTTTTTTCTATTTTTTTGCGAGAACGTCCAATGATTCATTTTTGATATATGCATTTGAAATTAAATTGCTGCTCATAAATATTTACATAAGAAACAAAAGACGATTACTCGTAATTCCAGGAACAGGGACAAACAAGAAGTGTTCGAGCCTTATAGTTACTCTGCCCATCAGGTACATGGATAGAACCAGCTAGAGAACATGAGATATGGTACATACACTCCCCGCAGGGTAAGAAGTATCCAAAGACAGTGGTGTTAACTTTCCCAACAGGGTACGACTCTCCCCAGCTAAGGTTCACATTTGCGAGTTAGTCAGTAAATTGTTTCCCCAAGCAGAGTTTATTTCTCTCACAAGCAGAAATTTAATCTTCGACAGAATTTATTGTCACCAACAACGAAAATTCATCCCCAGCTGAGTTTATTTTTCCAAAACAGCATGATCCATCGACAAAGTGTCTCATCTCCGACAGAGTTATTCCCCGCAGAGTCATCCTCATACTGAGTCTCGTCCGGCAGAATATTTACCAGCCAAGGGGAAAATCCCCAGCACGGTCATCTTTGTTCACCATCCCCAACAGAGGTGGAGGAACTATGGTTTTCATGGCAATTAGGGATTTATTTTCCCCGATTCTGATTATCACGTCAGCATTTCATGTTCATACATCATGACATATGCATACACCACATATAACATGGTCTCATTTATTTTGAAAACGTCAACACACAATGCATCTCATGCATCACATATGACTAACCCTGTATTTATTTCAGGAAAGACATTATTATTAACAATTTCCAGCAAGCCCATGATCAACACTCGAAGCTAAACAAAGTAATCATCGGCGCAACAAAAGCAGCCCTACTATCCAGACTCTCATATAGAAGTAACCCTACTATCCAGGTTCCTTCTCACAACCCTATTATCCAGGCTCTCATATCGAAGTAACCCTACCATCCAGGTTCCTTCTCACAACCCTACTATCCAGGCTTTCATATCGAAGTAACCCTACCATCTAGGTTCCTTCTCACATCCCTACTACCCAGGCTCTCATATCGAAGTAACCCTACTATCCAAGTTCCTTCTCACAGCCCAACTATCCAGGCTTTCATATTGAAGTAACCTTACCATCCAGGTTCCTTCTCAAACCCTACTACCCAGGCTCTCATATCGAATTAACCCTATTATCCAGGTTCCTTCTCACAGCCCTACTACTCAGGCTATCATATCGAAGTAACCCTACTATCCAGGTTCCTTCTCACAGCCCTACTATCCAGGATTTCATATCAAAGAAACCCTACCATCCAGGTTCCTTCTCACAGCCCTACTACCCAGGCTTTTATATCTAAGTAACCCTACCATTCAGGTTCCTTCTCACAGCCCTACTACCCAGGCTCTCATATCAAAGTAACCATACTATCTAGGTTCCTTCTCACAACCCTACTATCCAGGATTTCATATCGAAGTAACCCTACCATCCAGGTTCCTTCTCACAGCCCTACTACACAGGCTCTCATATCGAATTAACCCTACTATCCAGGTTCCTTCTCACAGCCCTACTACCCAGGCTCTCATATCGAAGTAACCCTAATATCCAGGTTCCTTCTCACAGCCCTACTATCCAGGCTTTCATATCGAAGTAACCCTACTATCCAGGTTCCTTCTCACAGCCCTACTATCCAGGCTCTCATATCGAAGTAACCCTACTATCCAGGTTCCTTCTTACAGCCCTACTATCCAGGCTTTCATATCGAAGTAACCCTACTATCTAGGTTCCTTCTCACAGCCCTACTATCAAGGCTTTCATATCGAAGTAACCCTACTATCCAGTTCCTTCTTACAACCCTATTATCCAAGCTTTCATATCGAAGTAACCCTACTATCCAGGTTCCTTCTCACAACCCTACTATCCAGGATTTCATCTCAAGGTAACCCTACTATCCAGGTTCCTTATCATAACCTTACTATTCGGTTTTCTTCCTCTCTTATCCCCAGACAACAGTCCACAACACTGTAAGACAGGGACCCAATCAAACACAATTGATTTCACATTTCCCCAGAAAATTATGGTGAAGCATATACCCCGACCAAACACACAGTTCACTTCTGCTTCCCAAACCGGAATTATTCCCCAGTAGAGTAACGGACAATTGAAGCTCCTAAAACTCTATTTCTCTCAAGAGAGAGACCAGCATTCCCCAGTGAAGTCCTCCTCAACAACAGGTATACGGGTTCTCACAAAGGAATCTCTTATGCGATCGACACTTCTTTGGATGGCATCTTTAAGCCCATCTCCGTCAATTCTCTAGCAACTACCAAATGGCATCTATAAGCCCATTCCCGATATCATAAGTCTAAGTATCACTTCATGCGAGTGCAAATTTCTGGGCACTCAAGTGTTCAATCATCTTCCACCTTCAAATCACAAAAGGCAGACAAGCCAATCTACATCCTCAGGTTTAAGAAGTTGAATAGGGGAAGCTGTTGTACCCCAAAATTTTCCCTCCCATATTTCTCAATACATGTCAAGTAAGGTCCTCAAATTGCTCAAGGAAGTCCAAGAGTTGACCAGACAAACTCTCTCACAAGGCAGTCTATCTCAAATTAGGGTTTCATCTTACATCAATATGCTTGAGTCCAAAGGATCCCAAATGCTCACCATTGTCCTAATATGTTCTTAAGATCATCCATGTCAAGTTTCAAGCCTTGCAGAGGATGTTTGCTTAGTCAATTTGCTCAAATACCTAGAAATCGATTGTGCTAGGTCAAAAGTTAACTGTTACCCACATACAGTCAAACTTCAAGATTTTTGGTCAACATCCTCATTTTGAAGTATTATTCATTATTTTATCAAGGGTTGATCATGATTCCCCAAGGATTGCTCACAATTCATCAAAACCCAAAAAGTTGTTAAGTTAGGGTTTTGTAGGAAAGGTCAACTCAACTTTGACCAAGCATAACTTTCTCATACTTTATCAAAAATGACCCATCCAAATCTCATTTTGAAGAGGATGTAATTCCCTACAATTCATATTCATCTCCCAAGTTCAAAATATGCACTCACAAGAAGATATGAATTTGGACATTATAGGTCATTTTGAAAAGTCAACAAAAACACCTTTTGGGTCAAAGATTCATACATGAACATGGAAGACTCAATTGAGATGATACCAAAAGGGTTGCTTAGAGGACATCCTAAGATTTATAAAAAGTCCAGGAACACATCTCTATGGTCAAAATTGAGAGAGTTATGCATTGGCCAGGTTGACCCTTTTTGCAAAATTGCCAAAAGTCAAATGTGTCCAAAATTGCATTTTTTGCTAAATGGGCCCAACTTTTTATGCTTCCACTGAGTTTGTAATGTGATCCACGACCCATGAGCCCTTCCACTTGTCATTCTTTTATTTTTGATATTTATTTTGATTTTATTTCAGTTAAATCAAATAAAATCAATATAAAATAATGAAAATATCAAAAACCAATAAAACCTTGAGATTTTGTGCATGATTAGAGTCATTATACAACTGGAGACAAAATCAAATCGTGCAAGGTTTCATATGGACAGAAAAAGATTTAAAAAGCTTGTTTTGGAAAGAGTTGGTGCAAGGAATAAATCATGGATCAATCTTCATGAATGGCAAAGATTTGATGCAAACTTTAACCCTAATGCACTTTATTATAGATAGTGAACAAAGGCAGACCAAAAGGAGAGGTGGAGAAATCGTGAAAGAGGCAGAACCAATTGCAAAATTTCAAAGAAAAAAGTGCAGACCAAATTCTAAGTTGCAGGCCATCTCAAGCCATCCTAACCATACCAATTAATTGTTGGACATCTCAGGATCATGTTTCAATCATTAGCAAGCCTCCCCACACCCTGAAACGCGTTGTAGCAGTCACACGGTTAGCTTAGAAATTCATTTTCGTTTTTATTGATTCATACATCATTTGCATGTTTTGATTATATATTCTTCTTCCTTATTGAGTTTGCAAGCTAATCACTATATTCAATTGCATTTTTATTGACTGTATGTAAAACTGCCATGGCTAGGGTTTGTTCTTTGTTTTTAGGGTTTTCTTATACAGGAAAAATTGGGCATTGATAATGGTACCATGATGCTCGTGAGGTTGAAACGAGTTGATTGGTACCATTAGTTTTCATTTATCATGCGCGTACAGGATTTTGGAGTGGACAGGGGCTATACCTACGCTTGATGTGTGTAGGTAAAAGTTGCAAAATCTAAAGCGACAGTGGGGAGGAAGACGACAATATGTGGCGCTCCCTGACTTTCCAGTTTGAATTTCACGCGTTTTAAAGTTTAACATTTTGTTTTTATCATATTATAATTTTTTTTAATTATATGTACAACTAAAACAGCCAGCTCAGTTGGCAAGCGTGCAAGGGAAGAATGCATAAGGACTTGGGTTCGATCCCCAGGTCCCAACTTTTATTCATGCTTTTCTTCAACAGGAAATCCAGCGTATTACGTGTCAAGGGATCTATCATGTGCTATCCAGATCTGACCGTTCAATCCACCAAGGCTTCAGATCTAACGCCTTCCCCCTGAAGGACCACCATGCGCCCCAGTCAAGCGTATACATGGGATTGTGAAAAGTCAAGAAGGCCAAGAGCTTGTTGGGCCAAGAAATTTCAAGCAACACCCCCTCATTTGCTAATGCAGGCCCATCTCTTCACTTTTTTATTTCTTTGTTTTTTTAATTCTTTTAATTATTTTGCTTAATTTTAACAAGATTAATCTTTTTTCCACAAAATCATAATATCAAGAGTTCACAAAAATTAGAATTAGGTTTTTATATTAAATTTAATTTAATTTAGTTTAGTTTAATTTAGGAAAATTCTAACCTTTTTTTTAATTAAAACCAATTAGAAAAATTAGGGTTAGACTCTTGATTTAATATTTATTTCTTTCTCAAAATAAAAATACAAAAAATAGGTTAACTTAATTATTTTTCTTAATTAAAATTAATTAGTAATTAGGTTCTTTTCTTTTTATTCAATTGAGTTTTATTTTCTCAAATAACAAAAAAAAACTATAAAAATGTTTTTCCCTTTAAAATGCAATTAGGTATAGTTGGGGTCAAAACCCTAATTATCTTGTATTCGATTCATCACGCGTGTTTATTATTTTTTGCAATATTGATTAACTGTCCACGGTATGTAATAGTTTAATCTAGGACTTTCTTTTATTTATCATCTTTTGCGGGGGTTTTTTGGATATGTAATTAATCCCTACCCCGAAGCCTTGTAATAGCATAGGTTTATTTTCTTGCATTTTTATTATCGCAAATATTAACTGTTTAGATGTATGTTGATAGGATTGTAAGACAAGATTGCATGATAATTTAAAACGGCTAGAAAACCCTAATGTACAAAGATAATAACTTAAATCAAATCACTCGCACATATCACTCTTAGGGTATACTCCCACTTCGGTTGCCTTCGGTAAACGATCATTAAGTATAAGGTGTCTTAGTTGTTGCCCTCTTGTCTAAACAAAGATCAAATGTCCCGTTCGGAAATGTTGCCTCGGAAATGTTTCCTCGAATATGATCTTAAGACTTTAGGGTTATTACTAAGACGTCCTAATATTGCTTTAGTGATCGTACGTCCCTTATGAATTGACCCATACAACTCCAACGACGGTGCTACCTATTTCTCAATAGTAGGATAGCGTTGTCTAAAGGAAACAAGAATATAAGCGATCCTTTTTCGAGTAGGAAGATTCTAGTAGGTACTTGCTCAAATCAAACTTTTCACACTTACACTTTTCAAAACAATTTTCAAAATAACTTCGTCACACCTTTGAGGACTGATACAGAGGTTGTCACGAAGTCAAAACCTTTCAAAATAAAGCACATACATAAGAAATTTTAAGATGAGCAAGTACCTAAGAGCCCATTGAAAACCATGGATAGAAAGGGTGCTAACACCTTCCCTTTCTATAATCCACCCCCCCCCCCCTGTACTCAGGATATCTTAAAAAGGATTTTTTCTGTACTTTTTTCCTTTCTGATTGGATGA
Organism: Vicia faba; assembly: GCA_948472305.1. Taxonomy (NCBI): domain Eukaryota; kingdom Viridiplantae; phylum Streptophyta; class Magnoliopsida; order Fabales; family Fabaceae; genus Vicia; species Vicia faba. The sequence goes on from OX451735.1 coordinate 1,050,465,878, forward strand.
AATAAAAGTCAATGGCGACTCTTGCTTACCGTGAAATTTTGCGAACACAAAACGCAAAATGCAAACCAGCATTTTTAAAACAGTCGGTTCTGCCATCGTATCACACACACCCAATTTAATTTTCCAAAACAGTCAGATACATGATTGTGGTACGGTGGGAGAACTGACTAGGGTTTTGCGTTTGTTTTCGCAAATGTTTCGGTTGAGCAAGAGTCGCCACCGACTTTTTATTTTATCCTAAGGAAAGGTTTAAAAAGCACAGCAAAAACCTTTGAGATTTTTCTTGGGTTCGGGGAGTAGATTATAGAAAGGGAAGGTATTAGCACCCTTTCTATCCATGGTTATCCATGGGCTCTTAGGTACTTGCTTAGATCAACTTGCCTTGGTTTTCAATGGTTTAAAATGGTGCTTTGTGTGTGGTTTTGAAAAGGTTTTGAAAAAGATGCCTTGTATAGGCTACCCTTGTAACAATTCTTTACTCGAATGTTTTACAAAAGGTGTTTGTCTTTTTGAAAAGATGTTTCAAGGTTTTTTTTGAAAGTTTGTTTTGAAAGTGTTTGTGAAGTGGGTTTTGAAATAAGGCAAGTGTTTTCTTGGAAAGTTGACAAGTACTTAAGAGTTCATCTACCTTAAAATTTTCTCAAAGATTTTTGTTATATTTTAAACCTTTTGACAATTTTGTTCCACCATTGCATTTGGTGGACAATCTTGTTTTTGGAGATGAAAGGGAAGGGCGCGGGTCATCGTTTAGACCATAATTGCAATTGTGTTAAATGTCTTTGGGCAATTTTCTTTAAAAGGGACTTGATCATTCATTTAAGCAACATTTTGTGGGACTATGATCATTTTGATTGTTTGTTTTTACCCAAAGAAATTCAACATACAATATGGCCCAATTGTTTGAAGGCAACAAAGTGGAATACCCTAGGGGTGCAAGTGTGAAATGTGTTGTCCATTTTTCATGCTCATTTATCTTGTATTAGGTCCCACTATTTTTGTTCGTTTTTATTCGCATACAAAACCCTAATTCTAGCATAGTATGTTTAGAAAGCGATAAAAGTGCGAAATTTAAAATCCTACGCTATTACAACATAATTATATGGGGAGGGGGGTACAATGTTTCAAATGGGGATATTTAGACAAGAAATTGAAACCTAAGACTATTACATCAATTTTGAATTTATACAATTTAATGTACAATAGTTAAATAAAAATGGAATAAAATATGTAAGATGCAAAAATGTTTTGTATGTATGAAAAAAAAGTATTATTTATGTGAAATAAACAAGAAAATAAAAAGATATTATTTTGGAGTATTTTTGAATTTAATGCAAAAACCCTAACTTTAATCAAAGGAGTATTTAATCAATTAATTCATGTAATACTTATTATTTATATACAAAAATAAAATAAAATATGGTATATTTGTAAAAAGGCATTTTTTAGTATTAAATATTAAGAAATAAAATAAATACATTTTTTTTGGTATTTTTATCCTAAGTATATTAATATACCTATTTATTAATATTATTTATAAAAATTATGTTTTATACACATTAATCAATAATATTCAATATAAAAAGTATTTATTATTTTTTTTTTATGAAATATTTTCAGGAAGTAAAAATAAGATAAAAATATGTATAAAAATATATTTGGCATTATCTTAATATTTTAAACAAAAAAGTATACATATGTATATTTTATTTATTTATGTACAAACAAAAGAAATAATCAAATAAATATGCAATAAATTCAAAAAATGATGGAAAAAATATTTTTATGTTTTTAATATGCCGAGAAAAAATAAATGAACCAATCACAAAAAGGCAAAAGTCAAAAATATTAAAAATGAAGCAAATGGGATCAGGGGTGCAAAACCAAAAAGGGTGGTGTGAAAAGCAACTCAGAAGCAAGCCCAGCCCAAAATCACCTTTCTTCAACCTTTGAACAAAAATGTTCAGAAAACACGCGCCAAGAGCTCCATTTGAATGTCCTGATTCTTTGATTTTTTGAACAAACTTCCAACACAAAAAATGTTAAGCATGAAACCACGATTCTAACCATATGCATAACTTGATCTAACTCTCTAAGATGAGGGAGAATTTCTCCTCCCCCAAATCCTAACCTAGTTTTTCTGCCATTTTCAAACTCCAAATTCTCACAACTCAAGCAAAAGAAATGAAAAGTAAAAACATGGACATGTTCAGTGGCATGAGTAGAACCTTGTTTCTTCACAAACTTAAAGCTAATGATGCCTAATAAGAGAGATACGAATTCAAAATTTTACCTATTCAGTTGAACTTCTATCTGGAGATGTAGGAACTTTCAGTGCAAGGTGATGATTGGAGAAGCTTCCTTGAGGTCCATGGATGATATTCCAATGTTTACTTTGTCTTGAAAGCTTCTGAATCAAGCTAGAGAACTTCACCTGCAAGTCAGAAATGTGAAAATGGTGGAAGTGGTTAGAGCAATTACAGGTCGTGCCTTAGCTTTTGGATAGCTTGCATAGGTGGTAAGGAAGGTATATGAACTGGTTTTGGCAAGAATGCTTGAGAGAAATAGAAGTTGGCACTCAAACTGCAGAGGCAACTCTGTTTTTGCAGTTTGATGGTGTTTTCTGGTTTGAGGATGTTTTGGAGGAAAATGGCTCGTGCCAAGGCTTGGTTATGATGTGTGTAGTGTGTTTGATAACTTAGTTCTTGTGTATCTAAGCTGAGATGGAAGTTGTGTTATGTTATGGCACTTTTCTTCACTCTTAAGCAACAAAATGCAACTTGATGTTTTAGGTCAGTAGGGGACCTCTAATCCTGCTGCAAAGCTTCTCTTGATCAGAGTAATTTGTCCATAATCTTGTGCCAAAGAGATTTAGTTTGTACTTGCTTGATTTTCAATTTGACATAAAGTGAACTTTTGCAAAAATGGATAGTTTACTTTTTCCAAATTGGGATTAATCCTCTAGACAAAGCTTGAACTCAAAGAACTTGGACTTGGCACAAAGAATATGCATTAAATTTATGAGTGTAACTTGGTTTAAGGACCTGTAATCTAATCTAAAGCATGCTGAGTTCAAATTGCAAGGTTATGAACATGTAACTTGGTCATGAACAAAGTGGTTTTTTGCTATATTGTGAAATTCGATTCTCTCTAACCATGAGGTTGTTTGAGAAGTTTTTGGACATTTTGGAAAGCTTGGAATGTGTACTACAATCCATCTTTGAAGTGAAATTTGAAATTCCAAGTGGAAGTGTATGGAAAATGGCCTTGAAGTGGGGTAGAAAACCTTGTCAAAATAGGTCAAATTTCACTAAGTTAAGAATGGTTTAGTGCCCTTATTCAAAAATTTGTAACTTGAGATACATGCTTCAAATGAGAAAACTTTGTGAATCAAAGTTGTAGATTATGCAACAAGCTACAACTTTCATGTTTTGACTTTTGTTTGAATCCAAATGAATCATGGTGAAAAAGTGGGGCAAAGTTGGGAAAAAATTAGGGTTTTTCATAACTTAGAAAAATTCTAAGTTATGAAAAATTCCATTTTAAACCCTAATTTGCATTTCTTGGTTTCTTGGTGAACAAGTTTCATGATTTGGCAAGTTTTGATGAAAAATGAATCTTGACTCTTGATTTTGACCAAAAAGTCAAAGTTTGACTTTTCAGTATACAGTCAAAATTGATCAATTGATTGGGAAATTCAATTGTCAATCCTGTGTACTTGGGATCTTTTGAGTTTGTTGATCATGTCAAGATAATTCCATGGGGTCCTTGAGTCCATGTGTGAGCTTGGTTTGCCATTGGCTAGGTCAAACAGTCAAAAATTGCCTTTGTGCAGTCAAAACCCTAAAAATGACCATTTTGCCCTTTTGGTGATCTGATCAAATTTCTTGGAGAATTGTGATCCAAACTTGATCAAATGATTCATATGAGTTCATAATGTTGATGTGGGTCAAATTTCATGAGGTTTGACTGTCAATTGGCCACAGTTGACTTTTTCCCCAATACAGTTGATTTCTAGGTCAACTGTCCAATTGACTGGGCAAAACTTGGAATCAAGACTTGAAACTTGATATGGGTAAACTTGGGAGTCCAATATGAAGCATGAAAGTCATCTTAGGAATTTTAGGTCAAAACATCTTTGTGCAAACACAAACCCTAATTTGAGTCAACAGTGCAAGGAGAGGTTTTGAGCAGATGAAACCCTAACTGGATCTTGAGCTTCAAGGGCTTTGTGGTGAGAAATCAATGAGAAATGGAAGGGCAAATTTTGGGGTACAACAATGATCAATGGCCTTCCCTCGACTGGTGGCATCAACACAGGAGGCTCTTGTAAGTACTCTTTGATCTTGTCAAAAGCAGTTTGGCACTCATCATTCCATTTGACTACTTGATCTTTCTTCAGTAATTTGAAGATTGGTTCACGGGTAGCTTTCAGATGAGAAATGAATCTGGAAATGTAGTTTAAACGTCCCAAGAATCCTCTGACTTCCTTCTCAGTACGAGGAGCAGCCATCTCTTGTATCGCTTTCACCTTGGCAGAATCTACTTCAATACCTTTATTGCTGACGAAAAAGCCTAGGAGTTTACCAGACCTCAATCTAAACGTGCATTTATTTGGGTTCAACCTCATCTTGTATTTCTTTAGTCTCTCAAACAGTTTCTGTAAATGATCAAGATGCTTTTCTTCTATTTGAGATCTAGCTATCATGTTGTCCACATAGACTTCTATTTCATGATGTATCATGTCGTGAAATAGAGCTACCATGGCACGCTGATAGGTTTCCCCAGCATTCTTCAGTCCTAATGGCATAACCTTGTAGCATAATGTGCCCCATTGTGTTACAAATGTTGTTTTCTCCATGTCCTCATGCGCCATTTTGATTTGGTTGTAGCCTGAGAAACCGTCAGTGAAGGAAAACACTTTATGATGTGCCGTATTCTCAACTAGAATATCAATGTGGGGAAGTGGGAAATCATCCTTAGGGCTTGCCCTATTCAAATATCTGTAGTCCATGAACATTCATACCTTGCCGTCCTTTTTGGGCACTGCGACAACATTGGCAACCCATTGCAGATAAGAGGTGACGACAAAGAATCCAGCATTGAATTGCTTCATGACTTCAGCTTTAATCTTCTTCAACATATCTGGTCGCATTCGACGGACCTTTTATTTTACTGGTGGGAAATCCTTTTTTGTAGTTAGACGATGCACCACAATATCTGCATCAAGTCCTGGCATGTCTTCATACGACCAGGAAAAGATCTCAACATACTCGCGTAACAACTGAATCAGACGCTCCTTAACACTGGGTTTCAGATTGGCACCCACCTTGACTTCTCTTTTGTCTTCTTAGGTACCTAGGTTGATTGTATCCACTGGTTCCTCGTGGGGCTGAATGGTTCTCTCTTCTTGTTGTAGTAATCTGTCAAGTTCCTCTGGTACTTCACAATCTTCCTCACCTTCGTCTTCGGCTTGGTAGATTAGATTTTCAGAGTCATAAAAGGCCATAGCAGAACCGTTACCCATGGGATCCCAAATGGATGTAGACCTGCATTGTGAGTCTGAGTCTGTGCAAGAGTATAACTATCTTTGAAAGAAATGAAAATGTTAAAAGAAAAACAATGAGCACAAAGTTTGTATGCAAAAACATCCATGATACATTGATGTCATATGGAAATGAGATAATAACCCTTACAAATGGACCATTGTGCCTCGGGTAAAACACAAGGTTTTAAGAGTCTGAATTGTTTTAATATTACAGATCTAACAAAGTGTAAACACAAATTACTGTGGGATAAAAGTGATCGGGACGAAAGCTCTAGCCTCCCAGTTGCTGAGCCCTCCACTGACAGTTGGGAAAATCCAATCCTCTAGGTTGTAGCTGTCTTTATCATCTTCCACCGCATTGACTTCACGGTTGCTGATCTTCAAGGGTTGTCCTCCAACACGAGCACGACGTACAGTCTTCTGGGCACCTGAAGTGAAACCCAGACCAAACTTGTCAGATTTGTATGGGATATCTGGGAGTTGTCCCCAAATAGTGCACCCACCTTCTTCTATTAGAACCTTGGCATCCTTCAAAGATGACATCCTGAGTGGAGGCCTTGTGATCTTGGGAACTTGAGACACAGCCTTGGTCACTGCCACATCTTGTAGGACTTTATCAAAGTGTTGGAATGCAGTTTCAATAAATTAACCATCTAACTCCACATATATGAAGGAATTGAGATGGTTGATCATATACTCTTCTTCTCCATGAATAATGATGATCTTCCCTTGAATCGGGTATTTCAGCATTTGGTGCAACGTAGAAGTAACAGCTTCAGCATTGTGAATCCACAGTCGGCCTAGCAAGCAGGAATATGAAGGGCGAATATCCATTACATAAAAAGTTGAATCAAATGTTTGGGTTCCAACCTTTATGGGGATATCCACTTCCCCATTCACCATCCTTTTTGAGCCGTCAAAGGCCCTCACTACTATGTTGCTTGGCTTCAATGTCAATCCCTCACAGTCAAGCCTATCAAGCGCCTTTTTAGGCAACACATTCAGAGACGACCCTGTGTCAACCAACACATGATCCAAGGTTGTGCCCCTGCATTCCACTGAGACATGTAATGCCTCATTATGCTTCCTCCCTCTTGGCGTTAAATCCGCATCTGAAAAACCTAAGCCATTATCTGTAGTCAAGCTGGCTACGCAGTCTTGGAACTGATCGACAGATGTTTCTTGGGGTACATGGGCAGTTTTCAGGAATTTTACCAAGACCTTTGCATGCGCCTCGGAACATGGTAGTAAAGCCAGCATAGAAATTTTAGATGGAGTTTGCACCAGTTGCTCAACTACATTGTAGTCGCTTCTTTTTATGATCTTTAGAATTTCCTCCATCTCTTTCCGGGAGGTCTCAGGGATAGCCAATGATTGTGCCTTCGTCCAGACAGGTTCAATCAAAATACTTTTACCTCGAGTCTCGGTTGACTCGTCAGTAGGAATGTCAGTAGGAGTGATAATAGGGGTGGTATCAGCTTTTCAGTAGGAGCATTAGCAGAAATGATTATAGGACTGGGAATAACCTTTGGAGGATCAACAACGATAGGAATGATTATGGGTCAAAAAACTGCTTTTAGGGGAGCAATTTCTGAAGAGAATATCCTTCCACTTTGGGTAATCTTGCTAGTCCCTGCAATATTACTGATATCGGAGTCATCCTTCTCATAACTTGAATCTTCAGCAGCTGGCCAATCTTGCTTGATACCATGGTAGTAAACATCCCCTCCATAGTTCCATGGTACAGTTTTGTCTAACGAATACGGGATTGGTCCAGGAATTGTAATTATCAAAGGAGCTACTTTTGAAACTGATGTAATTCTAACGGGTCTTTTGGTGGAGACCCTGGAAGAATTGTCGAAAATGGTAACGATGGAAACATCATTATAAGAAACAGTTGGAACAGAAGTTTTTTCAAACAAAATTTCCTTGTTATCTATCAGGCACTGAACGCTTGTTTTTAACAAAGGACGGTTGGTTGGTAAGGACAAACAGAAATGACAGCTTTCATCACAGCCTGGGAATACACTAGCATTCAATAAGTTCCTTTTGATAGTTAGGAGTGGGGTCATAAGTTCATCAATTGAAGTAACAAACATATGTTCTTCAATGGCGTTGGCATTATGGCTGTGCTTGGGCATGGGAGAAGAAATGACATTGGGCTTTTCTGGCGCATCGAATTCAATCTCTTTGGCTTCAAGGATGTCTTGTACCTTGTTCTTCAGAGCCCAACAGTTGTTAGTGTCATGGTCGGGACTCTCAGAGTGGTATGCAAAGCGGGCATTAAGATGATAGTGAGGAGAGGTTGTGTTAGGGTTCTTTGGAGCTTCTTTCAAAGTCACTAGGTTGGATCTTAAAAAATGTGGAAATACTTGAGAGAGTGTCATGTTAATTTTGGTGAACTGTCTGACTGGTATTTCCATTCTTGGTTGTTTATTTCTTTGCTGATCAGGCGCAGGTTTAGGAATTATAACAGCCTCACCCATTGGACAGTGTTCAACCCTATCTTGATTTCTCTGAGAATATACACAACCATTTCTTTCTTTCCGATGAATGGCTTCCTTACAGCAACAGAGGATGCATCTTTTTGAATCTTTCCATTCTTTATCCCGGCTTCTACCCTTTCTCCAGTCAATATCAATTCAGTAAAACCTGCCGATGAACTCCCAATTAATTGATTAAAGAAGGGACCAGACAAGGTGCACAAAAACATGTCTACCAACTCTCTTTCAAATAGGGGAGTTTGAACTCTTCCGGCCAAGTCCCTCCATTTTTGCGCATAGTCCTTGAAGCCTTCACTTGAAACCATGGCCATACTCTGGAGTTGAGTACAGTTAGGCACAAGATCAACGTTGTATTGGTATTGTTTGTAAAAAGCTGCAGCAAGATCTTCCCAGTTATGAACATTGGCTCTTTCTAACTGATAAAACCAATCTAGTTGAGTTCTAGACAGACTGTCTTGGAAGAAGTGTACCAATAAATATTTGTCAGTGGTATGGGGCTGGATTTTCCTCACATAGGACCGGAGATGCATTTTGGGCATGAGACTATGTCATAATTAGTGAACACAAGGTCTTTGAATTTTGGAGGAATGACAATCCCCGATACTAACCCCAACTCCTCAAAGTCCAATCCAGGCACTTTTTGGATTTCCATTGCACTCAACCGTTCTTCTAGATGCTTATACTTGTCGTTGGCTGGATGGTATTGTTCTTCAGAATAGTTTTCTTCTTCCTCTTCCTCTTCTGAATCAGACTGAACAATTGTTTCCTTGCCCTTCCCATCTTGATTGTGTTTCTCACCGGATGTCGTTGCAAAGTCTAAGACCCTTCTTGTCTGCCCTTGGAATCTTCTTCCCATGTTTAGAACTCCGGCTATTTTCTTTGTCTTCTTTTTCTTCTCCTCAACCAGCAAGGTCTTCAACTCTTCTTGTCCTTTGGACAGAGTTAAGAACAACTGTTGAAACTGTGCATTCTGAGCTTGGAGGTCCTTCACCATTTGCTCGAGATCCATCTTACTGAAATAAATAGTAGAGAGATAAGGAGACTTGTTGCAAGAAACCTGCTTGTGTTATGATGAATGGTAAATGCATATGCAATGATTCCAAGGATTTTAAGATTCAAATTTGTTTTAGACAAAAAGGGAACACACGTTATATTAATAGATTAAAGCTCGAGTACATCAATGCCTTCTTGGGAAAAATAATACAAGAACTCTAAGATAAAAAGGTAGTACGCATCCTCTTTGGTGCAATGTAGGCATTCAGAGTCTGCTCCTCATGAAGTAGTCTAGTGAGTTCCAAAACATTCTTCTCGCTTGCGTAGAATTGAGCTTCGAAAGTATCTCGCTCCCCCTTGAGTTGTATCCAATCCCTATGTAGGTCTTCAAGAGAGGTGGGCATGTCAGGATGTAGGATAGTGTATGGAACATCCCCTTCCATGATAGGATAAATGATTACCGGGAGAATGGAGGGATAAGGCATCATAAGACTCTAAGCATGAGTTCGTACCCATTTGAGGCAAGGCTCAAGAGGGATGAATTATTGTGCCCCAAAGTCTTGCTATCTACCTTGTTCAACATCCTCCAAGCTCAGATAAATCTCTGGCGAAGACCTTGATCGTCGTTCTCGTAGTCAAATACCAAACCTTGAATCAACATTTCATGTGGATCATCCCTTCGAGCGTAACCAAATTTTCTTAAGGCTGAGCAGGGGTTATAGGTGATACCTCCCCTAATGACAAGTAAAGGGACATTAGGGAATTCTCCACAATGATCGACAATAGTAACATTCTCTATGGATCGGGAACACTAATGAATGTCTGAATGTTTGAGCATCATCAACCTTTGTGACCACCTTGAACCTTGCTCATTCTTCAATATAGATCGGGGAAGATGCGAAATAAACCATCTTGCCAAGAGAGGAGTGCAACATATAAGGACACCTCTTTTCCTCATAGTGCGAGCGTGAAAAGAATATAGGATGTCCCCTAGCAAAGTAGGCACCGGGTTGCGGGATATGAAGATTTTGACGGCGTTCAAGGCCATGAGTTGGTCAGGATTTGAAAAAAAAAACATCCCATAGATGAGGAGAGCCACAATTTCCTCAAAAGCTTGCAGGTCCAAAGAATTCCAACAGTTTTGGGATTTCTCAAACAAGAACTTTGCTAGGAAACCTTTGGCACCACTCCTTGTTTCCCAATGAGTTGTGACATCAGATGAGTGTAGGTGTAGAGCTTGAGCAATCTCTTCTGGCTTTGGGTCTCTTTCCGTACCGTTGAAAGGTAGTTGATTGAGAATGGGAATTCTCAAGAGTCGGGAGAATTCTTCCAAGGTAGGCACAAGTTGATAGTCGAGAAATGTGAATCAATGGTGTAAAGAATCAAAAAACTGAAAGAGAACCTTCGTCATGTCCTCCTCTATGTTGGAGGTGACCAAGTTGAGTAGGCGACCATGTCTCTCGGTGAATGGAGAGTTTTCAGGAATCCTTGAAGCTAGTTCCTTAAGTTGTGGAGGGATCCTTACAAGGTTGACTTGAATAGTTTTCCTACGAAAAGAATCCATATCCTACAAAACAAGAACAAAGATGAATCCCAAAATCCTTAAAATGGTTAGTGAATGTGTATGATGTTATGATATTTATGATGTTATGTACAAGTATGCATATACAAACAAAGCAAACAAGTCCTTAGGTTTAGGCTTGCATGGAGTCTCATAAGTAAGTACCCTCTTGAAGTTTAGTTGGCTTAACCTGTCATAGTAATAGTAACCAGGTTCTAATGAGCTCAATATCACTGGTCTGTTTCCTTGGTCATTGTTTTAGCACAAGCCTCTTTAACGACGACCTAAATATCCCAAGAAACCAAACCTCAATGAGTGTATTATCGAGTATCTACCAACTTCAGACTGCACCAAAGTCAGTCATCTCACTACATCCTAAAGGCCAAGTTGATCAAGTAAATGTTCTAGAAATTCATTAGTGCTTCATGACATCACTCAGCGGCCCTGTATTATCTTTGATTAACTCAAAGGCTACCGGTACCCACAAATATGTCGCACTAACGTAGCTATTGCTTAGACCATGTCGGTATACCCCGCACAGTTTCCACAATGTATTGCTACTTACCTATAAGGTGTCCCAAATCCGGGTAGATGATTCAAACCCAAACAAAGAACCATAATGTAAAGCAAACAATTCAAACAATGCAAGCAAGTAAATGTGATCTAAACCTAAGGTAACCCCACTTTTAGAATTCTCCCCAGCATAGTCGTCAGTTCTGTGATACGGTGGGAGAACTGACTTGGTTGTTTTGCATTTGATCTCAAATATTGTGGTTACCAAGAGTCGCCATCGACTTTTCTTTTATCCAAAAGGAAAGGTGAAAAATCATAGGAAAGACCTTTGAGATTGTTTCTTGAGTTCGGGGGGTAAATTATGAAAAGGGAAGGTATTAGCACCCTTTTCATCCATGGTTTTCCATGGGCTCTTAGTTACTTGCTAGATCACTTGCTTTTGTTTGAAAATGTGCTTTGTGTGGTTTTTGAAAGTATTTTGAAAAGGCGTCATCGTTTGGTCAAGCTTTGTAATGATTCTCGTTCGTAAGAATGTATACAAAGTGTTTGTTCTTTTGAAAATGTTTTCAAGTTTGAAAGATGTTTTTGAAAGTGTTAGTGTTTGTTTTGAAAATAGCAAGGATGTTTTTGTTTTGAAATGGAGCATGTAACTAGGAATAATCTACCTACTCAAAAGTCTTTCATGTTCATTTCTTCTTTCCTTTGACATTGTTATCTTACCATTGATTTGGTAAGTAACCCTATCTTAGGATGTAAACGGGACGGGCGTGTGTCATTTTATAACCATGATTAGAAATGTTGCAATGTATCTTAGAATTTTTCTTTAGGGACTAAGATCATTTTGAAAAGGCAACATAGATAGCGTCATCGAGGGACTATGATCTTGTATTTTTGCTTGTTTTTGCTAAGATACCTCGCATGCATAACATGGCCGTTTTTTTGTAAGGCAACAAAGTGGATTTTACCCTAGGGGTGCTAGTGTGAAAGTGTATTGATTTTCATTATTTGTTTAGTCTTGTATTAGGGTTTTCTACTTGTTGATTTTATCTTACCATACACACCCTAATTACTAACAATTATATTAAAGCGATAAGTTGCGGAAATTAAAATCCTACGCTATTACATCATTTGGGGGATGGGGATACAAATTTACAAATGGGGGGATGAAAGAAAATAAATCCTAATTTACTATTACAACTATATTTAATGAATAAATAATATACAAAAATAAATAAATGAATAAATAAGAAAAAAAATTATGTATTGACACATACTTATGTATTGATACGAATATTTTATGTATTGACGCGTGTCATTATGTATTGATACGAAAAAAAATTATGTATTGACACATGCCATTATGTATTGATACGAAAATAGTTTATGTATTGATGCATGCCATTATGTATCGATACGAAAACAGTTTATGTATTGACGCATGCCATTATGTATTGATACAAAAACAGTTTATGTATTGACGCGTGCCATTATGTATTGATACGAAAACTTCCTTACTGCTGAAAAATGAAAATTAACTCAGTTTGAGTCGACGCATTCGCATTTTGTATCGACTCATGCAACATTTTGTATCGATGCATAATAGTTTGCATCGTCTCATAACCTGTTTTGGACATAATATGTGTCGACTCATAGTATTTTGTGTCGACGCATAACTGCTGTTTTTTGTTTTTATCACTGTTTTGCTACATGTAAAAGTCAATTATTAACACATGGTTAGTGAAAATGAAAAGAAAGCATATGGTTAGCTTTAAGGCAATTATATCTACATTTTATCTTCACAAATGAACCGTTAATGATGCTTGTATGAAGAGTTCAAAATCAAGAAAACTTACCTTGAAACTGAAATTTGTGCTTTGAGTTTGAGTTGCTGTATGGGCTGTTGTTGAGCTTGGGAAGTGATGATAGTGATGTTACAGAAGTTTTTCTTGTGTTTGAATAACTTCTATATGATGTATGTGGAGTGTTTAGATGGTTGGACAGAATTTGCAAGGTATGAGAGGTTCAAAGGTTTGGACTTTAAAACTCAAGAGTGGAAGTTTTGTGGACTGTTATGGCTTTTGTGTATATGAGATTTTGAGGGTTTACCAATAAAACTTCTGGCTTTTCTCTCTATTTTTTCTAACCTCTTTTTCTTGCAAATGCTTCTTCTATTTATAGGCAGGAGGTTTGTGCTAATGAGCTGACTAGGTTTGCAAGATAGCGTGTTATGGTTTGGTTGGATTACAAAGATCAAACTATGTCAAGTACTCCATAGTCCCAAGGTGAAGTACCAAATTTTCTGGTATAGAGGAGATACTTCCCATGATTTATGGTGGAGCATAATCAGCAACAAGTAAGGTATGGGCTCAAGACAAATCTTTGTACAAAAAGCTTGCTTTTCAAGAATAGCAATGGTGCCTTTATGCCATAAATAGAAAGATCTTTTGGACAATGGTTTAAAAACTTGGGTAATAGTTCAAGCTCTTGTGTAAACATTAAATTATGATGAGATTTGCAAGCAAGGATGCCTGTAACAAAAGATTATGCAGCAAATTATAAGAGTTTTGTTATGTGTTCTTCACTAAAATGACTTGCAACTCAATAATGGATGCTCAACTTCATGCTCTTGAATCTCCTAGTTGAAATATGATAAATTCATGCTCTTGGATGTTTTGGAAAGCTTGAAACACCCTCTATAACTTTCATGTTGACCACTTTTGTTAAATCAAATTGGAACTTGATGAAAATTGGCCAAGAAGTTGGGATAAAAACCTGACCAAAACTGCTGAAAATTTCTCTAAGTGTTAAATGAAAATGTCATGACTTCATGAATTTATAACTTGAGATCCAAACATATTTAGGAGAAGTCCTGCTCTACATTGTTTTAGATCTCATTGAGATCTATAACTTTCAAGTTGGAAGTTTTCCTTTAATCATCTTGCATCTTGGTGAAAGAATGGTATGAAGTAATGAAATTATCATGTATAAGAGACACTTAGAAAAATTTCTAAGTCTTGAAAAGTTTGACTTTTTTCAAAATGAATTTTGACATTCTTGATTTCTTGATGAACAATCTTCATATTCCAACATGTCTTGATGAAATATGATTCTTGAAACTTGATTTTGATCCAAAAGTCAAAGTTTGACTTTTCAGTGTGCAATTGACCATTTTGTCCTTGTGTTAATTCCAAACATAAATTTATGTATCAGCGCTGCAAACTTGATGTCATGAGAGATTTTGGGAGGAAATTCTTGAGAAAAGAGAGGGCAAATTTTGGGGTACAACAGTTAGAATAATTTATAATCATTTAGAATCATTTTAATAATGAAAATATAGTAAATTAATTGATTTATTTAATTAAAATGAGAAAATAGGGATATTTGGTAGAATATTTGATTATTAGATTAAATAATTAAAATAAAATACAAATTTAAGGAAAAGGGAAAAGTAGATATTTTGGGAGTAAGTGAGGATAGAATAGAGAAAATCAAATTAGGGTTTTTGTTATTATAAAAAGATTAGCTGAGAGAATTATAGGATTTTGTTAGTACGTGAAAAGAGAAGAATAGAGAACAAGAGCTTTGAAAATAGAGATAAGGATTTAGGAAGGAGATCACATAGAAGGTTGTTTTTACTTTGGCTATGAGAGCTAGGTAAGGGGAAGAACTATCTCAATAACAAATATAATGTATGAGGGGTAGAATTGAGGAGTCCTTAACACCCAATAGGGAATTGAGTTTTGATTTAATTCTATAAACTCGTATGGATTTGATTGTATGTGTTGTGATTGTAGATGAAATTCGTGTACTTTAATTAATGATAATTTCTATTTTGATGTGTTAATATGTTCTCACCATTGTTGGGATTTTTGAGCTTTTGAGGTAAATGTGAAAGCATAAAAATACAAGATTTTGTTGACATACTACCGTATGAGCATAAATTATATTAATGTATTATGTGATGTTGTTTTGGGATAATAGTTTGGGAGGGGAATTATTATTTTTGAGTCAATGCATGTTTTATTTATTGTTGGGAAGGGATTTTAAACTCTATGTTGTTGTTTCATTGATGTGTATTGGCATGCATCATTATGTCATTGTTGTTGATGAAAGAGGCAAGTTGCAATCCGAGCAGGGTGGATTGATGACATTTCCCAAATCCGAGTTGGATGGATTCATAGTTTGAGTAGGGAGAACCCGGTTCCTGAGTGAAATGATTATTGATGATATAGTACCACATGTATATGGGTCTAGTTGATGTTGTGAGTCTCGTTGCATAATTTAAATGATGAATATGTAATTTGTATTGATTATGTTGATGGATTGGGTGTGAGAATAATGTTATCTGAATGTTTTGATATATGTGTAGATGTTTGTATTGTACGTTGCAGCTTATACCATTTAATTATTAAATTTAATTCTTACCCCTTTTGCTTTGATGTTGTCAACCATGGACATCTTGCATATAATTAGGATTAAAAGTTGTTATTGTGAGTGGAAGATAGCGTTAGAAGTTATTTCCATTTAGTTTTGTTATTTATTTAGTGGTTATGCTCTGATCGTGTAACATGGGAGCTTCATACTCAACCTAGTTTCTGCTGGATAAAAAATCAAACTTCAAGGACTACTCTATCATGAAGTTGTTTGATCCTTCTAATACTATTCTAACACCACTTCATTTCATGTTTGAGGCACCGTCCACAAGTAGTATCTATATGTAGGGAATACGGAGATGAAAGGCATTGTCATCAGCACAAGAAATAAAAGGGATATGGTGAATTAGTGCCCTTTTAGTTATTGAACCTCTTTAATATTAGACGAGATTCTTACGTGATAATGTTGGACATGTGACTGAAGGAAAATTGCGATCTAAAATGCAGCGTGTAATACGGTGGAAGAACTGACTTGTTTAGCGTTTTATCGCAAATATTGCGCATAGAAAGAGTCGCCACTAACTTTTCTTTTATCCAACAAGAAAGTGGTGAAAAGAACAAGAAAGACCTTGATAGAGTTTGATTTCGGGGGTAAGTTATGAAAAGGGAAGATATTAGCATTCTTTTCGTAGTTATCTACAGGCTCTTAATTGCTTGATCACTTTAAAAATTGCTTTGTATGTATGATTTGTTTGAAAATATTTTGAAAAGATAACTTTGTAATGATTCTTGTATCAGTTCTCAAGAATGCGTACAAAGTGTTTGAAAATATTTGTTTGAAAAGTGTGATGTGTAAAAATGTTTTGTTTGTTTGAAACTGTTATGAGCAAGAAATTTGTTAAGTCTTACCCACTAAAGGCTGTTCTTGTTATTTTCCTTCTCCGTTAGAGATAGTATTATCCACACCAGAAGTTGGTAGATAGACCTATCTATTGAATGTGAAGGACGGTCTTAGGGTCGTCGTATGGTCATAGAAGACAACATGTAAGAATATTTTTAGCAATTCGAAGGGACTATCATCATTTTTCTCGTAGGGACATCGAAGGGATTAGATTATTTTGTAGGCAACTCGAAGGGTCATCGAGGGATTATGATATTTATTCGAAAGGGACCATGATTATATTGTTTAACCAAGGGTCTTTGCTAAAGTATTCTCGTTTTCGTGGGACGTGACCATTAGTATCGCAAGGCAATAAAGAGAGATTACTCTAGAGGTGAAGTGTACAAAGTGTATTGATTTCAGTTATATTATCTTGAAAATTAAGGTTATCTATGTTTAATTTTATTCTTATCATACAAGCTTATGTACTATTACATTAAACTGTGTGACCTATACAATTGTCTAAGAAAATAAATAGCAAAAATAATAAGAAAATATTGGAATAAAAGTTTAAATGCCCTAAAAATCTAAGTTCATATTTTTGATGTTTTTATGAAAATAATTTAAGTGTTAATTAATAATAATTAAAATCCTAATTCTAATTGATTTTAATTAATAAAAATCCTAAAATCTAATTGTTCAAAAAATCAATTAATTAATTTACACCCTAAAACTAATTTTTTTGTTGATTTTATTATATGGCTTCTTTCTGATTTTTTTAAGTATAAGTCTTGATTAAAAAAAGTTAATTAATAATAAAATAACTAATAAAAAGAAAGGGAAATAAAGAAAGTAAAGCAAAGAGAGTTTTGGCATCGCTGGGGTTCGAACCCCCATCCCTTCTCTTCACACGCTTGGTTGATACGGTGGGAGAACTGACTTGGGTGTTTTGCGTTTTATCGCAAATGTTGCAGTTAGTAAGAGTCGCCACCGACTTTTATTTTATCCAAAAGGAAAGGTGAAAAAGCACAAGAAAGACTTTTGAGATTGTTTCTAGAGTTCGGGGGGTAGATTATGAAAAGGGAAGGTATTAGCACCCTTTTCATCCATGGTTTTCTATGGGCTCTTAGTTACTTTCTAGATCACTTACTTTTGTTTGAAATTGTGCTTTGTGTGGTTTTTGAAAGTATTTTGTAAAGAGGCCATTGTTTAGGCAAACTTTGTAATGATTTTCGTTCGTAAGAATGTATACAAAGTGTTTGATCTTTTGAAAATGTTTTCAAGTTTTGTAAGATATTATGAAAGTGTAGGTGTTTGTTTTTGAAAATAGTTAGGATGTTTTGTTTTGAAATTGAGCAAGTAATTAGGAGCATTCTACCTACTCAAAAGTCTTTCATGTTCATTTCCTCTTTCCTTTGATATTGTTATCTTACCATTGATTTGGTAAGTAACCCTATCTTTGGATGTAAACGGGACTGGCCTGGGTCATCGTATAACCATGATTAGCAATGTTGCAAAGTACCTTAGTATTCTCTTTTAGGGACTAAGATCATTTGAAAGGCAACATGGATAGCGTCATCGAGGGACTATGATCTTGTATTTTGCTTGTTTTTGCTAAGATACCTTACATGCGTGATATGGCTATTTAGTAAGACAACCAAGTGGATTTACCCTAGGAGTGCTTGTGTGCAAGTGTATTTTTTTCATACTTGGTCTTGTCTTTGATTAGGGTTTTCTAAGTATTGATTTTAGTCTTTCCATACAAACCCTAATTACTTAGCATGATATATATAAAGCGATAAATTGCGGAATTTAAAGTTACTACGCTATTACAACATTTGTGGGAGGGGGGAATACAAAGTATAAAAGGGGATTGCAAGAATATAAAACCTAATTAATCTATTACAACCATATTGAATTGTTACAAGAATTGAAATAATATACAAAAATGAATAAATGTACAAAAATGCAAAATGTAAAGAAGATGGATCTTTGTTTGGTTTTCATGAGAAAAGGGAATTGGTCTTAACCTAATTAATTAAAGAAAATAATTAATTAAATTTAAATTTATTAAGAAAAGATTTTAAATAAAAACCTAATTCTATTAATTGATTGAAAAGAAATTAAGCTTCCAGAGAAGTATTTTTTTTGTATTTTTGTCTTGAAAATAATATATTGTGTTATAAAATATTTTTGGCCCTTTTTTTACATTAAAATAAATATATTTTAATTAGTGTAAAAGAAAATAAATAATAACCTAGTTTTAATTAAATTTACAAGATAATAAGTAAAAAAAAATAAAGTATGATTAATAAAATAAATTTTTGTGTGAGAAAAACAAATAAACTAAGTTAAAATATAAATCTACTATTTTTTATATTTTTATGATTTTTTAATATTAGGAAAAATATTTAAGAAAATAAATGAAATTAAAATAAGAAAATAAAATAAATTAGGCCAGGGGCGCAAATAGTCCACAGGGGGGTTAGAAAACAAAAACAAAACAGAGGCCCAAAGATGGAGCCCAACACCTGCAAAAAAAGTCAAAAAAAAAGGAAAAAAATGTGAAAAAAAAACATAAAAGGGTACCACTGGGGCTCGAACCCAGGTCCCAAAGGTTATAGGCGTGCGCTTCTTCCACAGGGGTGGCTATACATCCGTTAACATAAGCAAATCAATAAATATATGATTCAAAATGCGCCCTGATTACTTCATCTTCAACCTCTAGCCAGACCAACTATAACTTGTTCATTTCTCATCAAAAATAAAAACTGTAAACATGAAACTTGTAGCAAATTTCCTCACGGTTTTAAAAATAGAAAGCATTAAAATTATAGATCAAAGATAAGCATGAATTTTAATGGCCCTAATCTAAACCCTAAAAATCTCAGAAACTTCAATCTTAAAATTCTCAAAGCTCAAGTAAAATTAATGAAAACTATGAACATGGTTAGCTTTAGGGAAATGATATCTACATGTTTTATTCAAAAATAAATCATTGATGATGCATGTATGGAAAGTTCCAAAGTTAGAAAACTTACCTTGCAGGAAGGTATCAGGTTTGAAGTTTGAGCAGCTTTAAAGGAGTTCCAATGGTTGGGTTAGCTTCCTCAAGTTCCCAGGAAGCTAATGGAATGCTTAGCTTGAGCTGAAAGGGCCTGAGAAGTTCTGGAGAAGTCCAAGTGCAAAGATAAATTTTTGAAAATGGAGGATGATGTTAATGGTTTTACAGTTCTGTAACAGGGTGTGGGATCAGTTCTAAATCATGTTTAGAAGCTTTAGTAACCAAAAAGCTTGAAAATGCACGAGGGAGTTATGAGTTTCAAGTTTTTGGTCATGTTATGTGAAAATGGAGGTATGGAATGTGATTCTGAGTTCTAGCAATTTTTAGGGCATGAGCATTCGTGTGTTTGATGCAAATAGTTTGTGTATCCATAAGTAAAAGGATTGGAGTGGTTTGGACAATCAGAAGTACAAGTTACAAGCTTTTGGCAAGGCCACTTGATTTTCAAGAAAAGCGGGAAACCAAGTTTCAATGTGAGGTACAAGTATGGTCTGGGTGATTGTAAGTGTCTAAACCATTTCTCATGAGTTATAGGACTTGTGTGATCAGAAGAGAACAAGTGCAAGGCTCAAGAACAAGTTTTGTGCAAAAAGTCACTTTATCAAAATGGAAATGTGCACTTTCTTCCATAAATGGATATAAAGCATGTACATGCATTGAATGCTTGAAATGAAACCTCTAACACCTGTTCAAGCCATTAATTACGGAGTTCCTAACAATTTTGAGGTCTACAAAGTATAGTTTATGCAGCATAGTTTGAATTTTGAACTTGGTTCATCACAAAATGACTTGTAATTCAAGTGATAAAACCCTAACTTCATCTCTTCGATTCTCCATACTCAAAAATGATCTCAAGGAGTTATTTTACATTTAGAAAATCTTGCAATGTGATCTAAAACCCATCTTTGAATTGGTTTTGAATATTCCCGTTGGAACTATATGAAAAAGTGCCATAAAGTTGGGTCAAAATCCTGACCAAATTAGGGCAAAATTTCACTAAGTGTTTTGTTGCATGACCACATGTTCTTAAAATTATAACTTGAGATCCAAGCACTTTTGGAAGAAGTTATGTGAAGAAAAGTTATATATTTCATGGATATCTACAACTTTCATGTTGGAAGTTTCTCTTTAATCATCTTGCATTTTGGTGAAAAGTTTTCTCAAAATTATGAAAAAATAAGAAATTTCAAACACTTAGAATAATTTCTAAGTTTAGAATTTTTAACTTTTCAAAATGCAATCTTAAATTTTTTATTTCTTGATGAATAAGTTTCATATTTTAACATGTCTTGATGAATTGTGATCTTTGGCATTTGAATTTGACCAAAAAGTCAAAGTTTAACTTTTCAGTATACAGTTGACTTTTGATCAATTGACTGAAAATTCATCTGTCAATCCTTTGAACTTGAGTTATGTTTTGAGCCATGTTATTAGGTAAAAATGATGCAATTGGACTCTTGATATCATGCCTTAAACCAATTGATCATTTGCTAGGTCAAAAATCCAAAATTGCCCTTTCCTAGTCAAAACCCTAATTTTGACCATTTTGCCCTTTTAGAGATTTGATCAAATTTCTTGGGGAATTGTGGTCCAAACTTGATCAAATGATACATATGGGTTTAAAATGTTGATGTGGATAAAAAATTATGAATTTTGACTGTAAATTGGCCATAGTTGACTTTTTTCCCAATATAGTAGATTTTTAGGTCAAGTGCTCAATTGATTAAGCAAAAATGTGATCCAAGGCTTGAAACTTGACATGAGTGATCTTGGGGGTCCATAATGATCCATTAAAGTCATATGGGGCATTATAAGTTCAAAAATCCGTGTACAATCTCAAACCCTAATTTTGGTCATCAGTGTTTAAAGAGGTGTCTTGAGCTGATCAAACCCTAGTGCAGTCTTGAGTCTAAGGAGATCTTGTGAGCAAATTCTTGATAAATAAGAGGGGAAATTTTGGGGTACAAAAGTTGACCATGTTCAATCTTCTTAATCCTGAAGAGTTAGATTGGCGAGTTTTTCCATTCGTGACTCGAAGGTGGAAGATGATTGGACACTAGAGTGCCCAGAAATTTGCACTCGGTGATGTGATGGTAGAGGGAATGGGCTTAAAGATTCCATTTGGAAGGACAATGGGAAGTTTGTCGGAGATGGGCTTGCAGATTCCATCCAGAAATGATTGTTGAACCATATCTGTCAATTGAAACTGAATGAATATCATAATAGCGTCCGTGTCTACAGTGTATCTGAACTGTATCTGAAAGCTGAAACTGAATGAATATCGTAATGGCATTTGTGTCTGGAGCGTATCTGAACTGTATCTGAAAGCTGAAATTGAATGAATATCAGGATGGCATCCGTTTTTGGAGCGTATCTGAATTGTATCTGAAAGTTGAATCTTAATGAGTATCAGGATGGCATCCGTGTCTGAAGCGTATATGAACTCTATCTGAAAGTTGAATATGAATGAGTATCAGGATGGCATCCGTGTCTGGAGCGTATCTGAACTGTATCTGAGAGTTAAATCTGAATGAGTATCAGAATAGCGTCTGTGTCTAGAGCGTATCTGAAAGCTGAATCTGAATGAGTATCAGAATGGTGTCCGTGTCTGGAGCGTATCTGAACTGTATCTGAAAGTTGAATCTGAAGGAGTATCAGAATGACGTCCGTGTCTGGAGCGTATCTGAACTGTATCTGAAAGTTAAATCTGAATGAGTATCAGAATGACGTCCGTGTCTGGAGCATATCTGAACTGTATCTGAAAAGCCTTTGAACATTCTTAATGGTAGTTATTGATTAATCTTATCCTGAAAAGGGTAAAAAAACATTAGTTGTTTGCAATGTCATGATGTATGAAATGCATGGTACAATGGGATTGTGATATATGCATTATTGTTATCAATGTTTATGATATATGGATGCGATGTACGCGTATGTCAGCTAATATGCTGCACTATTGTTGGATAGGGGAAATAAATCCTTGACTGCTGCTGAGGATATGGAGGGTAAGTCTTCATGTTGCAAAGTTGAATTATTGATGACTTTCCGCTTAGAGAAATAAACTTCATTGTAAGGGAAATGCCGTATACTGCTTGTAAAATCCTTTTTGGGAATCCTGAGAAATCAGACGACTTCTACTGGGGATTGAACCGCGCACTGCGGGGGGTTTTATGGAATAGCTCAAAGATATTTCCCTATCTCTTAAAGCCATCAGTGATTATCCTTTTACCTTGTTTATTTGTAAAAAGTAATTATATTCAAATGCATATGTTCAACAATAAATCATTGGACGTTTTTGTAAATAAAACACAAGAGTAAAGAAAAACAAATAGTTTTGCACTTTCAAATGGATATCTTTGTATTGACCTTGAGTAAGTATTTTTGTACATTGAGACAATCATTCTAGTAAGAGAATGTCATCGTAAAAAATGAAAATTTTGATACAAAGAAAAGATAGCTATGTGCAATAATCCCATGGGGTTCCCATTCTGCTATAGCCTTCGTGTCTCCGAGCATTTTGTATGTTTATTGCCTTGTCCAAATCTGATTGGATTGATCAGAACCGTCGAGTTTGCAGGTTGTCTGTAAGGTGATCTGACGGGACATAGTCATACGCTTTAAATCCCTAACTTTTTCCTAGACTGCCCTTTCGGGTTTTCAATCCACCGGGATACCCCTTTTTGCCCAAGTCTCCCTTTCGGGTTTTCAACTTGCCGGGTGTACAGATTTTTTTTGTTTTATCCCTAATTTTTGCTCGAACCTTTTGGTTTGTCGGGATACCCTTTTTTTCCTAGGTGTGTCAACCTAGCGGGTCTCTTTATGCGTAGTATCTTTTGACTACGTCTGCATGCGCAGGGTGCGGCAGGTCGTCGCCATCTATGGTGGTCAAGATCATTGCTCCACCAGAGAATATGCTTTTGATTACAAATAGTCCTTCGTATGTTGGAGTCATTTTACCCCTGGGATCACCTTGCGGCAGTATGATGCATTTGATCACCAAATCCCCGACTTGATACACTTGGCGTCTAACCTTTTTGTTGAAAGCCTTGATCATCCGTTTTTGATACATTTGACCATGACAGACAGTAGTAAGCCTTTTCTCATCATTCAAGTTCAGTTGATCAAGTCGAGTCTGGATCTAATCTTCATCATTCAGCCATGCATCCTTCATAATTCCTAGAGAGGGGATCTGGACCTCAATAGGTAAGACAACCTTCATGCTGTATACCAGAGAGTAGGGTGTTGCCCCGATTGATGTGCGCGTTGTGGTATGATATTCGTGGAGAGTGAATGGTAGCATCTCATGCCAGTCTTTGTATATGACTGTCATTTTTTGTATGATCTTTTTTATGTTCTTATTTGCGGCTTTGATAGCACTGTTCATCTTTGTCCGGTAGGGGAAGAATTGTGATGCTGGATCTTGAATTGCTCGCACAGGGCGGTGATCATAGTATTGTTTAGATTCATACCATTGTCTGTGATGATCATCTCCGGAATACAGTACCGACATATGAGATTATGTTTAATGAAACAGGTTACAACATTCTTGGTAACGGGAGCGAAAGAGGCTTCCTCAACCCACTTTGTAAAATAGTCAATGGCCACTAAGATGAAGCGGTGTCCATTAGAGGTTGTTGGTTTGATTTCCCCAATCATATTGATGCCCCACATAGAAAAGGGCCAAGGAGCCGTCAAGACATTTAGAGGAACCGGAGGTACGTGCACCTTGTCAGCATAGATCTGACACTTATGGCAGGTTCGAGAGTGTTGATAGAAATCTTCTTCCATGGTAGACGAGTAATAGCCTGCCCGTAGGATCTTATTTGCCATCATATGCCCACTGGAATGGGTGCCAAAAGTGCCTTTATATAGATCATCCATGATCTTTTCAGCTTCAACCTTATCTATGCACTGAAGTAACACAGAGTCATGATTGCGTTTGTAGAGAATATTATTACTAAGGAAGAATTTAGCAGAGAATCTCCTTAAGAACTTCTTATCATTGACTGAAGCTTCTTCTGGATATTCTTGAGCCTCGAGATACCTCTTGACTTCGTGAAACTAAGGTTGGTCCACTATTTCTTCAGTATTAATCTCGTGACAGTGAGCGGGTTCATCCATTCGTTCGATGGTAACCTGGGGAGCCTCGTTATCCCATTTAAGTTTAAACATAGATGACATTGTGGCTAGTGCACCTGCTAGCTGATTTTCTTCTCGCGGGAAATGCTTGAAGGTAATCTTCTTAAAATGTGGGAGCAATGTCAACACATGTTCTTTGTAGGGGATAAGGTTAGGATGTTTGGTGTCCCAATCCCCTTTGATTTGGCTGATGACTAAAGCCGAATCTCCAAATACATTTAAGGATTTGATCCCCAAGTATATGGCGGCTTTGAGACCAAAAATGCACGCTTCGTATTCTGCCATGTTATTTGTACAATTGAAGCACAGTCTTGCCGTAAAAGGAGTATGACATCCTTCAGGAATTATAAGTACAGCACCAATACCATTGCCAAGTGCGTTGGACGCCCCATCAAAAACCAGGGTCCATCGGGATCCTTGTTCAGGTCCGTCATGTGGTCTGAATTCTTCACAATTGTTTACCATCATAATGTCTTCATCTGGGAATTCAAACTTCATGGACTAGTAGCTTCCACAACTTGGTGAGCAAGGTGATCAGCCAGTACACTGCCCTTTATTACTTTCTGGGTAGTATATTGTATGTCATATTATATTAGGATCATCTTCCATCTCGTTATTCTCCCAAAGAGAGCAGGTTTCTCAAAGATGTCTTTTATTGGATCCATCTTAGATATTAATAAAGTAGTATGGGTCAGCATATACTATCTTAGTCGGTGAGCAGCCCATTCCAGAGCGCAACAAGTTTTCTCGAGCAGTGAATATCTTGTTTCACAGTCGGTAAACTTTTTGCTCAGGTAATAAATAGCATGCTCTTTTCGGCAAGACTCGTCATACTGCCTCGGCACACACCCCATTGAGTTTTCTAAAACAGTAAGATACATGATCAATGGTCTTCCCTCAACTGGTGGCATCAAAATAGGAGGCTCTTGCAGGTACTCTTTGATCTTTTCGAAAGCAGTTTGGAACTCGACATTCCATTTGACTACTTGATCTTTCTTCAGTAATTTGAAGATTGGTTCACTGGTAGCTGTCAGATGAGAAATGAATCTGGCAATGTAGTTTAAACGTCCCAAGAATCCTCTGACTTCCTTCTCAGTACGAGGAGCAGGCATCTCTTGTATCGCTTTCACCTTGGCAGAATCTACTTCAATACCTTTATTGCTGACGAAAAAGCCTAGGAGTTTACCAGACCTTACTCCAAACGTGCATTTATTTGGGTTCAACCTCATCTTGTATTTCTTTAGTCTCTCAAACAGTTTCTGTAAATGATCAAGATGCTCTTCTTCTGTTTGAGATCTAGCTATCATGTTGTCCATATAGGCTTCTATTTCATGATGTATCATGTCGTGAAATAGAGCTACCATGGAACACTGATAGGTTTCCCCAGCATTCTTCAGTCCTAATGGCATAACCTTGTAGCATAACGTGCCCCATTGTGTTACAAATGTTGTTTTCTCCATGTCCTCATGCGCCATTTTGATTTGGTTGTAGCCTGAGAAACCGTCCATGAAGGAAAACACTTTATGTTGCATTGTATTGTCAACTATAACATCAATGTGGGGAAGTGGGAAATCATCCTTAGGGCTTGCCCTATTCAAATCTTTGTAGTCCATGCACATTCGTACTTTGCCGTCTTTTTTGGGCACGGGAACAACATTGGCAACCCACTGTGGATAGGAAGTGACGGCCAAGAATCTGGCGTTGAATTGTTTCATGACTTCCGCCTTAATCTTATATGACATGTCTGGTCACATTTGATGGACCTTTTGTTTAACCGGAGGACAGTCCTCTTTTGTAGGTAGACGATGTACTATGATATCTACATTAAGTCCTGGCATATCTTCATACGACCAGGCAAATACCTCAACATACTCGTGTAGCAACTGAATCAGACGCTCTTTAACATTGGGTTCCAAATTGGCACCCACCTTGACTTCTCTTTTGTCTTCTTTGGTACCTAGGTTAATTGTGTCCACTGGTTCCTCGTAGGGCTGAATGATCCTCTCTTCTTGTTGCAGTAACCTGGCGAGTTCCCCTGGTACTTCACAATCTTCCTCACCTTCATCTTTAGCTTGGTAGATTAGATTTTCAGAGTCACAAAAGGCCATAGCAGAACCGTTACCCATGGGATCCCGAACGGATGTAGACCTGCAATGGGAGTGTGAGTGTATGTAAAAGTATAGCTATCTTTGAAAGAAATGAAAATGTAAAAAAGAAAAACAATGAGCACAAAGTTTGTATGCAAAAACGTCCATGATTCATTGATGTCATTTGGAAATGAGATAATAACCCTTACAATGGACCATTGTGCATCGGGTAAGACACAAGGTTTTAAGAGTCCGAATTGTTTTAATATTACAGATCCAACAAAATGTAAAGACAAATTACTGTGGGATAAAAGTGATCGGGACAAAATCTCTAGCCTCCCAGTTGCTGAGTCCTCCACTGACAGTTGGAAAAATCCAATCCTCCAGGTTGTAGCTATCTTCATCATCCTTCACGGTGCTGACTTGGTGGTTGTTGATCTTCAAGGGTGGTCTTCCGGCACGAGCGCGACGTACAACCTTCTGGGCTCCTGAAGTGAAACCCAAACCAAATTTTCAAATTTGTATGGGATATCTGCGAGTTGGCCCCAAATAGTGCACCCACCTTCTTCTATTACTGCCTTGGCATATTTCAAAGGCAACATCTTGAGTGGAGGTCTTGTGATCTTGGGAACTTGAGACACATCTTTGGTTACCGCCACAGTCTGCGGGACTTCTTCAAAGTGCTTGAATGGAGTTTCAATAAATTCTCCATCTAGTTCCACATATCTGAAGGAATTTAGATGGCTGACCATATACTCTTCTTCTCCATAAACAGTGATGATCTTCCCTTGAATTGGATATTTCAACATTTGATGCAACGTAGAAGTAACAGCGCCAGCATTGTGAATCCACGGTCGGCCTAGCAAGCAGGAATATGAAGGGCGAATATCCATTACATAAAAAGTTGAGTCAAATAATTGGGTCCCAACCTTTATGGGGATGTCTACTTCCCCCATGCACCATCCTTTTTGAGCCATCAAAGGCCCTCACTACTATGTTGCTTGGTTTCAATGTCAATCCCACACAGTCAAGCCTATCAAGAGCCTTTTTAGGTAACACATTCAGAGACGAACCAGTGTCCACCAAAACATGAGCCAAGGTCGTGCCCCTGCATTCGACTGAGACATGCAATGCCTCGTTATGCTTCCTCCCCCTTGGTGTTAAATCAGCATCTGAAAAACCTAAACCATTATCTGCGGTCAAGCTGGCTACGCAATCTTGGAACTGATCGACAGATGTTTCTTGGGGTACATGGGCAGTTTTGAGGAATTTTACCAAGGCCTTTGCATGCGCCTCGAAATATAGTAATAAAGCCCGCATGGAAATTTTTGATGGAGTTTGCCTAAGTTGCTCGACTACATTGTAGTTGCTTCTTTTTATGATCTTTAAAATTTCCTCCATATCTTTCTGAGAGGTCTCACGGATAGCCACTGATTGTGCCTTCATCTGTACAGGCTCAATTAGAATACCTTTACCTCGAGTCTCAGTTGACTCGGCAGCAGGAATGTCAGTAGGGGTGATAACAGGGATCGTAATATTTTTGTCAACAAGAGTATTAGCAACAACAACAGGAATGATTACGGGTCCAGAAATAGCTTTGGGAGGAGAAATTTCTGGAGAGAAAACCCTTCCATTGTGGGTTATTTTACTAGTCCCTGCGATATTACTGACATCAGAGTCAACTTTCTTGGAACTTGAATCTTCAGTAGCTGGCCAATCTTGCTTGATACCATGGTAGTAGACATCCCCTCCATAATTCCATGGTACAGTTTTGTCTGACGAATACGGGATTGGTACAGGCATTATAATTATCAACGGAGCTACTTTTGGAACTGATGTAATTCTAACGGGTCTTTTGGTGGAGACCCTGGAAGAATTGTAGGAAATGGTCACGATGGAAACATCATTATAAGAAATAGTTGGAATTGAAGCCTTCTCGAACAAAATTTCCTTGTTATCTATTAGGCACTGAACTCCTACTTTCAACAAGGGACAGTTGGTTAGTAAGGATAAACAAAAGTGAAAGCTTTCATCACAGCCTGGGAAAACACTGGCATTCAACAAATTCTCTTTGATAATCAGGAGTGGGGTCACAAGTTCATCAATTGAAGTAACAAACATATCTTCCTCGACGGCGTTGACATCACGGCCGTACTTGGGCATAGGGGCAGTAATGACATTAGGCTTTTCTGGGGCGTCGAACTCAAACTCTTTGGATTCAAGGAAGTCTTGTACTTTGTTCTTTAGAGCCCAACAATTGTTAGTGTCATGGTCGGGACTCTCAGAATGGTATGCACAGCGGGCATTAGGATGATAGTAAGGAGAGGTTATGTTAGGGTTCTTTGGAGCTTCTTTCAAAGTCACTAGGTTGGACCTTAACAAATGTGATAATACTTGAGATAGGGTCATGTTAATTCTGGTGAATTGTCTGACTAGTATTTCCATTCTTGGTTAGTTTCTTCTTTGCTGAGCAGGCTCTGGTTTAGGAATCATGACAGCCCCCACCATTGGACAGTGTTCAACCCTATCTTGATTTCTCTGAGGATAAATAGAAACCACTTCCTTCTTTCCGATGAATGGTTTCCTTACAGCAGCAGAGGATGCATCTTTTTGAATCTTCCCATTATTCATCCCGGCTTCTACCCTTTCTCCGGTCAATATCAATTCGAAAAACATGCCGATGAACTCCCAATTAAGTGATTAAAGAAGGGACCAAACAAGGTGCCCAAAAACATGTCTACCAATTCTCTTTTAGATAGGGGAGGCTGGACCCTTCCTACTAGGTCCCTCCATTTTTGCGCATAGTCTTTAAAGCCTTCACTCAAAACCATGGTCATACTCTGGAGTTGAGTACAGGTGGGTGAAATATCAGTATTGTATTTTTATTGTTTGTAAAAGGCAGCAGCCAGATCTTCCCAGTTATGAACATTGGCTCTTTCTAGCTGATAAAACCAATCAAGTTGAGTTCCAGACAGACTGTCTTGGAAGAAGTGTACCCATAAATCCTATCCAACAGTATGGGGATGGATTTTCCTCACATAGGACCGGAGATGCATTTTGGGACATGAAACTCCGTCATATTTGGTGAACACAGGTGCTTTCAATTTTGGAGGGATGACAATCCCAGATACTAACCCCAACTCCTCAAAGTCCAATCCGAACACTTTTTGGATTTCCATTGCACTTAACCGTTCTTCTAGATGCTTATACTTGTCATCGGTTGGGGGATATTGTTCTTTAGAATCGTCTTCTTCTTTCTCTTCCTCTTCTGAATCAGACTGAACAACTGTTTCTTTGCCCTTCCCATCTTGATTGTCTTTCTTGCCAGATGTTGTTGCAAAGTCTGAAGTCCTTCTTGCTTGTCCTTGGAATCTTCTTCCTATGTTCAGAACTCCGGTTATTTTCTTTATCTTCTTTTTCTTCTCTTCAACCAGCAAGGTCTTCAACTCTTCTTGTCCTTTGGCTAGAGTTAAGAAAATTTGTTGAAACTGGGCATTTTGTGTTTGGAGGTCCTTCACCGTTTGCTCGAGATCCATCTTACTCAAATAAATAGTAGAAAGATGAGGAGACTTGTTGCAAGAAACCTACTTATGTTATGATGAATGGTAAATGTGTATGCAATGATTTCAAGGATTTTAAAGAATCAAATTTGTTTTAGACAAAAAGGAAACAAACGTTATATTAATAAATTAAAGCTTGAGTACATCAATGCCTCTTTGGGCAAAATAATACAAAAAACTCCAAGATAAAAAGGTCTTACGCATCCTCTTTGGTGCAATGTAGGCATTCAGAGTCTGCTCCTCATGAAGTTGCTTAGTGAGTTCCAAAACCTTCTTCTCGCTAGCGTAGAATTGGGCTTCGAAAGTATCTCGCTCCCCCTTGAGTTGTATCCAATATCTTTGTAAGTATTCAACAGAGGTGGGCATGTCAGGATGTAGGATAGTGTATGGAACATCTCCTTCCTTAACAGGCTCAATGGTTACCGGGAAAATGGAAGGATAAGGTATCATAAGACTTTGAGCACAATTTCGTACCCATTTGAGGTAAGGCTCAAGAGGGATGTAATTCTTGTGCCCTAATGTCTTGCTATCTACCTTGTTAAACATTCTCCAAGCTCGGATAAATCTCTGGCGAAGACCTTGATCGTCGTTCTCGTAGTCAAATACCAAACCTTGAATCAGCATCTCATGCGGGCCATCCCTTCGGGCGTAACCAAATTGTCTTAAGGCTAAGCAGGGGTTGTAGGTGATACCTCCCCTAATTCCAAGTCTGGGGTCATTAGGGAATTCTCCATAACGGTCGATAATAGTAACATTCTCTAGGGACCGGGAACACCAATGAATGTTTGAATGCTTGAGTATCATCAACCTTTGTGACCACCTTGAACCTTGCTCATTCTTCAATACAGATTGGGGAAGATGCAAAATAAACCATCTTGCCAAGAGAG
Organism: Vicia faba; assembly: GCA_948472305.1. Classification (NCBI taxonomy): domain Eukaryota; kingdom Viridiplantae; phylum Streptophyta; class Magnoliopsida; order Fabales; family Fabaceae; genus Vicia; species Vicia faba. The sequence goes on from OX451735.1 coordinate 1,050,496,984, forward strand.
GGGTCCAACATATAAGGACACCTCTTTTCCTCATAGTGCGAGTGTGAAAGGAATGTAGAATGTCCCCTAGAAAGGTAGGCACCGGGTTACGAGACATGAAGATCTTGACGGTGTTCACATCTATCAGTTGGTCAGGATTTGGGATTAGAACCATCCCATAGATAAGTTTATCCATAATTTCCTCAAAGGCTTGCAAATCTAAAGAGTTCCAACAGTTTCGGGCTTTCTCAAACAAGAACTTTGCTAGGAAGCCTTTGACACCACTCATTGTTTTCCAATTAGTTGTGACATCAGATGACTGCAAGTGTAGAGCTTGAGAAATATCTTATGGCTTTGGGTCTCTTTCCATACCGTTGAAAGGTAGTTTATTGAGAATGGGAATCCTCGAGAGTTAGGAGAATTCTTCCAAAGTTGGCACAAGTTGATAATCGGGAAATGTGAAGCAATGGTGTAAAGGATCAAAGAATTGGAAGAGCACCTTCATCATGTCTTCGTCAGTGTTGGAAGTGACCAAGTTGAGTAGGCGACCATGTCTCTCGGTGAATGGAGAATTTTCTGGAATCCTTGAAGCTAGCTCCTTAAGTTGTGGAGGGATCCTTACAAGATTGACTTGAATGGTTTTCCTGCGAATAGAATCCATGTCCTATAAAACAGAACAAATACAAATCCCAAGATCCTTGAAATGGTTAGTGAATGAATATGATGTTATGATGTTCGTGATGTTATGTACAAGTAAATATACACAAACAAAGCAAACAAGTCCTTAGGTTTAGGATTGCATGGAGTCTCATAGGTAAGTACCCTCTTGAAGTTTAGTTGGCTCAACCTGTCCTAGCAAAAGTAACTGGGTTCTAAGGAGCTCAATATCACTGGTTTGTTTCTTTGAGCGTTGTTTCAGCACAAGCCTCTTTAATGGCGACCGAAATATCTAAAAATCCAAACCTCAATGAGTATAGTATCGAGTATCTACCAACTTCGGACTGCACCAAGGCCGGTCATCTCACTACATCCTAATGGCCAAGTTGGTCAAGTAAGGGTTCTAAAAGTTCATTAGTACTTCATGACATCACTCAGTGGCCCCGTATTCTCCTTGATTAACTCAAGGGCTACCGGTACCCATAAATATGTCGCACTAGCGTAGCTATTGTTTAGACCATGTCAGTATATCCCGCACAGTTTCAACAACATATTGTTACTTACCTATAAGGTATCCCAAATCTGGGTAGAGGATTCAAACCCAAACAAAGAACCATAATGTAAAGCATACAAATTAAACAATGAAAGCAAGTAAATGTGATATAACCCTAAGGTAACCCCACTTATAGAATTCTCCGCAACAGAGTCGCCAGTTCTATGATACGGTGGGAGAACTGACTTGGGTGTTTTGCGTTTTATCACAAATGTTACGGTTAGCAAGAGTCGCCACCGACTTTTCTTTTATCCAAAGGGAAAGGTGAAAAAGCACAGGAAAGACCTTTGAGATTTTTTCTTGAGTTCGGGGGGATAGATTATGAAAAGGGAAGGTATTAGCGCCCTTTTCATCCATGGTTTTCCATGGGATTTTAGTAAATTGTTAGATCACTTGCTTTTGTTTGAAATTGTGCTTTGCGTGGTTTTTGAAAGTATTTTGTAAAGAGGCCATTGTTTAGGCAAACTTTGTAATGATTTTTGTTCGTAAGAATGTATACAAAGTGTTTGATCTTTTGAAAATGTTTTCAAGTTTTGTAAGATGTTTTGAAAGTGTAGGTGTTTGTTTTTGAAAATAGCAAGAATTTTTTGTTTTTAAATTGAACAAGTAATTAGGAGCATTCTACCTACTCAAAAGTCTTTCATGTTCATTTCCTCTTTCCTTTGACATTGTTATCTTACCATTGATTTGGTAAATAACTCTATCTTTGGATGTAAACGGGAAGGGGCGTGGGTCATCGTATAACCATGATTAGCAATGTTGCAAGGTATATTAGCATTCTCTTTTAGGGACTAAGATCATTTGAAAGGCAAGATGGATAGCGTCAACAAGGGACTATGATCTTGTATTTTACTTGTTTTTGCTAAGATACCTCACATGCGTAATATGGCTATTTAGTAAGGCAACCAAGTGGATTTACCCTAAGGGTGCTTGTGTGCAAGTGTATTGTTTTCATGCTTGGTCTTGTCTTTGATTAAGGTTTTCTAAGTATTGATTTTAGTCTTTCCATACAAACCCCAATTACTTAGTATGCTATATATAAAGTGATAAATTATGGAATTTAAAGTTACTACGCTATTATAACATTTGTGGGAGGGCGAATACAAAGTATAAATGGGGATTGCAAGAATATAAAACCTAATTAATCGATTACAACCATATTGAATTGGTACAAGAATTGAAATAATATACAAAAATGAATAAATGTATAAAAATGCAAAATGTAAAGAAGATGGATCTTTGTTTGGTTTTCATGAGAAAAGGGAATTGGTCTTAACCTAATTAATTAAAGAAAAATAATTAATTAAACTTAAATCTATTAAGAAAATATTTTAAATAAAAATCTAATTCTATTAATTGATTTAAAAGAAATTAAGTTTCCAAAGAAGTATTTTTTTTTTGGTATTTTTGTCTTGAAAATAATATATGGTGTTATAAAATATTTTTGGCCCTTTTTTTACATTAAAATAAATATATTTTAATTAGTGTAAAAGAAAATAAATAATAACCTAGTTTTAATTAAATTTAAAAGATAATAAATAAAAATAAGTAAAGTATGATTAATAAAATAATTTTTTGTGTGAAAAAAATAAATAAACTAAGTTAAAATATAAATCTACTATTTTTTATATTTTTATGATTTTTTATATTAGGAAAAATATTTAAGAAAATAAATGAAATAAAAATAAGAAAATAAAATAAACAGGGCCAGGGGCACAAATAGTCCACAGGGGGGTTAGAAAACAAAAACAAAACAGAGGCCCAAAGATGGATCCCAGCGCCTGCAAAAAAAAGTCAAAAAAAAGCAAAAAAAAATGTGAAAAAAAACACAAAAGGGTACCACTGGGGCTCGAACCCAGGTCCCAAAGGTTACAGGCGCACGCTTCTACCACTGGGGTAGCTATACATCCGTTAACATAATCAAATCAATAAATATATGATACAAAATGTGCCCTTATTACTTCATCTTCAACCTCCAGCCAGACCAATTGTAACTTGTTCATTTCTCATCAAAAATGAAAACTGTAAACATGAAACTTATATCAAATTTCCTCACAGTTTTAAAAATGTAAAGCATTAAAACTATAGATCAAAGATAAGCATGAACTTTAATGGCCCTAATCTGAACCCTAAAAATCTCATAAACTCCAATCTTAAAATTCTCTAAGCTCAAGCAAAATTAATGGAAACTATGAACATGGTTAGCTTTAGGGCAATGATATCTACATGTTTTATTCACAAATAAATCATTAATGATGCTTGTATAGAAAGTTCCAAAGTTAGAAAACTTAGCTTGCAGGAAGGTATCGGGTTTGAAGTTTGAGCAGCTTTCAAGGAGTTCCAATGGTTGGGTTAGCTTCTTCAAGTTCCCATGAAGCTAATGGAATGCTTAGCTTGAGCTAAAAGGGCCTGAGAAGTTCTGGAGAAGTCCAAGTGCAAAGCTATGTTTTTAAAAATGTAGGATGGTGTTAATCGTGTTACAGATCTGTAACAGGGTGTGAGATCAATTCTAAATGATGTTTTGAAGCTTTAGAAACCAAAAGGCTTGAAAATGCACGAGGGAGTTATGAGTTTCAAGTTTTTGGTCTGTTTATGTGAAAATGGAGGTATGGAATGTGATTCTCAATTCTAGCTGTTTTCAGGGCATGAGGATTCATGTGTTTGATGCAAATAGTTTGTGTATCTATAAGCAAAAGGATTGGAGTGGTTTGGACTATCAGAAGTACAAGTTACAAGCTTTTGGCTAGGTCACTTGATTTTCAAGAAAAGAGGGAAACCAAATTTCAATGTGAGGTACAGGCATGGGCTGGGTGATTTTAAGTGTCTAAACCATTTCTCATGAGTTATATGACTTGCGTGATCAAAAGAGAACAAGTGCAAGGCTCAAGAACAAGTTTTGTGCAAAAAGTCACTTTATCAAAATGACAATGTGCACTTTCTTCCAAAAACGGATATAAAGCATGTCCAAGCATTGAATGCTTGAAATGAGACCTATAACAGCTGTGCAAGCCATTAATTATGGAGTGTCTGTTTACCGTGGGAATTGGTAAACAACCGCTGATCTTCCAAAAGGTTACTTATTTGGTGACTCGCAGGATCGATCAAATTGATCCTAAGACATGGTTGATTTTGGGGTTTTGACTAAGTTTGGTAATGGTTAAATGACAAGAAAATAAAGAAGCTTTATGTAAATTGCATGAAGAAGAAAACTTGACAGAATAAAGAAAAGCTTGAAATGAAAGGCTTCGACTGGAAAAGTAAAGGAGAAAGCAAGTAAAGTTTCTGGAAAATAAATAACTTTGATTAATTAAAGTGGTGTTTCACACATACATTCTCAACAATTCTTTCTCTCACGCTGGGTACTCGAATCTATATGAGTAACTTGTATATAATTGTGAACACACGCGAAAAACTACGTGAACTACTAATATTTATACTAAACACATCCCAAGTAACCGTCGGGCAGTTACACTGCTTCGAGATGACTCCACTTGGCACGTTCACAGTGTTCGACGCTCCAGATCTTGGCACGTTGCACTTGGTAACCGTTGGGAACCGTTTTCCCTCCAAACGTTTGAATCTCAAACCGTTCCATTCTGAACAATCGAACACCTTCGACGAGAAGCACCTTCGACGAGAAGCACCTTCAACGTCGAAGGCAACCAAATTCTCCCTTGGAAGAAATTCTCTAAGTACATTGCCATCTTCTGATGAGCATTTCGACAGAACCAGCTGGTCGAAAACATTCTTCAGCTTTAATGGCTTACATTAATAAAAACAAGGGTGTCGAATTTAGGAGCCAACAAATTGCCCTCCAAGAATGCCTTATTTCGACTCTGAAAAGAAAAAGGCATTCTTTGAAATTCCATTCGACACCTGTCTTTTCATTCTTAGCCACAAATTAAACTGTGCACTTTTTGTCTTCTACCAACCACTGACAATCCCAAGAAAAAGCCATCATTTCATCCGTACCTAAGACGTCACCTCAGTACGGCGTGCAGCGTGCCCAATGTCTTTTCACAAATTGTCATCATGACAATTTCCCAAAAACGAGGGCGCACGCTGCACCTTTTCATTTCTGCAGAACGGCTATGTCAACAGGGGAACGCCACGTGTCCCACTATCTTCTGCAACATTAAATGGCCTCGAATTTGGGGATTTCCCAACCACTATAAATAGCGCTAAGTACCCATTATGGGACTTTTTCACGCTATTCTGCCTTCAAACTTCCTTGTTGAACACAAAATTTCTGCATACTTGCAAACATCTTGTTCTTCACTTCATCTTCAACCTTAACTCAACAATGGCCTCAGGTTCCTCCAACGCTCCTAGTGCTAACATCCCTTCTAGAAATGCTAAACCCAAGATCTTCTCAACTGTCCCCATAGTTACCCCTACAGGCCAACGAAGGGTTCCTGAACCCCTAGAAACTGCTGAGCGTGAAGCTTATTCACACCAACTGATGATTCCGGTTGGATACTCCAACCAAATCTTCGCCATGTCTGGCCCGTTGTCCCCATGCATCGATGAAGCCATGAAGATCCAAAGCTTCTTTCCAGTGCTTGAAAAGCTCAAACCTGTTGGGTGCTCTAAAAAAGATGCAGAGGACAACGAAGATCCCGCTAAGGAGAAGATAGATCTTCGCTTCTTCAATAGGGGTGTTAGGGCTTTCAGGTCTAGCCCTAGCCTCACTCCTGACTATAGTGCTTGGCTGGAGAAGATGGAAAAAAGCCAGACTTCGATCTGGAAGAACTTGGGGATATACGACCTAGTTATGCTGTCGAAGACGGGTCTCAACTACTCCCCTGAGATGCTGATAGCCTCCTTGCTTTTCTGGGATTACACTCATTTCACTTTCCACCTTCCTTGTGGAATGTTAACACCCACGCTTTTCGACGTGGCTGCCATCACCGGCCTTCGACCCACTGGAGATTATTTCGACCCAGAGGAAATGTCGGAGGATCAGATTGGATTCTCAGCTACGAAACCTAACCTACACCACCTATATCAACCATTACCATGATAGGTCGACAGCCACTGTGTCAGATGTAGAGCATATCGCGCTTTTAGCCCTTTGGCTGTCACGCTTTGTGTTCTGCACAAAGTCTCTACAGGTGACAAAGAAGATGGTCACCCTCGCCACCCAGCTTCACCATGGCCAAAATATTTGTTTGGCAGAATTAATCTTGGCGAATCTGTACGAGTCGATCAGCAGCGGAGCGACTCTGTTGAAGATCATCGAGAATAGAGCCAGTCTGCTGCTTGCAGGACCTTTTTGGCTACTTCAGCTGTGGCTCAATGCCACTTTCGAGTCTTTCTTACCTTAGAAGACTCAAATAAATGAGCAAGCTCCGGAGATAGCAAATAGGCGTATCAAAGGCACCAGATTAGCTCTACTGACCCCGACTGAAGATGGGCTGGAGCTTCAACAGACTTTTGCAAACTTCGTCTTGATGTTTGCAAGAAGAAAAGAATTTGCTTCGACCATGGCTCCCTTCGCTCGACGAAAGGTTGGTCCAGAATGGTTCACGAGGCCCCATCCTAAGTCGTCAGGTGACCCTCAGGTCGAAGAACACACAATAATGTGGGAAGCATTTCTCACACCTAGAATAATGCCCCTGCGCTTCAAGAGCTCTAAGACTCACTTGAGCTTGATCGCGTATCAACCAAACTTGGTCTCTCGACAGTTTGGTATCATTCAATCACTTCCCTCTCCTATTTTTCCTAGGGAGAAATCTATGTTATACTTTTGCAATGACTATACTGAAGATGCTGCCACCAAGCATATTGGAAGGTATGCAGGTCGAACAGTACTTTCACTGTTCGATTATCAACTTAACTTTCTCTGCTCACCATCCTTCGAAGACTGGTGGAGGAGTTACTATGCTGAAGAGTTCTTCGACGAGAAAGACTTTGTGGATGAACTTCAGAAGTCTTTCGTTCTAGTCCTGGACAAAATAAAGAAATGTAAGTTCACTCTCCAAATTATTTTGTCTTTCCATTTCGACTGGTAGCCTGTTAATTATAACTTGTCTTCTTTCAGTTGTTCGAAATCCTGCATCCAAGAAAGCTGCAGAAGGCCATCAGGGAGGAGGTCCCTTGACAAAACCTCCAGCACCGGCGAAAACCACAACACCAGCGAAAACTACAACAAGCCATCAGGGGGAAGGTCCTTCGAAAAAACCTTCAGCACCGGTAACCAGACTTTTATTATTTTCTTCTGGTTTTAACACTCTGACTTTCGATGTAGCGTTCTAAATCGAACTCCAATTGGTTTTCAGGCACCTTCACCCAAGAAACGACCCGCACTGACGGTCGAATCTGGGAGTGACGAAGAAGACGACTCTCCCCCCGCTCCTCTTAAAAGGCGAAAGCTGAAGAAGGATGTTCCTTCTCCTGAGACTCGACCCACAATCAGAATAAAGGTTGCTGGGAGAAAACCCAGGCCACCTCCAGTAATTATTGAAGAGCCAACGGAGGAGGAACTAAATGTTTTGCTCAATAAACCCGTCGAAAGCGATAATTCCAGCCCTGGGGCTGAAGTTCCTCTGCAGGTAATTTCTTTGACCATTTTTAACTCAGGTGTCGATGCTCACGTTCGATTGTGTCTCTTTCTAACCTAGAATATTCTTCTTCTTCTTCTATTTTCAGGAAACCACTGAAAGTTCAGCGCCAAAGACTTCTGAAACACTAGACTCTGCTGAACTCAGTAGGCCACAAGAGAAGGATTTGGCGGACGATGAAGCCAATGCTGAAACAGAAGAACAACAACCAAAGGAGATTCAAGTGGTCGATCTGTCAGAGGAACAACATGACGAAGGGGATCACGCTGATGCTGGCACTGCTGAACTTCAAGTCGAAGAGAGTCATGTCGATGCAGACGCTGCTCAACAGCTTCAACCCCAAGACAACGCTGCTGCAAAGGTTACCACCTCAACAAAGCATAGGTCCAAAGAAGACTTAGCACTCTTGAAGCAAACTGATCCCATTGGTTATCTGAATGCCATTATCGAGAGCAAGGGAAGTTCATCTGATATTAGTCAGGAGGCTTCTACTCAATCGGGGAAGTCCACTGAGACTTCTCCTCTCGATGAGGCTTTGATGAAGGTCAAAGCTCAGTTCTTCAAGAAAGATTTGATGAAAGCTTTGGAGGGGGACCCTACTGCTCCGTCGTGTTTGGGAGCTGTTTTAAATGCAGTTGACTTGCTCGCTGTGACTCCAGAGGTTTCGAGCTTTATCATGGAGTTATACTCCATTATTGATCAAGTCTCAGCAGACTATCGACGACAGAGGGGCTTCAACATCCAGCTCGAAGCGTTATATGGCAAAAGTTCTTCTGCCTGGACTGCTGTAGCAGAGACGACTTCTCGAATTGCAGAGTTGTCGAAGCAAAAGGCATCTAAGCAAGAAGAAATTGATGCCATAGATCGAGACAATGCTTCCATAAAGGCGCAAATCGAAGAGCTGGAGGCCAAGATGAATGCCAATACCAAGCGCAAGGAGGAGCTTCTCTCGACTGTTTCAGACACCGAGAGTCAAGCTGAAATCACACAAGGCCTAGAGTTTGCTGAGAAAGCCCAAGCCTTCGACGACCAAATTGCCAAGCTTGCCCAGGCGAATGCCTTGTGCAACAAAAGACTGGAGTTGCAGCAGGCCAAGTACCTTCGACTCAAAGATTCTATCCCCTTCTGATTGACTCAGCCCTTTAACCATATATTGTAATATGTATTTGACAATGTTGCCATTTTGGCTAATTTATAAAATTTTCCATTTTGGCTTATTTATGGTTAATTTAGTCATTACTTGCTATTTATTTTGATCTCTTGGAGCATAGGTCTATACTTTTTCAAATATTTGCCATTTACTCTCAAGAGTCTTTTATCTTCACCCAACTCTTCGACTTCATAAGCTCCACCGGAAAAAGTTTGGATAATTCTGAATGGTCCTTCCCATTTGGGTGACCATTTTCCCATGCTTCGATCCCTTCGATCCATGGGAAGAATCACCTTCCAAACTAATTCTCCAGGCGAGAATGCCTTAGGTTTCACTTTTTTATTGTAAGAGTCTTCCACTCTTTTCTTCTGAAGCCTTAGTAAGTCGAGAGCGCGCAGTCTTTCTTCGTCTAAATCTACTAGTTCGTCTAACATCATATCCCAATAAACTTCAGAGGGGATATCATGGTGTCTCTGAACCCTTGCAGATTGAAGACAAATTTCTGCTGGCAACACTGCGTCATGACCAAAAGTTAGCCTATATGGTGTTGTACCTATGGCTTCTTTTGGGGACGTTCGACAGGCCCACAAGATCTGGTCTAACGTCTTATGCCAATTTTTTGGCTTCTTCCCAACATGCTTTTTTATCAAGCCAATCACTACTTTGTTCGCTGCTTCGACTTGACCGTTTGCCTGTGCATAATAAGGCGTTGATGTTAGGAGTTTAAAGCCTATTTCCTGAGCGAATTCCTGCATCTTTCGACCGGTGAAAACTGGTCCTTGATCAGTAGTTATAGTTTCAGGGATTCCAAATCTAAAGATAATGTTCTTTTGAATAAATTCAATGACATTTTCTTGGTCTACATTGACTAAAGGAATAGCTTCGATCCACTTAGTAAAATAATCAATGCCTACCAATATATACTTCTGGCTCTTTGATGATGCTGGTCGAATCTCTCCAATAAGGTCCAACGCCCATCCTCTAAAGGGCCAAGGTTTCACTATCGAGTGAAGTTCGCTTGCTGGTACATGCTGGATGCCTGTATGGACTTGACATTCTTGGCAACCCTTGGCGAACTCGACACAATCTTTCAACATGGTGGGCCAGTATAGTCCTTGTCGAAACAACAACCATTTCATCTTATGGCCTACTTGGTGAGCCCCACATGCTCCAGCGTGCATAGTCGAAAGGGCTATGTATGCTTCAGTTTCACTTAAGCACTTTAGCAATACCCCTTCAGGCGTCTTTTTAAATAACTCATTACCCATGAGTACGTAACTCAACGCCCTATATTTTGTTTTTCGTTCTGTCGAAGCTGCTGGATTTTGTAGATAATCCACAATGGGTTTCCTCCAATCTTGCTCTGACAAATTGTCTATGAACGAAATTTCGAAGTTCCTTTGATCAGCATACCCTAGTCTTGTCGATTCCAAGTCTGTTGGTGATAGACAAGTTGCTTTTATTTTCTCCCGAACTTCGATTGCTCTTTGCAATCTCGTTTTTGAAATTTTGTACCCAGATGCAATTTGTGCCAAATCGTTGGCTATTTGATTTTCCAACCTAGGTATGTGTCGAATGTTGACCATTTCGAATTTTTTCAATAAACGATTTGCTATCACAAAGTACATAATGAGATTTTCTCTTATGCATTTATATTCTTTTGTGACTTGCTTAATGACTAACTCTGAGTCTCCCATTATTTCGACTCGAGTTGCCCCCAATTCCAACAATATCTCAAGGCCAGTAATTAGAGCTTCATACTCAGCCTCATTGTTCGAACAAGAACCTGATACCTTGTACTTGAATGTTGTTGGAATTTTTTCTGGAGAAATAATCAAGACTCCTACTCCTGTTCCATCTTTATGGCTGGAACCATCGAAGTAGAATTTCCAAGGCTCTATCTCCACATAATTAATACTCTCAACTTGAATTAAGTGGTCGACTATAAAGTCTGCCACCACTTGTCCTTTCACTGCCTTAAGAGGCATAAAGTTCAAGGAGTATTCAGTTAATGCTAGTGCCCACTTGCCAATTCGACTGTGCAAGATGGGTTTCGACAACATGTACTTGAAAACATCAAAATGAGACGAAACATACACATCAACTGGTTTTATATATTGTTTGAGCTTTGTACAAGAGAAATACAGACATAGACACAATTTTTCAACTTCGCTATATCTAGTTTCTGCATCGTTCAAAACTCTACTAAGATAGTAAATGGGTCTTTCGACTCCATTTTCATCTTCTTGGGCTAACATGCTTCCCAAAGTTTTGTCGGATGCAGCTATGTACAATCTCATACTCCTGTTGCTACAAGGAGGCACCAAAATAGGTGGCTTTGTGAGATACCCTTTGATTTTGTCGAAGGCTTCTTGTTGCTCTTGCCCCCATTCGAATCCCTCTTTGTTCAATCGAAGTAAGGGTGAAAAGGCTTGAGCTTTCCCACTTAGGTTAGATATGAATCTCCTTAAGAAATTTATCTTGCCTAACAGAGATTGCAGTTCCTTTTTGTTCGCTGGCGCTTTCGCTTCCAGAATTGCCTTCGTCTTGTTCTGGTTGATTTCAATTCCTTTCTTGTGGACGACGAAGCCCAAGAAATCTCCAGCTTTTACACAGAATGCACACTTCAAAGGGTTCATAATTAGACCATGTTCTCTCATTCTTTCGAATGATTGTCGAAGGTGGTCTATATGGTTCTTCCTGGAAACAGATTTTATAACAATGTCATCAATATATACTTGCATAAAAGTGTTAATAAAATCATGGAAGATAGAATGCATTGCTCGCTGATATGTTGCCCCAGCGTTCTTTAGGCCAAAAGGCATCACTACCCATTCGTAAGTGCCTAAAGCCCCAGGGCATCAAAAAGCTGTTTTCGACACATCTTCTTCAGCAATGAATATTTGATTATATCCCGAATAACCATCGAGCATACTCAGGTACTCATAGCCAGCGGCAGAATCGACTAGCATTTCCGCCACAGGCATAGGATATTCATCTTTGGGTGTAGCAGCATTCAAATCTCTGAAATCTATGCACACCCTTAATGTACCATTTTTCTTAATCACTGGCACAATGTTTGCAATCCATTCGACATACCTCGTAACGCGTATGAATTTGCACTTCAGCAGTCTTTCGACTTCCGTTTTGATCTTCGACAGTATTTCTGGAGCGAAGCGTCTTGGACTTTGCTTGATTGGCTTCTTCCCAGGTTTGATTGGCAACTGAAGTTCTACCAATCCTCTGTCGAGACCAGGCATCTCGTCGTAATCCCATGCAAAACAGTCCTTGAACTCTTTTAACAAATGGATTACTTCCAACCTGAGTTCTGGGTCAATTTTTGCGCTAATGTAAGTTGGCTTTTTCTCTAACCCTTCGCCCAAGTTGATTTCTTCTAAAGGATCCTGCGCTAGCATCTTGATGTTATTCGCTAAAGGGTCCTTTTCGAATCCCAAAGGCTCATCGTCGTAGATGGCGTCGAGCCTTTGTTCCTGCATCCCTTCTGGCATGATATAAGGAGGTTCTGGATTGAAGTCCTTTCCAGGACCTGCAGAAGATAACTGTTGATCATTGGCATGTGTGGCCATATATTTTACTTCGGCTTCGAGAGCCGTTATCATCTTTGTTTCGGCTACGTAAGCCGAAATTCGCTGCAATGATTGTGACTCAGTCATTGTCACTGAATTCACTTCCCCAACCAGTTGGTTGGATATCAGTTAACCCACTAAAGTCAATGTGGGACAAGTCTTCTCTGTCCCATTGAAAACCATGCTCAGGGTGCAGGTATAGGGAACAAAAAGTATTTGGCGCTGGCGCCAAGTCGAAGTCAGGTGTTGGGCATGGCCCAATGTGAGCCAGGTTCTTGTCGAAGTCTTCCAGCCCTACGTGATTTACTTTGCCCAGGTAATAGCTTTGATCCGCTTCTATGTTTTCGACCATTCCATCAGGATGCCATAGTAGCAACCTCTGGTGCATTGATGATGGTACAGCTCCAACACCATGAATCCATTCACGGCCCAACAAAAGATTATAGTTAGGTTTGGCCGATATGACCATAAACATAGTTGGTCGAAGGATAGATCCCACCTTGATGTCCAGTTGGATCACACCCATAGTGGTCCCTATGCCGCCTTCATAATTTGACAGGACCATGTTGTGATGCTTGATGTTCTCATCACTTTTGCCTATTTTTCTTAGCATAAAGTGAGGGATGATGTTGATGGTTGCCCCACAATCCACCAAGATTTTATTTACTGTGGTTTCTTCGAGTTTAGCCCTTATAAATAAAGGCTTAAGGTGATTTTTCATCGCCTCTGTAGGAGGTTCGAAGAACCCATTCTGCTCTTCAGTAGCGCCATTATCCATGACGAAATAGCACGCTGGCCTATGCTTGGCCATTTCTTGCTCCACTTCCCAATCGCTTGTTTCGACCTCCACCTGGAGGTTGAACTCTCTTGGCAAAACTGAGACTATGTTCACCATGATATCTAAAGTGTCATCCGACTCAGAACCATCATCGTTATCAACTTCACCCTGGTTAGGCCAAACTAGCCTATTGGTTACTGGTTGTCTTTCCAGAGGCTTCCTCTGCTTTCTCTGAGGAACATTTGAACTGGTTTCTGCCTTTGTTTCATTAGCAGCTTCCCTCTCAGCTTTTCGTCGCCTCTGGTATCTCCTCCATTGAGATCGAGACATGGGATTCTTCCCTTTGTAGTTGCTTGACACCTGGGTCGCTTTAGGGGTAGCAACCTGAGGTTCTTTCTTATGTGTTAAAGATGAACCTCTTGGCACTTCGAAGGAGTGCCATCTTTCCTCGCTTGGTCTCTTTCGACCAGATGTTTGGTACCATGTATCTACTGGTACATTAGTCGGAGGCCTGAAAGTCAGTGGCCTCTTTTCTTGATTTGAACCCCTTTGGGAGGCTCTTCTGGGGTCATGTCGAGTATCAACACTTTCCCTTTTTCTATTTACTGCTCTTACACCTTGAATATGTTCAGCAGCTTTTTTGTCGAAGATTGAACTGCATCGAGGACACAGCATCACTTCTGACTTCTTTTTCTGGCATCTTTGCAGGAAATCTGCCAGATTTTCATTTTCCCGAGGGAAAGCAGTTTTGTTGGCTTGTTCTTGCCTCATGGCCTCCTCTGATGCTTTTGGTTCAGAGACTTCGACCATGTTGACATTCATGGTATCTTTGGTGGCAAGAGTCAACTGCTTCATCTGATTCTCCAAGTCCTCTGTCTGGCCTTGAACTGCAGCCAAGTGAGAACTGGGTTTTGTTCCAGATTTTTGGGCTCCAACTGTCTCCAGCTTTGGGCTTTCGACCGCCTTTTGGACCGCTTCAATTGTCTTTCTGGATAGATTCCCAGAAAAACTGCCAAAGATTGGCATGTTGACATGGTCCTTTGAGACTTCGACCATTGTGAGTCATGGCCTCTTCGACTGGCTTCTGGAGGCCTCGATCACGTTCACCTCTGAAGGTTCAGCATAATGGGCTTCAGCCTGCAACAGGTTAGAGTCCACAGTCATGGGGGTCTTGTCAGCAAACTTCAACCTCCCTTCTTCGATAGCGTCTTGCACAAGATTCCTGAAAAGAAAACATTGAGACGTTTTATGGCCCATAAAATTATGATATTTACAAAAGCCTCTCTTCTTTCTTTAATCAAGAGGAGGCACTTTTACCCCTGGGGGTACTATCATTTGGCCATCTTTTACAAGCAAGTCAAAGATTTCATCACATTTTGTAATATCAAAACTATAAGTCTTTTTGGGGAACCTATCGTTGGTCCTTTCTGGACCAGTGGGATTTTTTCCACTTGAGGGGACTAACAGTTTGCAAGAATATGGTGGCCCTTGTTTTAGTTCCGCTAAATCGACCTCGCCTTCTTCGACGGTTGTAGTTTCGTCGAAGGTTTCTGGATCTTCGTCATCCATCTCGACATACGCTATCCTCTCTCTTTTATGAGTTTTCGTTGCCTTGGCTTTCTCAGCTTTAAGGCGTTCTACCTGTCGAACTCTATCGGCCAATTGGGCCATGTCTCTCAGGTATTGAGTGTCTAACTTCTTCCTAATGGAATAATCTAAACCGCATGCGGCTATTTCGACTAACTCATGTTCTGGCACTTGTGTAAAGCATCTTGCTTTGAGCAACCTAAACCTATTTATATATTCGTCTATAGGTTCAGTGAAACGTCTCTTTACACTGGCCAATTCTTTCAGGCTTATCTTGGTTTGTCCCATGTAGAATTGCTCATGGAACAATCTCTCCAACTGGGTCCAATAATGGATCGAATTCGGGGGGAGAGTTGTAAACCAAGTAAATGCGTTCTTTGTTAAAGAACTTGGGAAGTACTTAATCCTCAGGTTTTCGTTGTTTGGAATATCTCCTGCTTCGATCAAGTATATCGCCACATGTTCGACAGTAGATTCTGTCATGTCCCCAGAGAATTTAGTGAACTTAGGGACTTTACATCTAGGAGGTAAGTCTGTTTGTAACACGTACTCTGACAGTGGGGATGTGAAGTTGGGCCTACGAAAGCCCATGTTCATCCCATTTTGCGTCATGATTCTTTCGATCATGGCTGCCAGATTATTTTCCAAACCCATATTCTGGTATTGGATATGCTGAACTACTTCGTCAGCATTTTGGTTTCTGTTAACTAACCTTACCTCTGGGGCTATAACCCTAGGTTCTTCGACAGGTTTCTCCAATCGTGCCCTAAGGTTTTCTTCAACAGGCTGCTGGACTTGGTTGATAGTGGTTTCTTCCTCTAAGAGTATACCTTGGTTTCCCCTTATTTGCGCCCTCTGGGGCTGTCGAATAGGTTGGGGTACTCCAAAGAAATCAGCCAAACGCGTCATTTGCGCTGTCATCTGCTGATTCAATTGGGTGGTGTTTTGTATTAGAGGATTCAGCACTGTACTTAAAGTTTGTGCCAACATTTGAACCATATCATGGTTGCTTTCGTCCATTTGTTGCCTCAAGACTGCTGTCGAGGCATTTGTAAGGCCATGTGCTACTTGGGACGTTCCTCCTAAGAGTTGGGTCCTATTTCTGTTCGCCATACCTACTCCAGAACCTTGGAGTGGCGAAGAAGCGCTCACTAAAGGGTCTGAAAAAGTGGACGCAGCGTTCGTCAGGCTAGCCAATTCAGACGTTGGCATGCCATAGAGTGGTTCTCGATTTTGACCGCCTGTCATAAATCCTGGGGGAACATAAGGCCTTGTGCCTGGATTTCCCCTTGGTGGGGGAGTTCCTAAAGGCACTCTGGGGCCTGTGAACGGAGGTAATGGCCCCGTTGTTGTGACCGTTACTGCTGGTGTTGAACCAGCGGTTATCGCTTCACTTACGGTTGGGATAACCGTTGTTCCCACATTCGTTTGTGGGATTTCGTTATTGTTTGGCGGATTCGCCATTGCTTCTCTTCTTCTGGCAGTATTGGTATTGTTAGTGTATATTCTACCACTTCTCAATAACATGCAATACTTCTCGAAAGAGATGATATTCTGTGTAAAAAGGTTAAACTTCAAAATCAACACACAGTCCCACCGGGTGTGCCAATTTGTTTACCGTGGGAATTGGTAAACAACCGCTGATCTTCCAAAAGGTTACTTATTTGGTGACTCGCAGGATCGATCAGATTGATCCTAAGACATGGTTGATTTTGGGGTTTTGACTAAGTTTGGTAATGGTTAAATGACAAGAAAATAAAGAAGCTTTATGTAAATTGCATGAAGAAGAAAACTTGACAGAATAAAGAAAAGCTTGAAATGAAAGGCTTCGACTGGAAAAGTAAAGGAGAAAGCAAGTAAAGTTTCTGGAAAATAAATGACTTTGATTAATTAAAGTGGTGTTTCACACATACATTCTCAACAATTCTTTCTCTCACGCTGGGTACTCGAATCTATATGAGTAACTTGTATATAATTGTGAACACACGCGAAAAACTGCGTGAACTACTAATATTTATACTAAACACATCCCAAGTAACCGTCGGGCAGTTACACTGCTTCGAGATGACTCCACTTGGCACGTTCACAGCGTTCGACGCTCCAGATCTTGGCACGTTGCACTTGGTAACCGCTGGGAACCGTTTTCCCTCCAAACGTTTGAATCTCAAACCGTTCCATTATGAACAATCGAACACCTTCGACGAGAAGCACCTTCGACGAGAAGCACCTTCGACGTCGAAGGCAACCAAATTCTCCCTTGGAAGAAATTCTCTAAGTACATTGCCATCTTCTGATGAGCATTTCGACAGAACCAGCTGGTCGAAAACATTCTTCAGCTTTAATGGCTTACATTAATAAAAACAAGGGTGTCAAATTTAGGAGCCAACAGTGTCTAACAAGTTTGAGGCCTGAAAAGTAGAGTTTATGCAGGATAGTTTGAATTTTGAACTTGGTTCATCACAAAATGACTTGTAATTCAAGTGATAAAACCCTAACTTCATCTCTTCGATTCTCCCTACTCAAAAATGATCTCAAGGAGTCCTTTGACATTTTGGAAATCTTGTAATGTGCTCTACAACCAATATTTGAATTTCTTTTGAAGATTCCCCTTGGAAATATATGAAAACGTGCCATAAAGTTGGGTCAAAATCCTGACCAAATTAGGGCAAAATTTCACTAAGTGTTTTGTTTCATGACCACATGTTCTTAAAATTATAACTTGAGATCCAAGCAATTTTGGAAGAATTTTTGTGAAGCAAATTTGTAGATTTAATGGAGATATACAACTTTCATGTTGGAAGTTTCTCTTGAATCATCTTGCATTATGGTGAAAATTTTGCTCAAAGTTATGAAAAAATAAGAAATTTCCAACACTTAGAAAAATTTCCAAGTTTAGAAATTTTAACTTTTCAAAATGAAATCTTAAATTTTTGATTTCTTGATGAATAAGTTTCATATTTTGACATGTCATGACGAATTGTGATCTTTGGCATTTAAATTTGACCAAAAAGTCAAAGTTTGACTTTTCAGTATATAGTTGACTTTTGATCAGTTGACTGAAAATTCATCTGTCAATCCTTTGAACTTGAGTAATGTTTTGAGCCATTTTATTAGGTCAAAATTATGCAATTGTACTCTTGAGATCATTCCTTAAAACCAATTTATCATTTGCTAGGTCAAAAATCAGAAATTGCCCTTTCCCAGTCAAAACCCTAATTTTGACCATTTTGCCCTTTTGGAGATTTGATCAAATTTCTTAGGGAATTGTGGTACAAACTTGATAAAATGATACATATGGGTTTAAAATGTTGACGTGGATCAAAAATTATGAAGTTTGACTGTAAATTGGCCATAGTTGACTTTTTCCCCAATATAGTTGATTTTTAGGTCAATTGCTCAATTGATTAAGATAAAATGTGATCCAAGGCTTGAAACTTGACATGAGTGGTCTTGGGGGGTACATAATGATCCATGAAAGTCTTATGGGGCATTGAAAGTTCAAAAATCCTTGTGCAATCTCAAACCCTAATTTTAGTCATCAGTGTTTAAGGAGGTGTCTTGAGCAAATCAAACCCTAGTGCAGTCTTGAGTTTAAGGAGATCTTGTGAGCAAATTCTTGATAAATGAGAGGGAAAATTTTGGGGTAAAACACTTGGTTCCAAGATCTTCTATGTTTCTTGTTTAACACATCTAAACATATGAACCTTATTAATAACACAAGGATTTATAAATTTGAAATTAGAAAATCCTTACCACCGGTGTGATTGAGGGGAGGCGTTCTGGGCAAGGTTGAGCGTGATTATGGACTTGAGGAGGTTCTTGGGGATGTCAAGATGATGATTCGAGGCTTCGTTTCAGTTGAGAATGGCTGGAAAACTGGGATACGATTTGCACCTATTCTTTGAAAATCTTGTGCTCGAGAACTTGTTTCTATGGTAGCCAATTTGTGTCCTTTTCTTATGGAATGTGTCCTCTATTTATAATGGATGATTTTTTAAGTTAACATTCTTGGAAGGAAATATGTGCAATCAAAGTCATTATTTATTTCTAAAACAATTGCAAAACTTTCCAAAACATGGAGATCTATTTCCTTCGTCATCTCTCACAGTTTTGTTATGTGGGATATGTGATTTTGGGCTTCAAAATAATCCAAAACAAAAGCCCACGTGCCTTGTACATTTATTTTATATTTATTTTATTTTATTTTGAATTTAAATGAATAAAATCAAAATAAATGAAATAAAAAATTAAAATAATGCATGAATGGACTTAGGGGTCCCTAAACATGTCATAAACATGTTTGAACTTCAAAAGTTAGGCTCATTAGCCTAAAAGTCCAAAATTGCTCAATTGTGGTTTCATGCATTTTCTCAAAATTGCTCAACTTTCACCAATCATAACTCTCAAATTGTCTCATATGAAGGTGATCTTTGACTTTTTGGAAAGCTAAAAATGTCCCCTACAACTCTCATGTTGGTCATTTTTTCATTTGAAGTCTTTAACTTGATGTAAATTTCCTTGACAAAAAAATGTCTTTTGTTGACTTTTAAAATGACCTGTATTGTTTTGGCTCATATCTCTCAAATGAAGCATTTTTGGACATGAGCTTAGAGAGGCAAAGTTGTAGAGAATTGACTTTCCATCAAAATGGGCTTTGGTTTAGAATTTTTTTGGTAAAGCATGTGAAATTTATGCTTAGTCAAAGTTTAGTTGACTTCTCCTT
Source organism: Vicia faba (assembly GCA_948472305.1). Classification (NCBI taxonomy): domain Eukaryota; kingdom Viridiplantae; phylum Streptophyta; class Magnoliopsida; order Fabales; family Fabaceae; genus Vicia; species Vicia faba. Next base: position 1,050,516,561 of record OX451735.1, read on the forward strand.
AAGAAAACCATAATTTAGTAACTTTTAACTTTTGATGAATCTTGAGTTTTCTTGATGAATCATGATCAAACCTGATCAAATGATGAATGTGGGTTTAAAATATTTATGTTGACAAAAAATTTTGATTTTTGACTATATGTTGACCACAATTAACTTTTTGTCCAATATAGTTGATTTTCACTCATTTAAGCAATTGACTGAGAAAACTTGTGATGCAAGGCTTGGAAATTGTCATGAGGGTACCTCGAAGCATATGAGGAATCATGAAATCCACTTGAGGCCTTAGAAGCTCAATTTTCCTTTAGAAAAAACAAAACCCTAGTTGTAGATCAATTGCTTAGGATGAGAGTTCATCTGATCAATCCTTGATAAGTCTTGAGTGCTTGAGACCTTCATGAGTATGAGGAGACCTATTGAAATAATTTGTCTTAAAAATGGGAGGGAAAGTTTTAGGGTACAACAACTGACCCTGTTTAATCTTCTTAAACCTGAAGAGTTAGATTGACATGCTCGCCATTCGTGGTTTGAAGGTGGAATAGAATTTAACACTTAAGTGCCCAGAAATTTGCGCTCATTGGTGTATGAAGTAACGTTGTTGGTTGATTATATTGCTTGAAAAGGCTTAAAGATGCCATTCGGAAAATTGATAGAGTATCGTTGGAGATTGACTTATAGATGCCATCCAAAGTAATTGTTGATAGGAGTATCAGAATTAGTCTATGTTCGACGGTATCTAAGAAGTATACTAGAATGAGTCTGTGTTCAAATGTATCTAGAAAATGTGCTGGGGAATTTCAGAATGAATCTTATATCTTGATTGTATCTGAATGGAGTTTATATCTTGATTGTATCTGAAGAATATATCGGAATGAGTATCAGAATGAAATCCATCTCGATCGTATCTGAATCGTATCTATAAGATGTACTGGAATGAGTATCAGAATGACATCCATATCTAGATCGTATCTGATCTGTATCTAGAAGATGTACTGGAATGAGTATCAGAATGAATCTGTATCTTGATTGTATCTGAACTGTATCTGGAAGAGAATCTGGAATGAATGTCATATTGACATCCATATCTATATCATATATGACCCGCATATAGAAGATGTACTGGAATAAGTATCTGAATGACATCCACATCAGGATCGTATCTGACCCGTATCTAGAAGATGTACTGGAATGAGTATCATAATGAATATGTATCTTGATCATATTTGAACTATATCTGGAAGAGAATCTGAAATGAGTGTCAGAAGGAATTTACATCTTGATCGTATTTGAGTTGTATCTAGAAGATGATCTGGAATGAGTGTTAGAATGAATCTATATCTAGATCGTATCTGAACTGTATCTGGAAGAGAATATTCTACTGATTGTATTTGAAAAATGTGTTTATCAGAATGAATCACTGTCTGATTGTATCTGAAATATGATAAACTGTTGACAATCTCTATCTGTTCCAGAACTAACCTGAAAAGACAAAGTTATTTTTATGCAATGGCATGATGTATGTAATGTATTGCGTAATGATAATCTCAAAATAAATGAGAATGTTATGTGCGTTTCGTATGCATATGTTATGATATTTTGTAAATGATGTCTGGATGTAATATGTTGTTGAAGCGTATGGTAGCTTCTTGTAACAACGTCTAGCCGGGGAAAATAAATCCCTGAATGTTGTTGGGGATGAAGAAAGTAATTCTTCAATTTTGTTTAGAACGACCTTACTGGGGATTTCTGCTTTCTGTTTGAGGATACTCCACTGGGGATGTTCGACTTCTGCTTGGGGATAGAAGCATTCTAGGATTCTTATATACTCTAACTGGGGATAAAAGAGATGGATATTCCTTTGACGCAATATCTGACCATTTTTCAGATACCGTAGCAACTCTTCTGGGGATAGCAACCTTGATTAAACTTTGCTGGAGAAGAGAATTTTGTTAGGGGTTTTACGGTGTTGGAGAAATAAACTCTGTTGGGGAATTAAATTCCTGTAAAATGCGTTGAGGAGATGATATTTGATGGGGATTGGAATTTCATAGGTTATGCTGAAGAAGTTTCCACCGTATGTTGAGGAAATGATCAAACTTCCTTATATGCTAGGTGTGATACGGTGGGAGAGAACTGACTGTTTTGGATATGCTGGTTTGCATTTTGCATTTGTTTTTGCAAAATGTAGCGGTAAGCAAGAGTCGCCACCGTCTTTTATTTTATCCAACAAGGAAAGGAAAAAAGCATAGAAAAATTCCTTTTTCGAGATGTTTCTCGGGTCCGGGGGGTAGATTATAGAAAGGGAAGGTGTTAGCACCCTTTCTATCAGTGGTTATCCACGGGCTCTTAGGTACTTGCTCAAAGTGTTTTCAAAAATTGCTTTTCTTTGTGTTTGTGGGTTTGAAAGAAGTTTTTTGTTTGAAAAGTGTAGTGCGAAAAGTTTTGTTTTGTTTTGAAGAGAGCAAGTACTTAAGAACCATCTACCTACTCGAAAAAGGAATTAATCTGTACAAATGTCCTTTAGACAATGCTATCCCACTATTTAGGAGTAGGTAGCGTCGTCGTTGGAGTTTAAGGGTCAATTCGATTAAGGGACGCGTGGTCACTAAAGCAATGTTAGGACGCCTTAGCGGTAACCCTAATGTCTTAGATCATTTTTCCGAGGCAACCGTTTCGAGGCAACTTATGATCTCTGGACAAGAGGGCGACCTCTAAAACTTCCTATACTCAATGACCCCGTTTGAAGGCAACCAAGTGAGGTGTACCTTAAGAGTGCGCATGTGCGAGTGTATTGTTTCGGTTAATTTATCTTTGTACATATCACGGGTGAGCTATATTGATTTTAAGTTCATACATTTGATCTTGTCATGCATTCCCTATTATCAAACATCTAACAGTGTATAGTTGCAGAAATTAAATTGCGGAAATTAAATCTAAACTATTACAAGGCGTCGGGTATTTACATCGCCAAAAACAACCCTTGAAATTAAATAGCGGAAAATAAAATAAAGCGATAAAATAATCAAAGTCCTATTTGAAGCTATTACATACCGGAAAATAATTACAATATTGGAATCAAATGGATCGCATGCAAGAAATTAAAACGGCGCATTTTTTAGGGTTTTGACCCTTTTTGAAAAGAAAACATTTTTTGTTATTTTTTGAATTAAAAGGAATTAGATCTAAATTAACAATTAAATTAATTAATTAATGAAAATATTTTTGGATTTTTGAGTATTTAAAGAAATAAAACAAATTGATTAAAAGTTAGTAAAAACCTAATTTTTCTACATTAATTTTATTTATTTTGCAAAATTGTTAATGTTATTTCCTAATTAAAACTAAATCAATTAAATTAATTTATTTACAAAAATAAAATGATGAATTTAATTTTAATAAATAAAAATAATATTTTTTGAGTTTTCTTATTTTATGAGGAAAAATTATTAATTGGTTAATTAAACAATAAAAATAATAATTAAACAAAATAAATAAAATGAAAATATAAAGAGGAAAAGAAATAACTCAAGGGGGTTCAGGCCCAAATTGGAGGGTGAGATCAGCATTTTTGAGAGGCCCATTTACGTTGGCCTGATTGACTTTTCTGATCCAGTGGGCGTCCATTGACTTGAGCATAGGATGGACATCATCTTTAGTCCACCAGATCTGGCCTGGGGCCATCTGGCGCTTCAAGATTTGAGAGAGTATGGTGTGTTACGCTTGCTGAAATGCATTGGAATGTCTGAAATAAAATAACACAGTTTTTGGGGGACCTGGGATTCAAACCCAGGTCCCATTGGACTTTGACACGCTTCACTTACCAACTCAACCATCATGCTTAATCGTTAGTCTAATGAGAAAAGCATATAATATATGAAAACAAATATTATGCCTGAAAAATAAAAAATAAGCGCGAATATTTTGAATGGGCCAATTGGGAAGGGACGCGTCATCGTCTTCCCCACAGAACTCTGGTTATTTTTCCTTCGGATTTGAATCCGCAACAAAATCCATTTCTCGATCCTAAAATCGTCTCTAGGCTATGGAAACGAATTCTGAGACCATCATCATGCTCGTCTCTTCCTCCTGATTTCATTTATTTCCATGGTTTGTTCCAATTTTTCCTGAAACTCAAACGCCTAAAAAACAAGAACCAAAACCCTAGTTTCGGGTACAGGGTTACAGGCTACAAAAACGAAATCAAATATTGCAAAAAGTCTCTAAATTGACCGATTAGCATGATTGTGCAAATATTTTTCGCAAAAAAACGCATGAATATTAGAATATGATTTCATGTACAGGGGTAAGTTTCGAAGGACTTACAACGTGATTCTGGAGAGGAGAGGGCTTGGTTTTGATTGCAATTGCTTCAGTGGATGTCAAGAAAGAAGTCTACGTTGAGATTTTGTGTTGAATTGTCCTATAACCAAGATTTCGATTCCACACTTTTTCAAGCTTTTTTTCAAGTTTGGTATTGGTGATTATTCAGCCTCCAGGTCCTCTTTTTTGTGCCTTTTCCTTGTACAAGTATAAGGGAATGAATTAGGTTTAGTTTTGGGCTTTGAATCCTTGCCAATCAATGCTTGAAGATGTGATTTTATTCTCCATTGAAAAAGCTTCCAAATATGTCAAAAAAACCAATATTTTGTGCATGATATGGATTGATTCGGATTTGATTATGTTCATGATGTCAATTAAGACCTGTAATGATCAAAAAGATACCAAGTGATTAAGATTTGGATTTTATTTGGATTTAAATTGATTTAAAATGAATTAAATCAATAAAAATCAAATAAAATAGAAAAATTAATAATTGGACACAAGGCTGAAGATAGAACACGTGTGTAGTGTGATAAGATCAAATCAAGTGGAAAAAGTGGGCCCATTTGGCAAAATTTGATGTTTTGGGGATAGTTGACTTTTGGCAATTTTGGAAAAATGCCCAACTTCAACAATGCATAACTTCTTCAATTTTGAACTTTTGGAGGTGTTATTGGACTTTTTAGAAACCATGAGATGTCCTCTAACCAACCCTTTTGGTCTCATCTCATTTTGATATTCCATTCTCAAGTTATAAGCTTTGGCAAAAAAGGTGTTTTTGTTGACCTTCAAAAATGACCTATAATGTCCAAATTTGTAACTTCTTGTGAGTGAATTTCTTGATCTTTGGGTGTGAATATGGATTGTAGGAAATTGCATCCTCTTCAAAATGAGATTTGGATGGGTCATTTATCATAAAGTATGAGAAAGTTATGCTTGGTCAAAGTTGAGTTGACTTTTCCTATAAAACCCTAATTTAGCAACTTTTGAATATTGATGAATCTTGAGCAATCCTTGATGAATCATGATCAACCCTTGATAAAATTATGAATTATTCTTCAAAATGAGAATGTTGACAAAAAATCTTGAGGTTTGACTGTTCATAGGTCACAATTGACTTTTGCCCTAGTAGAGTCGATTTTTGGACCTCTTGAGCAATTGACTGACCAAACTTCCTCTGCAAGGCTTGAAATTTGAAATGGACGATCTTGAGAACATATTAGGACATTGGGGAGAACTTGAGGTCATTTGGATGCAAAGACCTTGATGCAACACAATACCCTAATTTTGAATTGACTGCCTTAGGAGATGATTTGATTGTCCAACTCTTGAGCCATCTTGAAGATTATTTTTGAAATGTCTTGAGAAATATGGGAGGGCAAATTTTGGGGGGGGCCTATTGGGGTAATATGATCATTTCAACCTATCCATCAGGGATATGGAGGTGAATTGCTGGAAGATGCCCCAATTTCTGTCTGAAGGCATATTAGACTTGCTGGGGAATATCTCTGACAGGGATGAGCTTGTGAAGGTAGCTCTGTAGAGATGGTTCCATGGAGATTGATCTGTGGGGATTTGTGGATAACTTTGAACATTATCCCAACTCCTAGAGTGATAAATCTTCTACTGATAAACAAGTGATGAGATAATGGAACATAGTCGTACGCTTTAATCCTTATTTTTTGCCTAGACTATCTTTTCAGATTTTCATTCCACTGAGATACCCCTTTTTGCCTAAGGCACCTTCTCAAGTTTTCGACTTGCCGGGTGTAAAATTTTAGTTATATGTCCTTAATTTTTTCCTGAACCCTTTTGGTTCATCAGGATGCCCTTATTTTTTCTAGTCCAATCAACCTAGCAGGTCTCTTTTTCATGCGTAGTATTTTTTTACTATGTCCGCGTTCACAGGGCGTCGGGAATTTTCACTGTCCATAGTAGTAAGTGTTGTAGCACTGGAAAAAAATATTTTCTTGATCATACGTGGCCTTTTGTATGCGGGATTCCATTTGCCCTTGGGATTAGTCTGTTGCACCCAATATTTGAAGTTATTGATCAACCATTAATTACTAGGTTTCTTATAGTCTTGACCTTCCTTAGTATAATTGAAATGGTAGAATGACACCATCTGATGTTGTTGACGTAGACGAGCAATTCGGTTATACAGAAGATTCAATTTTCATAGTGGCTTTTGTTGAATCTTATGATAAATGTAACATGCCCTAAGTGATTCAGACGAAGATCTACCCCTGGCTATTCAGCACTTTTAAGAGATTCTGTGAATCTTGACTTCATTGCCACAGATGAGTTGGACAATAACATGTCATGCCCCTTGATTTATAACCAATTGTGTCCATGAAAGGCCTGTTACTGGAAGTGTCTTTCTCTTTGATCCATCCTCTGAAGTAATTCTATCCATTGGGAGGATTTTCATTCATTGAATATTCGTCATGTGAATTTCTTTGTTGTCAAACACTTAGTCATATGCAAACAGTGGTATTAAAATGCAAAGCTTATGTTTGTCTTGAAGTTTAAAAATGCATTTTTAGTAAAACAAAATTTGTAAGAATGTGATATCAACTCAAGATTTATAGTAAGCCTTACAGGAGTCAGGGTACCTTTTTGTAACAGTATGTTTTCGAATTAACCCATGCTTCAGTTAGGACTTTGAAGGGTTGCAACGTGGCCTGGTTCACGGTTTAAGAAACAAAGGATAAAGGCTTAAAGTTTATTTGTACCCAACCCATTCTCCATGATGTCCTTCAGTCCTATACTCAGTTAATTATACATTTAGGTTCCAATAGAGTTTGGAATTATAGTAATGATACTTGGTGATGGTTCAGAAACTGAAAGTTTATTTGAGAAGGCAGTTATTTTTTCTTGTAACATCTTTCTTTTTTTGAGGATTTGTAAAGACCTCTTTTTGACTTTATTATCCCTAACTTTTTCCTAAACTGTTTTGTTTGAGATTACAGTCAGCGGGATGCCCCAGTTTTTTCCCTAAGTCTCCTTCATAGGTTCGACTTAGCGGGCTTTTCTTTTAAAAGATAATGACTGTCTGACTTAATGATTATGGGGAACCATCACCGACTTTTGATTTGGAAGGATGTCTTCGATACTAACTGTTGTGTACGAAGGAAAAGCTTGTGATTGAATGCACAATTGAATTAATTGAGAAACTACCCTACCCCAATTTATGATTAAGGTTTTCAATTTGCGTGAAAAAGAAAACTCCTACTTCTTAGGCTCAAAGGGGTTGACTAGGGATTAACTTCCTTATATCTCTACTATTTAGGAATTGAAACAACGTCTGTACATCGTCAGCAAGGTTTGTTCAAAAGCATATTGTATGAGATTATGGTATTGTTTCTATCATCCTCCCTTTAAAGGCTTATAGCTTTTAACGAGAGTTGAATATCATAAAATGAAGTAAAAAGCACAGTTTAAATATAGTAAAAACGAATGGATTAATTCAAGACAAACATATGCAATACATTAATGGGAAAAAAAACAAAGTTTTACATAAAGATAAGTGTTCGAACAAACAAAAGAAATTACAACATAAAATTCAAATAAACTGGACGCTCTCAATCTTAGTCATGATTTGGCATGGGAGAAGTGATCACATTAGGAGTCTCAGAAGGGTCAAAATCAATCTCCTTATCATCAATCATATCTTGAATCTTGTTCTTTAACTCCCAACAACCATTCATATCATGTCCAGGACTATTAGAATGGTATGCATACCTTGCATTGGGATGATAGCTAGGAGCGGAAGTATCGGGATTCCGAGGAGGATCCTTCAACATAATCATCTCTTCCTTTAACATGGGTTGCAATGCTTGAGCCAATGACATGTTGATTTTGGTAAATTGTCTTTTGGGTGTATCATGCTTACACTAATTACCCTGTTGTCATTGTTGCACTGGTCCAGGATTAGAGATTAGTACTGCCCCCACAGATTGGTAATGGTCTCTCTTATTACGACCCCTCTGGTCGTACATAACATTGGAATCTTTCTTCCCGTTGTATGACTTCTTCTGAGTATCGGAAAAGGTAGGCATGTGGATTTTACCACTTCTGATTCCTTTCTTAACATGTTCCCTTGTTAATATCAGTTCAGTGAAACCGACTGAAGAATTTCCAAGTAGGTGATTATAGAAAGGACCTGTCAGCGTGCTCATGAACATGTCAACCAATTCCCTGTCAGCTAAAGGAGGTTGAAGCCTTCCTGAAAGATCTCTCCATTTCTGGGCGTACTCTTTGAATCTTTCATTAGAGCCCATGGACATACTTTGCAATTGCATATGAGTTGGTGCGATATCAGCATTATACTGGTACTGCTTGTAGAAAGCGGAAGCCAAATATTCCCAGGTATGAATATTAGTCCCTTATAGTTGATAGAATCATTCCAACAGTGTTCTAGACATGCTCTCTTTGAAGAAATGAACCCACAATTTCTTGTCAGTAATGTGTGGTTGGATTTTCCGAACATATGACCTCAAATGCAGCTCCGGGCAAGAAACTTCGTCATACTTAGGAAAGGTGGGAGTTTTGAACTTGGAAGGAATAACGACTCCTGAAACCAAACCCAATTCTTCGAATTCCAAGCCAAGCACCTTCTAGATCTCCATAGCTTTCAGACGCTCTTCTAACAGCTTATACTTCACATTAGCAGGGGGATATTATTCATCCAAATAATCTTCTTCCTTTTCAACAGAGTATTTGACAGAACCATGATTGTTATTTTCCTCATGCTTATCACTTTCATCGTTGTCATCCTATTCATTATCATTGTCCTATGGGATCTCGATCTCCTTGACCTGTTTAGCCATACCTCTGAATCTTCTCCATGTGTTGATAATGCTAATTGGTTTCTTTGTATTCTTCTTCTTCTCTTTGACGATGAGTGCCTTCAGTTCTTTTTTCCCCTTGGCTAAGCTTAGGAACATCTCTTGGAACTGAGCATTTTGAGCCTGGAGATCTTTCACTGTTTGTTCGAGAGTCATTTCTGCTAAAATAAACAGCAAGGAGATGAGAAACCTGTCTTAGAAACCTGTTATACAAAGACATGGTATGTAGATGTGTATGCAATGTTTTCAAGGATCTTAAGGGAATCTAGTTTGAAACATTATAAATTGACTTTAGTTGCAGCTTTGTCTAAAGAACTTTGAGTTTTCATCTTTGAACGTCCTTCTATAAGAATCAAGCTCACCATATCAAGTGGGTCCTAGCCTTTGACTCAAGAGAAGGTACTTTATTCTTCGACGAAATTTGGTTAGAAGAAAATAAATCCTCTTGCCCCTTGCTAGCAATCTGGCTTATGATAATCATGCACCAAAGGTCTCTAAGATCCTTGAAATGGTTAGTAAAAATGCCATGTCATGATGTTATGATGTTATGATGTTATGTTCATGTTCAAACAAGTATAAAACACAAACAAATCACACAAGAGTGTTAGGTTTAAAGGCTTGCATGAGGTCCATAGGTAATTACCCTTCTCTATTGAAGTTAAGTTGGCTCAACATGTCCTAAAATAGTAATCGGGTTCTAGGAATCTCATATCATCGATCTTTCTCACAGGTTTTATTTTAGCACGGTAACTCGCTTGCCGCCAAAATATCCCGAGAGTCGAAACTCAATGAGCGTAGCATCGAGTATTAACAACTTTGAACTGCACCAAATCCGGCTATCTCACTACCTTCAAATGGCCAACATAGGTCAATTAAGGTTCTAAAAGTAAGTTAGTGTTAATGACACCACGCGGAAGCCTAATGTTATCCTTGATTAACTTAAAGAACATCAGTACAAACCAAAGTCTCACACTAATTGTATCCATCATATTAACCATATTGGTCTATGTCATACAATTTTTATGATCTATTGCTACTTACCTAAGGCAACCCTAGATTCGGGTGTAGGACCATTCAAATAATAAACCCAAGTAAGCCCTTAAAGTTAAAGCAGATAAAGCACACAATTTAAGCAAGTAAAGTGATCTAAGCCCTTAAGGTAACTCCTCTTTTAATGATAGTCCCCAGTAGAGTCGCCAGTTCTGTAATATGGTGGGAGAACTGACTTGTTTAGCGTTTAATCGCAAATGTTGCAGATAGCATGAGTCACCACCGAATTTTCTTTTATACAACAAGGAAAGGGTGAAAAGAACATGAAAGACCTTGATATATTTTGAGTTCGGGGGTAAGTTATGAAAAGGGAAGGTGTTAGCATCCTTTTCATATGTAGTTATCTACGGGCTCTTAATTGCTTGATCACTTTAAAAATTTCTTTGTGTGTGTGATTTGTTTGAAAAGGTTTTGAAAAGCTAACTTTGTAATGATTCTTGTATCAATCCTCAAGAATGTGTACAAAGTGTTTGAAAATATTTGTTTGAAAAGTGTGATGTGTAAAAATGTTTTGTTTGTTAGAAACTGTTATGATCAAGCAATTTGCTAAGTCTTACACACTAAAGGTCATTCTTGTTATTTTCCTTCTCCGTTAGAGATAGTACTATCCATATAGTTAGTTGGTAGGTAGCCTTATCTATTGTATGTGAAGGGATAGTCGTAGGATCGTTGTATGGTCATAGAAGGCAACTTGTAAGAGTACTTTTAGCAATTCAAAGGGACTATCATTATTTTTCTTGTAGAGTCATCGAAGGGACTAGATCATTTTGTAGGAAACTCGAAGAGTCATCGAGGAATTATGATCTTTATTAAAAAGGGACCATGTTGATATTGTTTAACTGAGGGTCTTTGCTAAAGTATTCCCATTTTCGTGGGATGTGACCATTAGTATTGCAACGAAACGAAGAGAGGTTACCCTAGAGGTGAAGTGTGCAAAGTGTATTGGTTTCAGTTATGTTATCTTAAAAATTAAGATTATTTATGTTTGATTTTATTCTTACCATACAAGCCTATTTACTAGCAGTTATATATATATATATATATATATATATATATATATATATATATATATATATATATATATATATATATATATATATATACAAACATGTAAAGGCAAAAGATAAAGTGAGAATGTAAATCTATGCTATTACAGGGCTTTGCGAGAGTTACATAATTAGAAAAATGCCATGTAAAGGCAAAAGATAAAGTGAGAATGTAAATCTATGCTATTACAGGGCTTTGCGAGAGTTACATAATTAGAAAAATGCGGGGATGTAAATCTAAACTATTACATTAAACTGTGTGACCTATACAATCATCTAAGAAAATAAATAGCAAAAAGAATAAAACAATGTTGGTAAAAAAAGTTTAAATGCCCTAAAAATCTATGTTCATATTTTTTTTGTGTTTTTATGAAAATAATTTAAGTTTTAATTAATAATAATTAAAATCCTAATTCTAATTGATTTTAATTAATAAAAAGCCTAAAATCTAATTGTACAAAAAATCAATTAATTAATTTACACCCTAAAACTAATTTTTTGTTGATTTTATTATATGGCTTCTTTATGGTTTTTTTATATATAAGTTTTGATTAAAAAAGTTAATTAATAATAAAATAACTAATAAAAATAAAGAGAAAATGAAGAAAGTAAAGCAAAAAGGGCTTTGTCATCGTTGGGGTTTGAACCCCCTCCCTTCTCTTCACACGTTGGGTTCTAACATGTTCTATGTTTCTTGTTTAACTCATCTGGACATATGAAACTTATTAATAACACAAGGATTAAGAAATTTGAAATTAGAAAATCCTTACCACCTATGTGATTGAGGGGAGGCATTCTGGGCACTGTTGAGCATGGTTATGTACTTGAGGAGATTCATATGGATGCTAGGATGATGATTCGAGGCATCGTTTCAGTTGAGAATGGCTGGAAAACGGGGATACGATTTGCACCTATTCTTTGAAAATTTTATGTTTGAGAACTTGTTTCTATGGCAGACAATCCATGTCATTGTCTTATGGAGTGTGTCCTCTATTTATAATGGAAGTTAACATTCTTGGAAGGAAACATGTGCAATCAAAGTCATTATTTGTGTCCAAAACAATTGCAAAATTTTTCAAAACATGAATATCTCTTTCCTTCTTCATCCCTCACGGGTTTGTTATGTTTGATATATGATCTTGGGCTTTAAAATGATCCAAAACAAAAGCATACATGCCTTGTACATTTATTTAATATTTATTTTATTTAATTTTGAATTTTTAAATGAATAAAATCAAAATAAATGAAATAAAAATTATAATAATGCATGAATGGACTTAGGGGTCCCTAAACATGTCATAATTACGTTTGAACTTCAAAAGTTAGACTCATTGGCCTAAAAGTCCAAAATTGCTCAATTATGGTTTCATGCATTTTCTCAAAATTTCTCAAATTGTACCAATCATAATTCTCTCAAAAAATTTCATATGAAGGTGATCTTAGACTTTTTGGAAAGCTCAAGATGTCCCCTACAACTCTCATGTTGGTTATTTTTTTCATTTGAAGTCTTTAACTTGATGTAAATTTCCTTGACACAAAATGTCTTTTTGTTGACTTTTAAAACGACCTGTAATGTTTTAGCTCATATCTCTCAAATGAAGCATTTTTGGAGTTGAGCTTAGAGAGACAAAGTTGTAGAGAATTGAACTTCCATCAAAATGGGATTTGGTTAAGAATTTTCTGATGAAACATGTGAAAGTTATGCTTGGCCAAAGTTCAGTTGACTTCTCCTTAAGAAAACCCTAATTTAGTAACTTTTGACTTTTGATTAATCTTGAGTTTTCTTGATGAATAATAATCAACCCCTGATCAAATGATGAATGTGAGTTAAAAATATTGATGTTGACCAAAAATCTTGAGTTTTGACTGTATGTTGACCACAATTAACTTGTTGTCCAATATACTTAATTTTCACTCATTTGAGCAATTGACTGAGCAAACTTGTGATGCAAGGCTTGGAACTTGTCATGCGGGTACCTTGAAGCATATGAGAAATTATGAAATCCACTTGAGGCCTTAGAAGCTCAATTTTCCTTGAGAAAAAACAAAACCCTAGTTGTAAATCAATTGCTTATGAGGAGAGTCCATCTGATCAATCTTTGATAAGTCTATAGTGTTTGAGACCTTCATGAGTATGAGGAGACCTATTGAAATAATTTGTATTGAAAATAGGAGGGAAAATTTTGGGGTACAATACAGCGGAAATTAAAAATTTTCCTTTAGTGATCCTTATGAATCGGCATGGTCAGTAATAAAAACTATTACCTCTTGTGGTGATTCAGACCTTTGATGTTGTGATCACGGGAGTTGTTGAAGAACAACACCTCTAATCGGTCCACACGAACAGATCGCTTCTGGTTATAGTTCTAGCTTCTTACGAGTGAAAATTTTGAGTGAGAGAAAATACGGCTAGAATTTCAAGACCGAATTTTCATCAAGTGAAAATGCTTCAGGACAAGAGTTCTATTTATAGAACCACTTGCATGGGCTGCAAGCTAAAATCCCAATTAAAGCTGCAAGCTAAAAGCCCATAAAGCTTACGAGCATCATACCATATGATGTACCATATATCACTTAAGCACATGGTATCTTACCATATTTTGTATTCCACTTAAGCGTATAGTACCTTACGGTGTTCTAAAATTCTCTTAAGTGCATCATACCTTACGATGTTCCTTGTTTACTCTATCTCTCATCAACATGTCCTTATGTGTGTGACCCTGTAGGTTTTTGTGACATTGGCAATTATATTAAATCACACATTTAACATAATAAGTAGTGAGCGGTATCTAGCAACACATCACGGTCACCCAAGTCACAAAAATGTCATGTGATATGACAAAACATTTTTGTGATAATATTTGTGTGTACAATTACCCTTTTGCCCTTATATCTATATTGAACACAAGGCATAGACCATGTCACCCTTGTCCAGTTCAATATTGGGCTCTTAGACATTTATCCTGTTATGCAAGATGGACAAATTCTATCTAGGTCATTAATGTCCCTCAGCATGCTTTATGAAGTACCCATCAATTGTATTTATGGTCATCCAGTTACGGATAACGTTTGATCAGCAATAAATTACTTAACTCTACATATATGGTCCATAGTGGTTTCAGGTCGAAGGGTGGTATACACCATTATCACCATGAGAATAACTTATGACATCTTGCATAACATTCTATGTAGTATTATCATAGCAGGTCAATACAGTATAAATATACTCATAATATTCATACATATGTCAAGACTTGATAACTCCTCATCCATGATCCATGATCCATGAGATGTGATCATCAGTCTATCTACATAATAATCTCAATGCTTTAATGTTATCCCACTTCGCAATAAAGCTCGACTACAGATACTTTAAGAATAGTGTCCTTATGTTTAATGGGATCTCATGATTAAGTCACACTTAACATCTCATTAAACAGACAAATTATTATAGGGACTTTATAATTTTGGAAAAGCAAACATAATAAAGAAATGCCTTTTATTATTAATAGATAATTCGATACAAGTACCAAAAGTATTGGCCTCTAGGGCTTACACCAACAGTGACTCCATACACAAGAGGGAGTGAATTTTAGGTTTCAGAAAAATATAGGTTTGAAAAATATTTACAATTATTTTCAGACTTTAAAAATATTTTGAAAAACATTTTAGAATTTAGCAGTAGAAATTTAAATTGTGAAAAAGTAAAAGTTAAGAGAAGAGAGAAGACACCATAAATTATACAAGTTCAGTTAAGAAAAATTAATGTTTTCCCCAAAATTTGATCTTGAGAGTATCCAGTCAATCTTAAGAGTTTTTAGTAGATTTAACTCTCGAACCGCCTTATACAAGAAAAATAAAGTTTCAGGCCAACTTCCAACCAAACAACGAATAACAGGGAGAACAATTAGCTTCCTTCCAAACAATGGATTGAAGTTGTTAGTCTTTTTTCTAAGCAACAACTTGAAGTGGTTAGTCCTCACGCTAAATTGATATTTTCCACAGGCTTATCTCGAACCAAGGTGAGATTTTGAACCAGGCTAAGCTCACAAACCACACCAAGATTTTGACCAGGATGACCATGAATCACTGAGATTTTAATCTAGGCTTTTCTCGAACCGAAGCAAGGTTTTGATCGGGATGAGTTTAAAAAACTGAATTGGGGATTTGACCAAGATAATCTCAAACCAACTTGAGATTTTAAACCAGGTTTATCTCGAACCAAAGTAAGATTTTAAACTGGGCTGAGCTTACGAACCTAGGACTTAAAACCTAAATCCCCAAAACCAAATCTTTTAAATGAGTTTAGCTTTGAACTCAAACAAACGACCTATTCTATAATACAAAAAATTCCTCTATACACAAAAGTCCTTGCTTGAAGCGCTATGGCTAAAAATAAGTTAGATAAAAGTGAGGTAAAAACATATTTTTAGAGTCAGCGAGGAGTGAGATATGAGGCTCATGTTTCTCTATGTGAAAATATGAAGGAAAAGACCTCGATTTATAGGCTAGAGGTTGATACAAAAAAGAAAAATTTTGGGGCCAAATATAATGAGTCAATTGATTAGTAGGCATAAAACATGTTTAGAAGGTTTTAAAAAGGAAATAGAATATATTAAGTCATTGTCGTTCATTAAGACATTGTCCTAAATATTTAAGACAATTTTTGCACTAACCCAATTGATTGGGTATAAGTGCCAATTGATTGGCTACTTTAAATTTTTGTCCAAAAATATTTAGATAGTTCCTTATACAATTAGCACGACTCATAACCATTTTAAGAAAATTTCTTTGAGAAAAGTAAGTGTTAAAAACTCATTTTAGTGTAATAGCGTGTGTGTGTGTGATTTAGCCGTATAAATTTATAAAACACTCGGATTACTCAGACGTGACTTGACGAGCTTTCAAACTTCCTCTCTTTTACACTTCGAAGCTTCAAGACTTGTCAGATAATCCAGTCATACACGCACTTGCTTGAATTATCATAGAATCTTTGTAGTGATCATTAAACCCTTGCTTAGTCTGCTTGCATCTTTAACCGATTGTTAGGCTTTCATTTTAGTTGTCATCATCAAAAGCTAGTTATCACCATCAAGAGCATATTCATTCTCAAGATTATGTTGTTGAGAGCATCTTTAATTAATATCTGCAAAACATTATTTCGCAGATGATAGCTTGAAACTTGTCTAGATTTTCCTCTATCTCTCTCCTTTTTAATATAAATCCTAGGAACTTACTCCCATGCACGCCAAAAAAAAGTACTTGGTGGTGTTTAAGCGCGTGTTACACCTTCTAATTTATTCGGTATGTCTTCTAGGTCTGTAATGTGGCTTTCCCCCTCCAAAGTCTTCACAATCATATCTTTGATGTAGACTTTCAAGTTTTTCCCTAATTATTTTGAGAATACGACATCCACATATATTTAGTAAGTGGCGTATATTGTGTTCAGTCAAAAGGGAATGACATTGTAATAGTAATTGACATGGTTGGACATGAACATTGTCATGGGCGCATCCCCAAGATCCATCTTTATTAATTGTAGCCTGAGTAGATGTCCATGAGACTCTTGGTTTTCTAACTAGAGAACACATCAATCAATCGGTCAATATTGGGTAACAAATACAAATCCTTAGAGAAGGTGGCGTTTAGGTTAGTGAAGTTGACACGCCTGCATTATTTTTTGATGACTTTTGGACCAAGATCATGTTAGCCAGCCAAATTTTATACTCAATGGTCGCCTGCTTATCTTAGCCCACATTGAGCTTCCTTTAGTATACTAGTTTCATGGGGGAATCAATGGTAAGGCGATGATATATCACTCTAGTATTTATCCATGGCTTATCGGCTAGAGCCCGGGTGAATAAGTCACCATTACTCCTCTATAGGGAGACCTACTTAACCTTACCAACTTCAAATAGGGAGGTGCCTAATTTGGTAACTTAGAAATCTAAAGGCCTAACTTGAACCTCCTTTAGGTCTTCTGTGGGAGTGAGACTTTCATTATCCACCTCCATTATGGAATCTAAATTTATTGCATTTATTTCATGCGTGTATGGATGTGGACTGGAGAATGCACTCATATCCTATTTTTGTGCTCAAATATAAAGTGGATAGGACAAACCCTAGTAGGTTGAGAGTGGGATGAATCATGATGGCATTTTATAGTAATGATGCGTCTACTACGAGGTATTTGACCTTGATTACATTTGTGATTGTGTCCAACCTGAATGTCCTCTCAAATGTTATGTGGCCTTTCACATATACTTGCTTGATTGAGACACCAACCAAGGAACCTTGAAATTTCCATATGTCATTTGGGTCAAGCCAGAGCCTCTCAAAGGTGTCTAATAACATGACATTCTTTGAGCTTCCAGGGTCGAGCAACACTTATTTTATGTCCCAGTTATCATATTGCACCATGATGACCATGTGATCTTTGTTTTGGGGGAGATTGCCAACGATATCCTTGCTCAAGAAGGTAATTTTGGACTCTAGCTCCTTCACCAAGCTTGTCTCAAGACCGGCAAGTATGATGTGTGCCGCCAAAACCTGTCTAGAATACTTCTAGTGGGAATATTTGGATTCTCCACCACCGACAAATCATTTTATGATGGTGTTAACGGTGATATCTGAATTATCTGCGAAGGTGATTTAAGTGATTTGTGAATGGTAGTCAATGTTAGTTTTATCGGGCCCCACATGTCAATTGTATTTGTTAGAAATGTATAATAAGGGTAGCCTTGTAATTGAAGGATTGTATATGGTGCTTAGGATTGTTAATGGAGCTTAGAGCTAGATCACACAAAGTGTTGAGAAGCTCTATAGATGAGTTTTCTGAGATGAAAATGATTCTCCCTTCTAAATCCTCAAACTGATAATTATAAAGACTCCTTAGATATGGGTCATTGGACTAATTTAATGGTTATTTTCCTTGTTTCCCTCAAGAGCCTGAGAGCCATTTTTCTCCTATAATCATAAGGGGGCATAGTTTTCCTTCTTGACTGATTCATTTATGACGTTAGTGTATAAAGCCAGTTCATTATCCATATTCATAGGTGGATCGTGAAAACTACGCTAGATAGCTCAAGCTCAATCTAGACGTCTTACGGTAAATTTTGGAAGACTTAAGCGCTACATTGATACTCGTTTGACATTTCTTCAGACAGCATATGGTACCACTATGGTACTCTCCCTTCCTCAATTAGCTTTGCATTTTCCTTTATGGACCATCTTATTTTAGACTTGATAAACTTATCCCAATATATCTTTGATGCACACGGACTCTGAAAATAGTTGCATAATTTATAGAAAAATAGTTTTAGTATTATGATAATACATTTGAATCTGTTTTGATAACTTTAAAAAAAAAGTTGAATAATAATTATTTATTTATATTAATACATAAATATACATAAATAATATCGTTAGTGATTGAATTATAAATCAAATTTTATATTTATTTAATTCAGTTAATACATATTAGTTGATATATCTATCTACCATTTTAAATATATTTAGTTTTGCTTAGAATAAAAAACACTAAAATTAGTTATTAAGAAATGTTTCTGATTTTTCACAATATATCATTTTTTTCAACTTTAATATCAAACTACTATACTTTTCAATATAAATTCTAAAATACTATATTTTCAAAACAAACAAAAAAATTTAAACACCTCGGCCAATTGAATTGGCGACCTTCCAATTTTATTTTATTTTTTCATAATTTTCTATTTCTTGTAGGTTTTGTTAGAAAATACTGACGAACTTATCTAGATTTTTTTTTTTTTGCAATAACCAGGTATTAAAAAAAATACGCAAATAATCATGTTTCAGATGATTCTTCAAAGGAGGAGCCATCTCACTTGGAGCCTCCTCTCTCTTTTAGCCAAGTGAGATGGCGCATGCACTTTAAAAGTTAGAGCCATCTCACTTGGCTCCTAGGGAAAAATGTTGGTTTTATAAATAATTTGTCCGTTTCTTCGTCATTTCTCACACTTTCTCGCACTGTTTTCTTATTTTTTACTTTGTTATTTGCGTCATGACATCGCCCATGATTTTTACCAGAGGTGGTTACGTTATCTTCTCCGCCACAAAACCTGCGATGAAAATGAAATTCTGACACATTCACTCTATGGAGCGTCTGAAGCGGGAATTGATGCGATGGCTAGATGGAGACATTGTGGAGGGCGAAAAATTCGAAGGATCCAGCGAAGATAAACAACAACCTCACATGCGACTTGAAGACCTAATGTATGGTTGGAGGAAGTCAAAACAGACAGCGACGTAATATTGATGATGCATGGGTCAGATGAAATTATTTTAACAGTTGTAATTTCGTAGACGGAATATCGTGTTTTTTTTCTAGTATGCGTAATATTTATTGTAGAAAATACTGTTAACGAAAAATCCTAATGTTTACAACATAATTAAGGAAAGATTTTATGTATTACAATTTTTATGTGGTCGAGGCAGACGCCCGATTCGGACAATTTTTGCGATTGTGTCCGACCTGACGGCATAAACCACACTTTCTTTCTAGCTTGTCAAGGTCGTCCATTTCGGTTGTGATGCGCTTACTTTTGGGACAACCCTTCTTTTTCCTCCGCATTTGGTCATTGTGACACACTATTTCGCCGTCGTATGCAGGCCAATAATCTGGTTTTGCTACCAAAGGAAAGTTGTTGTTGTAAACGTTGAGGGACGTTTCAGATTTGTAAATGTGTGACAGAAGTTGTAGCGCGTCTTGATGGGTATAAGCACAAGCGGCAATGACATGAGAGTAAGGCATACGAAAGGCTTGAAACTTTCCACAATCGTACCAACGAGAAGGTAGTACAACCCTATATTCTTGTCTTGGCAGGCCTTCGTTGTGGTCGATTGTCTCTTTCACAATGAAGTTGTGGCTGTGTCGGTCAAACCGTATAACCATATGAGTGTTGGCTTTGGCACTTTCTGCCTTAATGTACTTCATGCAGCTTTCACTCCATAGTTGTCCAGATTGCAACACCGCATTCCACATTTCACCTCTTTTGGCAAACAACGAAGCCATCCTAAAATACGTAGATTTTACCAAAGCAGTGATCGGGAGGTTTCGTATGCCTTTGAATACCCCATTCATCGATTCAATTAGATTTGTTGTCATGTGACCCCATCTTTGGCCATTGTCGTATGACCTAGTCCATTTTTCCACTAAAATATTGTCGATCCACCTACCAGCTTCCGGATTTGACAAACGGATCTCGTTGCGTTAACATTTGAACGTGGGTTGTGTCAATGCATATCCCACATTCATAACCGCTTTACTTAGTGTTTTGTCCTTGATCTCCCTCGTGAAATTTTGGACGATATGTCTAATGCAATAGACATGCGTAGAAGGAGGGTCATACCAACCGTTTGCAGGATTATTGTTGGCACTTTCAATGGAGGCATGTCTGTCCGAGATCAAACAGAGATCTGGTTGAGGAGCCACGTGTGTTCGCAGGTTTTTCAGAAAAAAGCTCCAAGCACCACCGGTCTCCCCCTCGACTAGGGCAAAGGCAATTGGGAAAATGTTGTTGGTTGTTGCCATCTTGTGCAACTGCCATCAGTAGCGTGCCTTTGTATTTCCCATACAACCAAGTCCCATCAATTTGTATAATTGGTTTGCATGATGCAAACCCTGTGATGCAAGGTTGAAATGCCCAAAACACTCGACTAAATATTCCATTTACATTCAGTTGACTACCATCTTGGGCGTATGTTGGCACTGTTTCCAGAATGTAAACAGTACCCGGAGAATAAGTCTTGAGTGCATTCAGGTAGCGAGGAAGTTCTTGGTATGACTCCTCCCAGTTTCCGTACACCTTTTCAATCGCCTTGGTCTTTGCTAACCACGACTTACGGTAAAACGGAGTATAGTTAAAAACCATAGTGTTGTGGGAGATGATGGTTTCCACCTTCAAAGATGGGTCATTGCTGATGAGTGGTAGGATTTCTTGACAAATGAGATCGTAATTAAGTTTTTGATGGTCCTGTGATTGGGTAGAACTGACACAAGTGTGGATAGACATGGAACCTATGACCCAGCAATCACCTCTTAATCTGTATGATGCAGTGAGCTTGAACATACAATCAGGGTGGACACACTTGATCTTGTACCTTTCTGGGTTGATACGGTCCACCTTAAAATCGACTGAGTTGAGAATGTGGAATTTTTTTATGGCTCTGATGCATTCCTCTTTGTTACGAAACTTGTCCTTCTCTTTTAAGTTTTCATCCGACTGCATATACGGATTGAAAAATAAATCAGAAGACATTTCATCTCCGCCCATGTTGAAGTTTGTCATGTGCGGAGGTGGTGTGTAGATCTTGTTTGCAGGAATACCAGGTATCCCATCGTCTTCGGAATCATCATTCACCATTTCATCAAACTCTAACTCGTCATCTTCTTCTTCTTCTTCATCAACTGCATCTACCTCTGCTTGTTCGATCTCCAAAGGATCAACCACTTGTGTCACCTGAGGCTCTCGCAGCATAATGTACAACTCAATAGAGTCGTACCCAGAATACACATGACTAGAAAACATATTCTGAAGATCCTCGTCATCTTGAACCTCAATCTTATAAAATATTATTTGGTTGTTACCAAAAAAACTGGATTCTGATAAAATATTTGTGTCACCGGGTCTCGTCCAAGTTTGGCCTCCAATCGTTTTTTGAAGTACGAGAAATTGGCTTTCCCGTTTAAAAGAAATCAGATATTGTCCGTGTCTCTAAACAAAAACCCAGAGGTGGGACAAATGTATGTCTCACCGTTGAAATATGCTTTGATGACATATTGGGGTGCAGAGGCCATTGTGTATAGTTGTTTGAAGGTATGAAGGTTGGAAGGTTTGAAGTTTATGAGTTATTCGAAGGTTTGTATGTTTGATTGTTTGAAGGTTTGAAGGTTTTCTATGAAGGTTTGAAGGTTGGAAGGTTTGACAGATTAAGTGAATCAGTGTTTTGATAAATGTAAGACTAAATAGGTCATACTGAATTTGAATTAAGTAAGGCTGTAACCTCCAAGGCTGCCACCTAGCCTGCGCCTACTCTGCACCTACACTATAACATGTAAGTCTCCTCCCATCACCTCCAATAATTTTACATGCATTCAGGCATGGCTTCTCTGAGGTTGTCACCTAGCCTGCGCCTACTCTGCAACTTGTGCCACCTCTTATTCTCCAATGAGGATGGCGACACCTTTCATTTTTGTACTCTTTCGCCAAGTCCAATGGAGCCTCCCTTAATGTCCAATCGTGTTACATGCATGCAGAGATGCCTTCTCCAAGGCTTCCACCTAGCCTGCGCCTACTCTGCACCTACACTGTAACATGTAAGTCTCCTCTCATCACCTCCAATAGTGTTACATGCATTCAGGCATGGCTTCTCTGAAGCTGTCACCTAGCCTGCGCCTACTCTGCAACCCGTGCCACCTCTTATTTGCCAATGGGGATGGCGACACCTTTCATTTTTGTACTCTTTCGCCAAGTCCAATGGCTCATCTCTTAATGTCCAATCGTGTTACATGCATGCAGAGATGCCTTCTCCAAGGCTTCCACCTAGCCTGCACCTACTCTGCACCTACACTATAACATGTAAGTCTCCTCCCATCACCCCCAATAGTGTTACATGCATTCAGACATGGCTTCTCTGAGGCTGTCACCTAGCCTGCGCCTACTTTGTAACTCGTGCCACCTCTTATTCGCCAATGGGGATGGCGACACCTTTCATTTTTGTACTCTTTCGCCAAGTCCAATGGCACATCCCTTAATGTCCAATCTTGTTACATGCATGCAGAGATGCCTTCTCCAAGGCTGCCACCTAGCCTGCACCTTCACTGCAAGATTGACACTTATCATGCATGCATGCACCAACTATCACCTAACTTACTATATGAAATTTTTTTTCCTATAAATACAGAGCATAACATACTTCTCTGGCACCCACAATCGTCTCACTCTCTGCTACAAAGTCTTTCATAATCTCTTACAATTTCTAAGTATTTCATAATCTCAGGCATTTTCAACAATTGCTCTTCTCACAATGGGGGATTCTCAGAGGCACAAGGGACAACAATGCAGCATTTGTAAGTTTCTTTTATAGTTATACATTTTTTATACTTCTGGTAATGCTTTGTTCATCTTACTTAATCTTACACCTTTACATTATTAACTCAGGATACCAAAAGATTCAGAATCCGGTCTCACAACTACCTGGCTCCCGACCCATTTATCGTACTATATCTGGAATACGCAGGTTTCGGACATGTTATAAAGATCTCCAACTGCACAATAGATTCAAAGTTCATACTTGCCATGTTGGAAACGTGGAGACCAGAGACCCATACATTTCACCTACCAATAGGTGAATGTACCGTCACGCTAGAGGATGTGTACATGTTACTGGGTCTCCCTGTCGATGGTAAGGCCGTTAACGGATCGGTTCAACAACCCAATTCTCTGTGTGAAGAATTGTTGGGCAGGGATATGGTTGAAGGTGATGGTGCGAGAGGTCAGGGTATACTACTAACTGAACTTAAAAATCATTATGCAACTTTGGAATTAAACGAAAAATCCTCCGAGTAAGAGAAGGTAATAAAATCTAGAACTTATCTAATGATACTATTTGGAACCTTTTTATTTCTCGAAAGTACGGGAAATAGTGTAAATTTTATGTATTTAAATTTACTAGAGATTTCGAAAAAACTAGAAAGTATAGTTGGGGTTCTGCTGTTTTAGCCCACCTATACAGTTCCTTGTGCAAAAATGTAATCAAGGAAAAATATATATTTTATGGCTGCGCTTTTTTACTTCAAGCTTGGGATTGGTGGAGGATGGAGTCCCTAAACCCCGTCAACAACAACACATTTGTTTTCCCGTACGCAACAAAGTAAGTCATCTAGTTATATTATTTATTACTGTTCATCTCTTCACCAAATATATGTTAAAAATAAAATATTTTTCATTTCCTTTAGGTATTGCGTGAGGGGTATGGATTACGGCAAGAATCCAAGATTCAATGTCTCACTATATCGCAATCTATTGGATCACCTAGGCCCGGATGATGTACGTCGTACCTTTCAACTTTTCTACTTTTAAATTATTTATGTATTACGCTTTCATTAACCTGATTTAATTTTATGCACAGTTTGTCTAGAGACCATATTTGGGTTTGGGCCATGAACCAAACCCCGAGGATGCAGCAATTTGGAGCGCCAAGACTGCAATCATACGGTTCAATGTTGTGGAGATGCACCACAGCGACCGTGTGAAGATGCAGTTCGGAATGCATCAAGAGATACCCAGTGATCCGACTTGTTTGTCCCCGTGGCATCTCAAAAGGGTCGACGCCCAGTGGGGTCTTACCAACTGGAAAGACTTTGCTCCAGAATGGCGTAAGATATGGCAGAGGCGTCACCGATATGTCTTGCAATTCCCAGTTTTTCTCAATCATGGTAATATGCGACACACAGATCAATATTTATATTGGTACAGGTCGGTTAGTAACCCTGAAATGCACGTGTCTCATCCAAGGTATTTGGTTGACCCACGAACACAATGGGAACAACCCTCGTTTCCCCAACAACAAACCCAACACACATCAACCTCCCACCAACCCCCCAGACGAAACAGAACCACAAATACCCAACCACAGTCGCCACCACAACACAATTACACCCAAATGCCCCACAACCAACCACAATCACAACCTCAGTACCAATACCCTCATATGCCTCACACTCAACCGCAATTCCAATCACAATACCAACACACCCGCATACCCCACACACAATTTCAATCTTCTATATATCCCAATATGGGCCCCTCAACATCCAGCCTTACCCCTGATCTAGGAATGTCGGAAGATTATGAACCAACCGACCCAACTTACCATCAATCACAGTATCACCACACCACCCAACATCCTCAATACCAAACACCCCAAGATCCATTTCCTTTCTACCCCCCGTACTCAGACGATCAATGCTACAGACCCACCATGGAACCCCACCCACCGCCAACACGACCAAACTTTGAGGGTATGGGTAACCAACTGTACCAAAGTGGATCTTCTAGATATGGAGATCTGACTGATTTCATGGATCCAAAACGCATTGACTTCGCTGGGCCATCGACCCTGCCACAGCAGGAAACACGACGACACCAAACACGGGAAAGGCGAGGACGGGGATGCGGAACGGGGGGTCATTACCGGGTTCTGGGAGACCACTGATTAATCTGTTTTTTTTTATCTGTATTTTTTTATGTAATACTTATGGGTGTAATCATCTTTTGTAAATAAAAAGTCAATTTTGTTGATCCTATATCGAATACGCAACGCACCGGATTAGAAAAAACGCGAAAATTGCCCTAGAAATGCACTTAGGCGCCATCTCACTTGGCTTAGGGTAAGCCCTAAGCACCTAAGTGCCAAGTGAGATGGCGCCTCCCCTTAAATAATAGGTGTAGGCGCCAAGTGAGATGGCTCCTCCTTTGGAGAGTCATCTAAAACATGGTTATTTGCGGGAAAAAATTTTAATACTTGATTATTGCAAAAAAAAAAATTCACTTATCTACAAATTTTTCTAAAAATCATCCTTTTTATAGAGTTTTTTCTACAAATCATCCTTTCTATAGAGTTTTCAACAAATTTACATATGGATTTTAAGAAAATTGTTTTTTTTTTTAAATTATATATTTAAGAAATTTACAGATAATTTTATAAAAAATTATTCATAAAAAAATTCACAGAAAATTTTACAGGTGACTTCTTCTGAATATCGGAAGAGATTTTACCAATTCAAGTAAAAATATTTTTTTTTTTTAAAATACAATAATCTCTTATAAAACTGCAGAAAATAGATTACGACCAAAAACTTTTTTTTATTATAGCTTTAAAATTCTGTCACATATGAAAAATTTGAAGACATTAGACCACCTTTAACGGTGGTTTTTCATATTGGTTTGCCAGTTTGGCATTGAAATTGTCAACAAAAAAAATTGTTTCAGTTGGTGAACGGTACAAATATAAGCAACGGCTCTTCATATTTTTTTATTATTAAAATAATCCTATTTTCTCTCACTTTTATTTACTCTTTAATTTCAAATTTCTATCTCACAATTTCATCATTTTATTCATAAATTTTTCATTTTATATGTCATATATTTGAGATTAATTTTAATTATCATTTTAAATTTTATGTTTAATTTTAATTTTATTTATTTTATATTAATTTAAATTTAAATAATTTAAATTATTATTTTAAATCAAATAAAATTTAGTATGAATAAAATATTAATATACAAAGTAAAATTGTGGAACCCAATATAAGTTCTTTAAAATTGCACAATTGGAGTGAAAAATAGAGTGAGTTGCTTCAAGATGATATAGCTTAATGGATTCACAAATAACCCAAATATGAGTAGCACAATTGAAGATGCTCTTAGCGTCATAACAATTTTTGTATTATTTCTGTTATAATTACAACTTATTGAAACTTTGAGCCATTGCCGTCTTTATACTTATTCATATATATTTCATAATTTATTTTATCTTGTAAACTGTAATACTTATTAAAAATTTTAAGACAATGCTTCCTTTTTGTCATATATTTTTGTGTTAAGTTTTTAAATATCTTGCTATTTATAAATTTTGTTTTTATACGTCATTTTATTATTTTCAAAATATTTTTCATACATAATTATTAAGGATTATCAATAAAATAAATAATTTATATACAGTTATTTTTGTTATTAATCAATTCTTTTAATTTTATTTTTTTATATTTATTAAATAAAATTAAAATAGTATAATGTGAACACTGTAAGAGTTAGTTGGGCATGTGGATGGAGCAAAGGAAGAAAGTGAAGTGATATTATTATGATAGAGTGAAATTGATGGGAGTAAGATTAAGTAGTTTGTTTTTTGGCCTGAAGAGGGAAAGAATAAAAAAAATGAGAGTTATTTTAAGATGAAATAGATAGATATGACATGAATTGATGATGAGGATGAAAGAGAATGTGTTGTGTTGTGATTGGATTAGACATTTGAATAATAAAAACGGTGGTGTCCACATTTGGATAATATGCGTGCGCAATTAACGGAGCTCCCATTTTCACAAACAGATGGTTGGAAGGAAACATCAAATTTTAATCCTTTCATCTATTTCTTGGATGCATGCATTCCCATCATTTTACCACTTCTCACTTTCTTTCTCTTTCTATCGGATATACAACACCTAACTCAATCAACTTTTTATTTTTTATTTAGATTGCTACTCAAAGTGTATTCAATAGAAGAGAAGATAAAGTCCATATGTGATTATGTGATATGATTTTGAGTGGTCCTGACATAACAGCCAGAGTTTAATGTCTGACAGCAAAAACAGTCTCACGTATAGGAAGCACCACAATTTGTTTTTGTTTTCTACAATAAGGGGAAACTTTACCTTCATTGTCCCACTGCCCAAAAACTCTTACTTCCTTCTACGCCCTTCCGACCCCATAACTGCACCCACCACATAATGCCACTTCTACTATTTCACCACTTGTAACTTGCTTCTAACATTTTCCTCTAATATAAAACTCTTTTTATTTATTTTTTTATTCACTAGCAAAAATTGTTGAATTATGCACATAAGTTTTGAAAAGAAAATTGAGATTTTATCTTAATAAATTATTATTAACTAGTGTGATAGTCGGGCCTTCGCACAGGTATTCGTCAAAGTTTTCTTATTTTTAGACTATTTGAAGTTCAAATGTTTGAGCTTTATTGTAGAAGTTATTAGAATATGTAATATAACAAATTTATTATTAATATTACTAATATATAATATAAACTATCTTTTCAATTATTTCGGTTTATAGTTTACTCATGGTCAACGTAGAAAATACCGTTATTATATATGTGAATTTATTTAGTAGGGATTATATAAGTGATGTTTCTTTGCAAATTGGGTTGTAGACCATTAAATACTAGATATAATTTTTTTAGTAGTGACATACATTCATGTAGACTTTATAAATATCAGTGAGTTATGCACGTTGTGGGAAATTTTAGAAGCAATGTTGAAGGGTTAGAGGGTCCCCAAGGTGAGGAGAACCTTTAAGTGATTGCAAATGAGGATGAAGAAACAACTTTGTTTAGGATCGACATCAGAGAAATTGGTTGTGAT
Source organism: Vicia faba (assembly GCA_948472305.1). Taxonomy (NCBI): domain Eukaryota; kingdom Viridiplantae; phylum Streptophyta; class Magnoliopsida; order Fabales; family Fabaceae; genus Vicia; species Vicia faba. The sequence continues at coordinate 1,050,545,021 of OX451735.1, forward strand.
TTTGTTTTCTTTGAAATTCTTGTAGTTGACCCATAAGCGATAGGGGAATATCAGGATGAACCAAAGACTCATGTTTATACTAAGGCTTGTAGGCGTTTGAACAGTCGGGGAAACCTATTGATGGTGAAGTTATGTGATGGATTGAGTCTTAGTCTCATTCCAAAACTCACATTCGAGATTTTTTGCTTGTTCATAGTGGTTAAGAGATGGTTCAGATGGAAAATCAAGATCTCGAGCTTCCAATTGACGTGTATCATTTCCCTTGGGTGGAACGAAATATTTTAAGTACAACGTATGTCTTCAATGAGGCACGCCATATGGAGAAATCTCATCGAGATATAGGATTGTCTTCATATTGGTCGATCTCCTATGTATAGACCGTTAAAAGGTTGTGTAGTAGCTTTGATGGGTGCATGTTGCCCCTTCATGAATATTTGTTCTCTAGAATAAGATTCATACTTACCTTCAACAATTTCGAGGTTAGGGTTACAAACCGTTTACTAATTTCTGCCTCTTAGTTGCATACTGTCAGATGGACTTAAGTAAAGGTGTTCCAGTAATGGTATGAATATACAAATGAAATCCACACTTTAAAGCTTTTCTTTCTCACTTTTTCCTTCACCTTCTTGCAAACGACAAATTGGGAGAAATGGTTTCTCTCTATTCGGCAGAATTGTGAGGCTCACGAGAGCCTATGTATTTTACTATAGATCTTTTCTTTGCACCCAAATTCTTTGGTGTCCTTAATATGTGTATACAAAATTTCTAAGTATTGGAATGAAAACCATTTTTTGAAGTTTCAAACAAATATATCTTCAAGTCTGGTGACCTGTCTCTGAAATAATAGAGTTTGAAAATTGATCTTATTTCCTTTTAGGAAGGCCTAGAATTTATGGATGGGTCTGGTCCTTTTGACAAGCTAGCGTCTCAATCGAAGAGGCAGTATATAGAGACTCGGTTGTTGGTGGAGGAAGTCACCAAGGAAGATAGAAAATGGCTCTTTTGTGAGGAGGGAAAACTTGATTTTATGTATGACTTCTTATATAATATGTTTAACTCATTTAATCCTTATTTATTTCTTTATCTTGTCAATAAAACAGACATCGCTAATGAGTTGATCCTAATGAAGAAAGGCCTAAGCAAGAACGACCTTTCACCTTTCCTCTAGACCAGGCGGTAGATACAGACACACTAGCTCAAAATGAAGATAAGGAAGGAGATATAACATAAAATCCTAAGTAACTAAAAAGTCATCCTGAAGGACCCACAAAATACGGGACAACGTTCCAATTCCATAAGAATCCCTCCCCCCCACGAGACGTAGAGTAAGAAATTTCATGATTGCATGGGGATTCGTGTAGTAGATTGGGCCCTATCAAAAGTGGTAATCGATGATTCTTCTAGACGAGAGAAAGATAAAAGGTCGATCCATGATGGTGAATTCAAAAAATTTCAAGGAAGAAATGGCCAATGCTGAAAGGTTGGCCATATGGGGAACCCAAAGTGCATCTCCTACCTACTATATTCCATAGTTCTTCCTCACCAGTGGCCCTCACTCTGCCAAAGACATCTAGACCAACTTCCTAGAGGTCAATAAGACCTAATTTGATCGCATGAAATAATAAAGAGGGAAGGAAGTAATGTTTGAAATGTATTTCTACTTGCATCAGACAATTGTTGTGTTGTCCATCGGTGCTTCATGAAAGGGGGAAGTCTTGGCCCTAAGCAACTTGAGAATGGAAAAGGAGACCATGGAAAAAGGGACTGATGATGACCTTCTTGAGCGGGACACTCTTTAAAAATAACTCACTAAGATAAAAGGAAATCTATACTACCCTCGTAAGGAGGTAGAGGAACATGGTGCCCCTTTCTCATTTGCTTCAAAGGTTAAATAGTTGGAAGAGTTGATAAGGGATAAGGAAAATATTCTTGGTGAGGTATAGACGTCATTATCAAGGTTAAAACGTTCCCTGTTTAAATATAATGATTATTTCAACCACGCGAGAAAAATAATGGAAGGTATAGAGGTTTCCCTATCGAGTGCAAATGAGTCCTACGATAAGAAAGTGAAAAACCTAATGCAACACTGGAAAATTTAAGAGGAGATTATGAGAATATTATTTGTATGGGTGTCCATGCAGGTCTCATTTGTTAACTCTCTGAACCAGGTGGAATTGATATGTCTAGAAGTGAAAATTCCCTGAGACAAGTTCAACGCGGAGAATGAGGTTGTTAAAAGGAAGCTGGCAACCCTTGGTAAAACTCTGGATGCATGATTTTTTATTTGCTTGCCCTTTGTTATTACATAATTTTTGGTTTAATTTGCCTTGTTTATTGCTCCCATTTGTCGTATTGGTCTCTGGCATGATTTTGTAAATGTTGCTCTGAACAATTTTGATCCATCGTTAAGTTTATAGATGGCCTTTCATATTGTTTAACCTTTATGACTCATTTTTCTTCATCCTTCATCTTTATGAATGATTTTATTTAATCTTTGAGAATGATTTAATTTCATCATTTATTTTTTGGGAATGATTTTATTTAACTATTTATCTTTATTTTATAAACCACTTTCTCCCCAAACTTATTGTGGCCGATTTGAAACTCAACATATGGGTTATCCAACGTCTCTAGAGATTGCACCCAGCCAAGGGTATGTTCCCCTTCCCTACTCATGGGTGAAAACCTAGTTTAAAGCCAACGTAATTGGGGCTTCACCGCCTTCACTCAGAAGTGGCTAACTACCAAGAAATAGGTGTGCCTGGCATGGCGTTGTTTGCCTTGTCTTTGAACATTGGTTGTTCATTTGCAATAATGTGATGCCTGCAAAATCTAGTGGTAATGACATTCCATCTTCGTTATGTTTTTCATGAAAATAATAATGCACATATTATTTAACGATATATTTATTATCTTTCTAGGTGGCATTAAATTTGTGAAATCAAAATTTATTCAAGAAAGAAACAATTTAGACATAATAATGCTTTAGTTTGCTGACATTCTAGGTAATTAGGATGACTTCTCTGAGTAGGGTTTCAAGGGTGTAAGATATTTTTTCCCATACTATCTCGGGCTCTGAATGGTCGTTCCCAATTAGTATCTAACTTATCTTCTCTAGAATTCCTTTTCCAACGTTATCTCTACGGAGTACGAGGTCATCGAGCTAGAAGATTTTAGGCTTAATCCTCCTGTTGTACATGGTAGTTAAGGCTTTCTTAAATATGAAACTATTGAGGGAGAAAAATCATCTTCTTTTGTATAAGAGATCCAACTCTTATCTAATGACTTGCAAGTTGTTCCCTTTTTGCAAAGGATTTAATGTCATCGAACTGAGTTCTCTAACTTTGACCAAATTAACAATCTTGGTCTTGTAGATGAGCCTCAATGGGGTTTCATTGGTTGTTAAATGAGGTTTACTTCTATATTGCCAGAGGACATGTGGGAGTTCCTCGACCCAATTTCCTCTGGATCATTCGAGTCCTCTCTTCAATCCTCTCAACAACACTTGGTTGGTGGCCTATGCTTGTCCATTAGTTTGGGGTATTTCCACCTACATGAAATGAAGTTTCATCCCAAGATCTTCTAAGAGTTTATTGTCTGTGATCCGAGCTACATTGTTGGTGATAATAGATTAGATAATGTCATATCTCGCGAGGATACCTCTTTTAAAGCATTTAAAATGTTGGTTGTGTTGATCTTTACCTGATTTTCTGCTTTAATACATTTGGTGAAATAGTCTATAACTACAATAAGAAATTGTAGTTTCCATGAAGTTAATGGGAAAGGGACAAGGATATTCATGCCCCCATTTTGAGAAAACTCACGGCGAAGTCAGTAAATTGAGTTCGAAAGGAGGAGTGAGGTTGATGTACCCATGCTTCTAATGGAACTCTCACATCATGGCATATGTTTTTGTGTCTTGATCCATGGATGGAAAAAAGTATTAGGCTCTGAGAGTCTTCTTGGCGAGGATTATTCTTCCTAGGATTTTCCCAGATATGCCCTATTGGAGCTCGACGAGCGCATACATGGCTTATTGTACCCTGAGGAATTTAATAGGGAGTGTAAAAGCCTCTTGTGTACAATGGTCCCCCTAAGATAGAATATAAACGTGCTCTTCTTTTTAGAAAATATGCTTCGACATGGTTGGTTGGTAGAATTTTGGACTCGAGTTACACTATGATTGATGATATCCATGAATACTGGGTGGGTTCGTTTGTTAAAGCCATTATCATCTCCTAAATTTTGATGAGGTGTCTACCTAACACCTCATGTATAAAGGAGTGATTGATGCATTATTTTCTTGTGTTGTAACTCTTAGAAATGATGCTCCTCCTCGTGTTCTGCTCCCATTGTACATGTGCGACCTCATGTGAGCTAAACTTAACCATCTTATCCCTAAATGAGGCAACATATTTTTGTAGTAAAGGGTCCTTAGTATGTACTTCTCATTTGACTTCTAAGACTACTAGTTGTGAATCTATTCATAATTTGATTTCTTCTACCCCCAACTCTCAAGCTAAAGTGAAGCCTGAAATAATGGATTCGTACTCCACTTGGTTGTTTGTAGAAGTGAAAATTCAAAACACAATGATACTTCTGTTATTAGCCTTACTATAATTCGAGTACGGGTTTAACACCACTTCTGAGTAATGGGTTTAACACCACTTCCTCTGCTATTGGATGTCCGTCTATGAAGATAACCCACATCGTGCATAGTTTCGGTGCGGTTGTCATCATTTCTACAAGGAAGTTTGCAAATATGTGGGCTCTAAGGGATTCCTTGGTTCGAAGAGGATATCAAACTCGAATATCTCAATTTACCTCTTCTCCATACGTCCCACATGCTCCATCATGTGGATGAATAGATTGAGAGGCTAGTCATTTTGAACGAAGATGGTATGCACCAAGAAATAGCATCACAACTTTCTCAAAGTTGTAATTAAGGCAAAAACAATATTCTTAATCTTTGATAACACTTTTTTGGGCCAGTTAGCACTTTGAATATGAAATATATTGGGCTCTGTATGATTCCTAATTCTTGGATGAGGACAACAATAACCGTTTCAACAAACACAACAAGGTAAAGGAATATAGTTTCTCTGATCAACACTCTAGATAAGACGAATTGGATAGACAATTATACCTTTAGAAACATGAGGGATTGCACGCATTCTGGGGTCCAGCTAAACTGTTCCTCTTTTCTTAGTATACTCTAGAACATTAATACTTGTTAGGCTAATCTAGAAACGAATCCCATTTAACTTCATTATATTCTTCTTCGTGGTTGGGGTCTCCATCTTTATAATCATGTACATTTTTCGAGGTTAGATTCAATGCCTATTTTTGTCAAATAGACACCCAATGATTTTCTGGCCCTGACCTCAGAGGTACATTTCTCAAGGTTAAGTTTCAATTTGTATTATCAAACTCGACTGAATACAATGGTGAGGTGGTTGTCTTGAAATTTATCTTTGCTAGATTTTATGATTATTTTCTATATATACTATTAACACCTCACCAATTTCTTCTTCAGAAATCATATTCATCATTCTTTGGTATGTAGCGCCAGCTCTCTTGAAGGCAAATGGCATGGTGTTATATTGATAATCATGTGTTCCATCATGAAAGCGGTATAGTCTCTCTCTACTTTATGTATATGAATTTTATGGTTACCAAAGTAGCATCCATAAACGATAGTAGTCAACTAGTTTATCAATGTTGGGAGCGGGTATGAATATTTGGAGAAAGCTCGATTGAGATCAATGTACTTGATGCACATCCTCAACCCCTCTTATGCTTGTTTTAACTAGGACGAAATTAAATAATCATTGAATGTACTTTATCTTAGAAATGAGGTTATCTTGTAGCAATCCTTAGACACTGCTCCAAGTGGCCTAGACATTTTTAGGGGATTCTTGACTTATTATATAGGCCATATATTTGATGGACGAATGATATTAAAATGATGGCTAGCCACTTTCGGGTCAATACCAATCACCTCATCTGGAAAAATCAAGAAGAGGTCAACATTGACTTTAAGTAACTTGATATGGTCTCTTTTTATTGGCACTGGTAGACCCGCTCACATCTTCACCATTTTGGATGGATTTTCAACGAGTTGCATGACTTTGAATTACCAATATGGAATTGGTAGTTTTCATTTTTGCTTCGATTAAGAGTCACACTCATTTCCTATTGATCTTTGTCTACACGTGCATAGAAATCCATTACATTGATGTTACGCCATCTCTAGTTGGGGATAATAGTTCTTCTTGCTTTCCTCTCCTTCCAAAGAGTGGTCATTATTGGGCCATTTAGTAGTGTATTATATATCAAGCAGGCTCCTGGTAGGTCGACTTAGATGGCGGCTGGAATCATAAATCTTATTGTATTTCATCTTTAAGTGAACAGTTAAGCAACTATGTCGAGTCCCATAAAGAAAATTCTTCCTAAGATGAAGTTGTAGAGATTTTCGTTAGGGATCACCAAGAAGTACACATCTATCATCCTTTCGTTCCTCCATTATCCTAAGGAGAATGACATCACTATAATTTCCCAATGATGAGTCACATAATCATTGTATTCCTTAATATTTGTGCCTTTGTAAGCTGGTAATCCTCCTCTGTTTAACATTAGTTTCTCGAAGAGCTAACATACATGATGCCTCAGGAGCTTCCCCCGTCAATCAAAATTCTTGGTACTATGTGATTTTTTATTGTGGCAAATATCACCAACAGAAGCACTTCGTTGGGGGACTTAATCTATCTTCTCTTTATCCCGGAACCCTATGATTAATCTCACGTTCTTCGATATCCCCTTCCTAGCATTCTTTTGCGATCCCGAGGAATCTCTCTTTGACCATCTCTTGGTTGGATTCTTAAGGTTGGTAGATCCTTTGGTAATCAAGGAGACAATAAAATGTGATAATGCGGTGAATATTCACTACGCCAAAACAGCTCTTAGGCAGCACACTTTAGACATCGCTTGTATATCAAAATGTTGTTATATGTCACGATAAAATTTTAAATTTTAAATTATATATTAGACAACACTTTAGAAAAGAGCGTTGCCTAAAGTTAAGAGAAAGCGCTGCCTAAGCCTCACTTTAGTTAGCGCTTTATGAAAGCGATGTCTAAGGTAAATTAAAATTGAAATAAAAAAAATAAATTATTGAAGCGCTGCCTAAACTCAAAGCGCTACCTAAAGTAAAGAATAAAGTGCTGCCTAAAGTTAAGAAGAAGCGCTGCCTAAGCCTCACTTTAGCCATCACTTTATGAAAGCGCTGCCTAAGGTCAATTAAAATTGAAATGAACAAAAATTATTGAAGCGCTGCCTAAACACAAAGCACTGCCTAAAGTTAAGAAACAAGCGCTGCCTAAAGTTAAGAAAAAGCGCCGTCTAAACCTCACTTTAGGCAGCGCTTTCATAAAGCGCTGCCTAAGGTCAATTAAAATTGAATTAAAAAAATAAATTCTAGAAGCACTGCCTAAACTCAAAGCGCTGTTGTAGGCCCAATAGTAGGAAGCGATGTCATAGACCCAAATCGCTGCTAAAGGCTTACCTTAGAAAGCGCTTTCTTAAAAGTGTTGCCTAAGGTCTTATTTCTAAATTAATAAAAAAACGAAAACCCTAAAACTCAGGGGTTTTCGTTCTCAAAACAGAATTCTCTGCGACGATTCTCCAATAACGCGCAATTTTGAATGTTACTCAAACAAATTTTGAACGTCATTCTGCAACACGATTTCAAACAACTTTCTCCAACAACGATTCTCCAACAACGATTCCCCAACAATGAAAACATGTTTTGTAAGTTCTGTTTTGATTCAAGCACGATTTTGATTTCATTCAAGCATGATTTTGTGTTCAAGCAAGCGCGGTTTTATGTTCTTTTCCTCGTTTTCATTTATTTATGTATTCTTTTCTGTGATTCTGTATTTTATTCCGCGATTCTGTTTTCTTTTCCTCTGTAATTTCTTCAACGTGATTTTGTTTTCATATATTGTTGTACAATTGTTTTCATATATCAAGAAGAAAATACTATTTTGAAAAGTTAAGTCTATTTTAAGCACTTGGAGTAGCGCTTTTGTTATGGCTAGTTTGGTTGAAATCTTCAACCAACACAATATCTTAACTTAGATACCAGGTACTTTGGTCGAAATCTTCATCCAAATCATTGTAAAATCAAATTATTTTAGTATAAATTATAAGTTATATTTCTTGATAAAAGAAATAAAAGAGAACTTAGACATAAGAACGTGTTTAAATTATTTTAATGCATCATCATCATTTCTTATGTCTAAGTTATTTTAATGCATCCATTTTATTTGGTTGATTAAAAATATCAACTTTTACATTATGAAAAAGGTTCCTTTGTTTTCTGAAGTTGAAAAAATATTTTCTAAGAAATGATGTTGGTTTTGTTTTTCGTTTGTTATTAGGCCATAGATAAAGTTGTAAGTTGTGATATTTAATAGCTTGGCATTTCTAAAAGATCGGCATCTCAAGTTAGGAGTTTACAAAGTGAGGTTCATGAATATATTATAAGATACACTCAAAATCCGTTTTGTTTTAAACATATTTGAAATGGAATTAGTGAACCTAATTATTTATGTGTAGTTGCTGCCCAATTTCATAGCCGCTTTCACAATCTTACACTGTGTGGTTCCAGAAGTTATTGACTTCTCTACAGGTAATTAGTTGTTCTTTTGTTATAGCTACATAATTAATTATAGTGCTTTTGTTTAGCTTACTTAGTAGTAAAACCATGGATAAAAAACAGATGTCTTCCAATCGATTGTCAAAAGAGTACGAGAATAGGGTATTAGAATTCGTTAAGTTTGCTGTTGAACATGCCGAAAACCCCAGTCACATGAAATGTCCTTGCTTGGGTTGTTGTTATGGGGGTCGGGTTGACTCAGTTGGGTTGGAATCACATTTACTGAGGAATGGAATTGATCGAAGTTATACATGTTGGATATTTCATGGTGAGAAAAGTAACGAGAATATTGAGCCGGGGGATAGTACGACATATGCTTCAGACGGCAATGGCTGAGATACATACGATTGTGATCGTGTCGAAGAGATTGCAGAAGTACTTGAAGAAGATCTTCAGGATTGCCCCAAAATGTTTGAGAGGTTTGTAAGCGATGCAGAGAAACCATTGTATAACGGTTGCACTAAATTCACAAGACTGTCTGCGGTATTAAAGTTGTCTAACTTAAAGGCAGGCAATGGATGGTCGAATAAAAGTTTCAGAGTTATTAGTCCTTATGAAAGATATGCTTCCGGAGGATAATGTTCTTCCTTATCGAACATATGAGGCCAAAAAAAGGTTGTGCTCTATTGGCATGAGCTATGATAAGATACATGTTTGTCCAAATGATTGCATTTTGTTTCGAAACGAATATGCATTGTTAAATGAGTGTCCTAAATGCGGTATAAGAAAAAATGTCTCCAACAAAATTCTTATGGTATTTTCCTATATTTCCTAGATTTAGACGCATGTTTCATAGTGAAACCGATGCAAGACACCTGACTTGGCATGCAGATGAACGAATTATTGATGGAAATTTTCGACATCTGGAAGATTCACCACAGTGGTCGAAAATTGCTAATGATTATCCTGATTTTGAAGGAGAATCAAGAAACATTCGCTTGGCATTATCTAATGATGGAATGAACCCACATGGTCTTCAAAGCATCTCACATACCACATGGCCTGTAATTATTATGATTTATAACCTACCTACATGGCTATGTATGAAGCGCAAGTACATGATGTTATCTATGTTAATTTCTGGACCTAAACAACCAGGGAATAACATAGACGTATACTTGACACCGTTAATCGAAGATTTAAAAATTTTGTGGGAGAACTATGTGGAGGTTTATGATGGATATAGGAAAGAAAGTTTCAATTTGAGGGATATGTTGTTTGGTACAACATTAAAGGGTAAAAAGCGTGTCCTATTTGTGAAGAACACACAAATTGAAAGCGATTGGAATTTTGTCAAAATAATGTATTTCTCGGTCATCATAGATTCTTAAATTCTAATCATCACTATCGTGGGTGGAGAAAGACATTCAATGTAAATCCAAAACATGATAGAACTCTACCTACATTGACAGGTGACCAAGTTTTTAAGAAGGTGAAAGATATGAGTACTCAGTTTGGTAAGACTTTTACACATATGCTTGTCAAAGGTGGGTGGAAGAAGAGGTCATTTTTTTTTTAATTTCCATATTTGAAGTCTTTGTATATAAGACATTTTCTGGATGTTATGCATATTGAAAAAAATGTATTTGAAAGTGTTATTGGTACGTTACTCAATATACAAGGAAAGTCTAAGGATGGCCTTAAAGCAAGAAATGATTTGATACAGATGGGAATAAGAACTGAATTAGTACCCATGAAGAAAGGAACATGAACATATATGTCGCCTGATTCTTATACTTTATCTAGAAAGGAGAAAAAAATATTGTGTAAGTTTCTAAGTGAAGTTAAAGTTCCAGAAGGTTACTCTTCAGATATTAGAAGACTTGTGTCTATGAAAGACCTCAAGTTAAAGAGTTTAAAGACACATGATTGTCATGTTATAATGGAACATTTTCTACCAATAGTTATACGTTCTATTTTGCCAAAAAAATAAGAAGCGCCATAACTAAATTATATTTTTTCTTCAGGTCAATTTGTAGTAAGGTGATTGATCCTGAGATCTTACCAATATTGCAAAAAGAAATTATTATTACTTTGTGTGAGCTTGAAATATATTTTCCTCCCTCATTTTTTGACATTATGGTTCATCTTGTGAAAGAGACACAATTGTATGGACCATCTTATATGAGATGGATGTACCCTGTTGAGCTTTATATGAAAATATTAAAAGGGTACGTGAAAAATCAAAGTCGGCCATAGGGTTGTATGGTTAAACGATAAATTGTTGAAGAAGCGGTTGAGTTTTATACTGAATATTTGACCAATGTTCAATCCTTTGGACTACCCAAATCTCATATTTTTGAAAGGAAGGAAGGAAAAATTTTAATCGGAAATAAAAATGTGACAGTATCAAGGGTTGAACGAGATTAAGTGCATTTATATGTTCTGCACAATGACAATGAGGTTGAGCCGTATGTTGAAATGCACAAGGATGTACTTAGGGGTTTAAATCCGAATAGAAATGAAAATTGGATAGTACGAAAGCACAATCAAATTTTTATACAGTGGTTCAAAGATCATATTTATTCAAAGTTTGATTTAGATCCCACTTCAATAACAGAAAGGTTGAGATGTTTAGCATATGGTACGAGTTTGCTCATGTTTTCTTATAGCACATACGCAATTAATGGATACATATTTTATACCAAAGGACAAGATGATAAAAGTACTATGCAAAATAGTCGTGTCACTGTTTTAGCTGAAGTAATGCACATTTCAAGTATGAATGACTTAAACCCTAAATATGCAAATCTTCATATTTTTGGGTTATGGAGTACATTTGGGTGTTTGATTATGAGACGTTTCAGATGCCTATCTTTGGTTGCAAGTGGGTACATAATAGCGGTATACGAATGTGACAGTATCAAGGGTTGAACGAGATTAAGTGCATTTATATGACAGTATCAAGGGTTGAACGAGATTAAGTGCATTTATATGTTCTGCACAATGACAATGAGGTTGAGCCGTATGTTAAAATGCATAAGGATGTACTTCGGGGTTTAAATCCGAATAGAAATGAAAATTGGATAGTACGAAAGCACAATCAAATTTTTATACAGTGGTTCAAAGATCATATTTATTCAAAGTTTGATTTAGATCCCACTTCAATAACAGAAAGGTTGAGATGTTTAGCATATGGTACGAGTTTGCTCATGTTTTCTTATAGCACATACGCAATTAATGGATACATATTTTATACCAAAGAACAAGATGATAAAAGTACTATGCAAAATAGTCGTGTCACTGTTTTAGCTGAAGTAATGCACATTTCAAGTATGAATGACTTAAACCCTAAATATGCAAATCTGTCATATTTTTGGGTTATGGAGTACATTTGGGTGTTTGATTATGAGACATTTCAGATGCCTATCTTTGGTTGCAAGTGGGTACATAATAGCGGCATACGAATGTGACAGTATCAAGGGTTGAACGAGATTAAGTGCATTTATATGACAGTATCAAGGGTTGAACGAGATTAAGTGCATTTATATGTTCTGCACAATGACAATGAGGTTGAGCCGTATGTTGAAATGCACAAGGATGTACTTCGGGGTTTAAATCCGAATAGAAATGAAAATTGGATAGTACGAAAGCACAATCAAATTTTTATACAGTAGTTCAAAGATCATATTTATTCAAAGTTTGATTTAGATCCCACTTCAATAACAGAAAGATTGAGATGTTTAGCATATGGTACGAGTTTGCTCATGTTTTCTTATAGCACATACGCAATTAATGGATACATATTTTATACCAAAGAACAAGATGATAAAAGTACTATGCAAAATAGTCGTGTCACTGTTTTAGCTGAAGTAATGCACATTTCAAGTATGAATGACTTAAACCCTAAATATGAAAATCTGTCATATTTTTGGGTTATGGAGTACATTTGGGTGTTTGATTATGAGACGTTTCAGATGCCTATCTTTGGTTGCAAGTGGGTACATAATAGCGGCATACGAATGTGACAGTATCAAGGGTTGAACGAGATTAAGTGCATTTATATGACAGTATCAAGGGTTGAACGAGATTAAGTGCATTTATATGTTCTGCACAATGACAATGAGGTTGAGCCGTATGTTGAAATGCACAAGGATGTACTTCGGGGTTTAAATCCGAATAGAAATGAAAATTGGATAGTACGAAAGCACAATCAAAGTTTTATACAGTGGTTCAAAGATCATATTTATTCAAAGTTTGATTTAGATCCCACTTCAATAACAGAAAGGTTGAGATGTTTAGCATATGGTACGAGTTTGCTCATGTTTTCTTATAGCACATACACAATTAATGGATACATATTTTATACCAAAGAACAAGATGATAAAAGTACTATGCAAAATAGTCGTGTCACTGTTTTAGCTGAAGTAATGCACATTTCAAGTATGAATGACTTAAACCCTAAATATGAAAATCTGTCATATTTTTGGGTTCTGGAGTACATTTGGGTGTTTGATTATGAGACGTTTCAGATGCCTATCTTTGGTTGCAAGTGGGTACATAATAGCGGCATACGAATGGATAAATCTGGATTTTTACAAGTGGATCTTAATAGGGTGGGGTACAAAGACGGGCCTTTTATTCTAGCCTCTCAAGCTAAACAAGTGTTCTATGTCACTGATCCGACAAGTACGAAATGGTCAATAGTTCTTTTATCTAACAAAGTGATTGATGATAGCAGTGTAAATCAAAGTGATGTTGATGTTGAGAATGAGTCATATGTTAGAGGGAATGAGTCGTATGTACGAAATGATTAAGATGAGAATATTATAGCGGATGAATCATATATTAGAAATGATCATAATGAGGGAATTTGGATCTATCCATCAGTATGAGTTGTTAAGAGCCAAGTAATTCATATTCCAACCAAGAAACAAAAGAGATGTTAGTGAAAAAGGTACTAGTAAAATGTTATATGTTATGTCATTCAATAAAATTGTGTTTTTGTTTTTATATTGTGTTTATGGTTTTATATTGTGTTTATGTTTTTATATTATGTTTATTCATTCAATGCTACTTGAATTTTATATGGTGTTTATTTTTTTCTTTAATATTACAGGTGAAATGGCTACTAATAAGGAAAATCACATCCCGCTTATAATATTGATGGAAATGAATCAGCTCGTGATGTGGAGAATGGTATTAAACGAGGAATAACAATTATGAAGTCAATAATTCGTGGAAGAGATAAAGGTATCAAATTTGATGTACACTAGAATAAAGACAAACAACTAATTGAGCCTAATGGTTCAATGTTGACAAGTTACATTGGTTCCTTTGTGAGGATTGAAGTTCCAATCACTTCTGATGATTGGAGAAGGCGTGAGCTGAAACCCGTTAAAGAAAAAATATGGACTGAAATACAGGTGCAGTATGTGATGTCTTTCATTTTTGTTGACGCTTATGTATATAAATTACTAACGCACTCTATGTATGTTTTTTGTAGATGTCTTTTAACATTGATGATGATCGAAAATCATATTTTCTTCAATTGGCCGGAAAAAGACTAAGAGAGTTTTGATCTTTTTTGACAAACAAGTTTCTTAGGGATACCGATAACAATTTTAAGAACTTCCAAAGGCGTATGCAGGCTTGATTTCTCCTGAAGAATGGGAAAACTTCAAATAAAAAAAGAAGAACCTCATATTTTTAGGATGTGAGTAGCGTGAATCACCAACGAGCATCAAGTCCTCTGTATCCATATAGAAAAGGGCATATGGGATATGCACGCTTGCAACAAAGATTGATAAGTATATATAAATGATATGATATACTTGTTCATCATGTGTTATTATTAATTTTATTATTTCTCTTAATGTGTAGTTAGAAGAGGAGAACAGTCAAGAAACATCTCTTTCGGAACATGTTTTGTGGAAGGCTACCCGGATGGGTAAGGATGGAGTTATAAAGGAAGACATGTTTCAAATTTATGAGAAATGTGTAAGTATATCTATATTCCTATAATTAAATCAAAAGTTTATTAAAATACATAATTTATGAGTTTAATCACTACTAATTTATTTCTCTATTCATATGAATTTCAGGAGAGTCTATCTCAATCTTTAACTGAAGCTGAAGACCACGATTGTAGGAGTATACTTAGTCGAGTATTAAATGTTTCTGAGTATACCGGTCGTGTGAGGGGTAAGGGATTCGGGGTGACTCAAACATCTTTGGGTAACCATCAAAAGAGGAAAGGTCATAACAATAAAGAAGTGATGGAAGAGTTAAAAAAATTAAAAGCTAAAGTTTGTGAATTGGAAAAGGAAAAGAAAGATACATGTCAGAAAGGCAAGGTTTAGGGTTCAAGGATACTAGTGACAAAGATAGTATCAATTGTGATTTCCAACAGAAAATCCCGAGGTAACATATATTACTATGAATTAGCACAGTTTTTTTAATTGACATATATAAATATTAACAATTACATATTTATTATTGGTTTAGGATATTTCACTTTGTCATCTATATTTATCGTCACTGACTTATCACATGGTTGGTCAGGGAAAAGTGTATAACATCTTGGGAGAGGTACTTCACCATAAACCGCTCCCTGTTGGATTTTTGAAAGTATCAATTGATATTGCTTTAGAAAGGGATGTGTCATTATCATTGTCTGACGATATTTCAGATGCAACATTAGTGGGAGAGGCAATAGAATCTTATGTTACATGGTCGTCAAGCCTCATTTGCATAGATGATAAGATATGTTGAAAACTATTATGAACCTTTGAGTATTCAATTTTTTTACGACCACTTAATGTGCTTTTTTTTTCATGGTAATGTTAGGCTCCCACAAAATCTAAATCAAAAGATAAGGGAATTAAGCAGCAGATCGAGTCAGTTGCATCCAAAAAAGAGGTAAGTTGATATATATTATACATAGAAAAAGTTAATTCACGACCTTATACTTCACCTAACTTATTATATGCATTTTATCTTTAGATTTATGTTAAAGACATGCAACAAGTCAATATGAGTAAGAAGCCTGCAATTGGCAACATGTCCGCACAAAAAAAGGATGTGGCAAAGTCTGTGGTTAGAAAAAAATCTACTTCTCGGTATAGGTCGTGCCTTCATACATTAATGGGAATTTCATATTTGGCCGACGGATGTGCTCGTAATATACCTATGGAGGAAGGTATTTTTGGTTTTTCCTATTACAAAACAATAAATAAAGAGGATGTGGATCAAGTTCTTAGACATGAAGAATTAGGCCTCAGTGTTGTCAATACATACATCCGGTATTCTACGATCAACTTTATTTAAGTTATTGAATAATTTATCTACTAATTTCAACGAATGATCTTAATGTTAATGATGTTTTTATTTAAGTTTCATGTATGCCAACTTGATGCGCCCGCATCAATTAGACGAAAGATTCTCTTTCTTATCTCCAAACAATATCAATGCACTATTAATCGAACAAAGACTAGATGATGTCAAAGAGTATTTTGTCCGTACATTTATGGCCAACAAAGATACAAAAAAATAGTTTTTTTTTCCATTTAATACTGACAATGGGTAAGATTTTCATTCAAACTTCATCTATTATAATTTTTCGTGTTTTGACATTTTGTAGAAATTTTCTATCTAACCTTTGTTAATCTTACAGTAGACACTGGTCATTGGTTGGGATTAATCCAATAAGAGAAGTTGTATATTATTTGGATTCGTTAGAAGGCGATTGGACAAAATACTCAAATATGAAGGAGATGGTTGACACGTAAGTTAGATTGTTCTAAATCTTCGTTTGTATACTTTTTTTTTATGTGAGATTGTTCTAAATATTCATTTCTATTTTGTTAGGGTTATACAAATTTTTAGATCACAAAGAGATATTCAAGTACCAAAGAGTAAGGCAAACAACATTACATGGATTAGAGTGCGGGTATATTTTCATAATTTTGATTATATTAGTGATGCTACTTGATAAAATAAGTTAAACTATATATATATTTCCATGTGTAGTGTCCTCGTCAGCGTAATGGTATAGATTTCAGTTATTTCATATTGATGTTTATGAAAGAAATTATTCTTTTGAATCAAATAGAGATTCCAACCATGGTATGAGTTTCTAAGTTATGATTTATTTTAATATACTTAACACATTTCATCTAACTAATTAGTTTTAAACTAAATTATATTATGTTATATTATGTAGTACTTTGATGAATACAAGTCTTCTACTTATTCAAAAGATCATTTGGACGAAATTAAGGAGGATTAATGTCAATACATTATTGAGATGAGAATTTTATAAGGTATTGTGACACTTTCATTGATGAGAATTTTGAGTATATATAAGTTTGAGTTTTGATGAGATACTATGTTGTCATAGTGTGGTAAATTGTTGCAATGTTGTTATTGTTATGTGGAAGGTTAGTTAGGATGGTATTGGATTTAAATTCAAATAAAATTTTATTTGTATCATGATATGAATCGGGGGATTTTTAATGGTGGATTATACCAGATTCTTGATTTGTTTTTGTTACATTGATTTGTGTTAAATTATAATAGTTATAAGAATTAAGTGTTATATATAGCTTGCTTCTGATATATATGTCTTTGTTGGTTTTGTTTCAGGTAGGTGCATATGTAGAAGATATATAGATTCATTTAGGATTCTTCATTGTTGTTGTTTGTAGAGAAGATAATAGAGAATATAGCAGCTCTATAAGATAATAATATGTATATTTGATGCATATTTATTGGTTTATAAAGCTGTATATGTAAATATTTAAATTTATGTATATATAAATTATTGAATTCTTTAAGTTGTATCTCATTTCTGTATATATAAGTTATTGGATTAAAGTTGTATATATAAATATGTAAATTTGGTGCATACTTATAGGATTGAAGCTTCAAATTTATAAAATGTGGTGCAAACTTAAAAGACATCGCTTAAATTTTAAGTGATTATATGTACAGGACGCTTAAAATATAAGTTGAATATATTAAAAAATCCGTGAATATTAGACAGCGCTTTAAACCAAAAAGAGCTGCCTATGATAGGGAATAGAAAGCGCTTGTGAAATACCAAGTGCTGCCTTAAAGGAGACTTTAGAAATCGCTTCAAAATAAAGCGCTGCCTAAAATATATAAAATAAAAAAAATACATTACACAAAGCTTTCTAAAGCGCTGTCTAAAGTGAAAGTGCTGTTATAGGCACACTATACAAAGTGCTTATAATGTTAAAAAAGCTGCCTATATGGGTCTTTAGAAAGCGCTTATTCAATAAAATGTTGTCTAAAGTCTACAATAAACAACACTTTCACATAGACAAAAAGCATTGTCTATGGTTACAGCAGTGCAGGAATAGGCAGCGCTAGCGCTTATAAGCGTTGTCTATGGCAAAAAAAAGTGTTGTCTATTCGCTTATATGACGTAGTGGTTGTAATCTAAGCGATGGTTTCACTCTCAAAATCAGATGTAGCCATTGGAAATTGGAATAATTATTGGTGAAATGGCGTAACTGAAAGTATCTAATGAATTCAATGTGGAAATTCATGAGAATCAGAAAACGATTCTCATAGATGGCACCACCATTCTGATGCAAAATAGAAGATTGATGATGTGTGAGTGTGAACTCTTCCAATGCGGTGGCACTGATCCCCGATACGAAAGAACAAGAGTGTGCCTGCAAAATTTGCACTCCAACACCAAGTTAGTAAAATCAGAGAGATGTAGCTTGTAAAAATGAATGGAAAAGTATCTATCATGACACACAAACGAGCGTATATAGGATGAGCGGCTAAAACCGCTTCTGTTTAACCTGATGTGGAAGGTAGGAGATTGTCTTATCATATCAAATGGCTAATAACGAGTGAACGCTCCAGATCTAGTGTATGGTCCTCTAACGAAGGTTTACCTTTTCATCGCACTTCCTGTAAAATTATTTTAAATTGGACCTTTGATATTTGACCGATTTTGTTGGGATGTTTTGCTTGCCCGGAACAACCTCCTATACAAAGGTATTGAAAGATCAAAATATGTTAAATTGATATTTAGTGTCAACTAATGCTGACTTTTTTTAATGTCTCTACATATACATATAAATGATAAAATTATCTTTTGATTATTACATTTAGTTGTCTCTTCAAATATCGAATTAAGACAAAATATATTGTATTCTGCTGCTAATTTTATTCTTTTTAGTAGTTTTATTTCTATGCATGCCAACTACATGCTGGAGTTGTTTTAATTGTACGTGGACTTATATATGAAAAATAATGATATTCGTGCTTAAACAAAGCTTCGTATTGTAGTCAACATAGATAGTTTAATTGGTGAGCTAAGAGACATAGGAATAAATTGATTGTTCAAATAGTAATGTTTATATAAACCATTAACTACTGGTGTTGTTCAAATAGTAATGTTTATATAAACCATTAACTACTGGTTTTCATCGACACGCATTATCGATGTAAATTTGCTAAATCATCAAACTCATTTTAAATTATTTGTATAATATGGTAAGGTATATAATGTTCATTGGATAATAATGTAAAGTTGATATATCACATATTTTCTCTTAACTACTTGAATGATTTAATTGATGAATTACAAATAAAATAAATATCATAATATTTTTTACTAATAAAACTCTTATTATAAATTGATGCATTCATCTTTATTATAAATACAAATTTGATGTTGAAATGAGAACAAAATTAGGATTATTAATTAAAATATAAAATTAAATAATAATAATAATAATAATAATAATAATAATAATAATAAATGTATATTAATAATTTAGGAGGTTTAATTACATATGTAATTAACATCTATATTATCATTCAAATAATTAAAAAAAGTGTAATTTACTTATACATTTAGTATTCTATTTATTTATTATATTTTCTTTCCCTTTCTTACTTTTTCAATTACCTTAATTTTAATTTTTTCATTAGTTGTTTTTTTTTCTCTTTTCATTTTTAATATTTTTTTTAGTTTCACATTAATATTTAAATTATTTATCTTAAAATATGATCTAATAACTATTTTTTTCATTAATATTTTTTAACATATTTATTTATTACTTAATTTCTATTGTCTTTTCCATATATTTTTAAGCTCATTTGAGAAATGTTAAAAAATTTCATATGCAATATCATATAGATAAATATAGACAAAACTTAGGTATAGTTCTTTAAATGTAGTTTTTATTATTTTATAATAAAAATATAAAAAGTGTATGATTTCTTCTTACACTTATATAAATTGTTAATATTTTTACTTCTTAAGTGATATTAAAACATACTTGTCATATTTTCATTAGAAAATAATAAAAATTATACATAAAAATTGTACATAAATTTTGTTCTTATCATATATTATCATTGTATATAGTTAGTGTAAGAGAGTGAAAAATTTACGCATTACAATCATTTATATATTTTAGATATATTCTAATAAAAACTTTAGAATTTAATTTAGATATGTTTTTCTATATACTAATTACTTTAAAAATACAAAATAAATATTAATCCTTTATAAGAATAAAAACTATATAATATTTTTCACTAAAAAAACATTAATTTTTTTCAAATATATAAATTTAAAATAAATTTATACATTATTTAATCAATTATGTGCCAACATCAATATTTTATAAACTCAACAAAAATAATAAAGAAATTATATCTTTTTAATATAAACAAATAAAATATACAATAAACTCGGCATGATATTTTAGTAAACTTCCACATAAAAAATAAACAAATATTCTATAAAAGTATCATATTTTATATTATCAATCTTATACATATTTAAATTATTGGATTCGTACGAATATTTTACTAATTATATAAAAACTTGAAAAATATCATTATATTAAAGTAAATTGTTTTTGTGAATGTGTTATTCTTTAGAAAGAAAGAGAGTAATATTTATATATAGATTAAATATATTACTGAAAGAATAAAAAATTAAACTTAATTACAATAATGACGGGAGAATATTATAAAACAAATTTGTTTCTGCAAAATATATTCGACTAAGTTAACAATTAATTGTACTAAAACTTGCTACTATAACATACCTCGAAAAAATAAAACATGAAATATATTCTTAAAAGAATGTATATAGTTGATGTGGCAATGTAATTTAAAACTAGGAGGTAACTTGTTGAACTTTGAGGTTTGTGTTTGGGGAACAGGCTCATATTTATTTGATAGTATGGTGGGTGGGACCAATCTCCAGAATTCATATACTGTAAGTGAGTGGGGGCATCTTTTATTGGATGATGAGCAAGATAACCATACGACAATAGATTGGTTTTAAGTCTACATCGGATCGATATAAATTATGGTTTTATTATTAAAGTCTAATTTTGATCGATAAAATTTTGATTTTTGATAGATTTGATTTAGTCGGTTTGACAGGTAAATCAGATGGGTTAGATTCATTTAATATTTATTAAGATAAATTTATAAAAATGGCTCATAAATATTTATTTATTTTAAAAAATAAAATTATCAAAATTTGAGATTAACTAAAAAAACTATTTTTTTATTATGAAAAAATGGTATTATCACGTTATAACATTTCAAATATCATTTGATATTAATTTGTTCATTATTATATTTTAAATAACAAATTAAATATCATTTAAAATTTTATATTATATATTTTATATTTTTGTAAATATACAATGTCACTATTAAATTATAAAAAAAATAATAACTTTGATAATATTATGAATTCCATTTTTATAATGATTCGACTATATAATAATAAAAATATATAAAATAAATATTAATTAAGTTCGGTCGGATTCGATTTTTGATATATTCAAAATAATCATTCAACCAAATCAATCATATATAATTCAAATTAAACAACTGGATCAATCTAACATTCGATCTAATTTGATTCATTTATATAAAAAAAGATAATAGATTAGTCAGTTTTGATCAATCCGTACAAATTTATCCACCCGGTATGATCTGACAATCCATATAACCACTTGATTTAATATCATGCAAAAACTTTGAGGAAAAAGACATAAACAAAAAAATTAATGATACGAGGAATTAATGGTGAACGGGTGTTGATGAAGAGTTTTGTCATTTATTATGTTTCTTTTTGAATTGAGTAATTACTCTTTAGAGTCATGTATAGAGAATATATGGTTATTCATATTTTAAAAAATGCATTATTGTTGTTAATTTTAAAGAGTATTTTATGAATCATACAAATTTACAATCTATATTGTTATGTTCGAGAATGAAATAATGTTAGGAGAGATAGAATTGTGATACGTTCCGGTAGAATTGAATTCCGAAGCGATGGAAGAAGCTAATTTATAAAATCAGTACTCTAACAGTTAAGTTATTAATATTAGAGGGTAATTTAGTATTTGTCATTAGGCCCTATGTGACATTCTTATCTTTACTATTTTTGTGTATAAATAGGTTTACTAGATTTACATTTAATACAATTAATTTCCTTCAATCATTTGTGGCAACTTTTAGCATTTATTTCTTTTCTCTCTTCTTCCTCAATTTCATCACCTCGCACTAACAAATTGGTATCTAGAGCTCTTGGTTTGTTCTGAAATTCTGGGAAATACGAGTGATAGTGAGTTGTGTGTTTGATTTTTGAATATTGAAAAAAAATCTGAAACAGAATCACACTGATTCTGTGGGTTTGGGAAACACTGAGTGAGAAATCTGAGATTTGAGTTTTTGTGCAAGGTTTAAGATGAATGGAGGCAGTAGTTTGAATACTAAACTTCCAGTTTTTGATGGCAAAAATTGGAACAGATGGAAGATACAAATGTGTGTGCTGTTTGGTGCTCAGGATGTTCTGGACCTTGTTTCTGAAGGTTATGTTCCAGTTGCAGCAGATGCTACTGAAGAACAAAAATCAGAAGAAAGAGCTACGAGGAAGAGGGATCAGAAAGCTCTGTTTTTTATCCATCAGTGTGTGGATGAAAATGTGTTTGAGAAGATTGTTGATTCGACGACGTCGAAAGGGACATGAGATATACTGACCAGATGTTATGGTGGTGACGCGTCGGTAAAGAAGGTAAAGCTTCAGTCCCTGTGAAAATAATATGAAAATCTCAGCATGAAGAACAGTGAGAAAGTTTCTGAGTACATCTCCAGAATGATTCTGATCACTAATGAGATGAAGGCTTGTGGAGAAACACTTTCTGAACAGGTAATCATAGAAAAGATTTTGAGGTCACTTACTCCTCAGTTTGATTACATTGTTGTTTCTATTGAAAATTCTAAAAATCTGGAAACCATGAGAATAGAAGAGTTGCAAAGCAGTCTAGAAGCGCAAGAGTTGCGTCTGACTGAAAGAACTTTTGAGAGGGAAGTGGAGCAAGCTCTGAAAGCTTCTTTTGTCAAGAAGGACCAGAAGCATAATAGACATGGTGATAAACTCCATAAGTCAGAAACCTCAAGTTCTGATGAAAAGAAATATCAGAAGGGAAAGGAAAGGTATGACAAGAAGAAGGTTTAATGTTACTGCTGTAAACAGTTTGGCCATTTTGCCAGAGACTGTAGAAACAGAGGAAGGAAATCAGAAGAAGCAAATATAGCCAGAGGAGATTCTGATGATGAACCTGTGCTACTGATGGCTTCTGATTCTGATGGAAACTGTTCAGAAGATTGGTGGTATATGGACACTGGCTGTTCAAATCACTTGACTGTGAACAAACAATGGCTGATAGACTTTGACTCCATAAGGAGAACAATGATCAGATGTGTTGATGATAAGTGCCTTAATGCAGAAGGTATGGGAAATGTCAGAGTCAGAGTGAAGAATGGAAAAACCATTCTGATCAAAGATGTTTGGTATGTTCCTGGAATTAAAAGCAATCTGATGAGTGTGGGTCAGCTTATTAAAAAAGGTTTTTCAGTGGTTATGAAGGACAACCTCTTGACGTTGTATGATTCTAATCAGAAGTTGATTATGAAGTCTGAGCAGGGAAGCAACAGAACATTCAAGTTGAATGTAGAAACTTATGAAGCGGAGTGTCTTACTGCAGAAGGCGCTGAAGCTGACAGTAAGCTGTGGCACAAGAGGTTGGGGCACTTAAACTATAGAAGCTTAAGGAATCTAATTTCTAAGAAGCTCGTACATGGAATTTCGAAGATTGTGAAGCCTCAAAAGTCATGTGAGATATGCATGAAAGGCACGCAACCCAGATTGCCATTTGCATCAGAAGTAGCCCCCAGAGCAAAGCATGCTCTGGGAGTAGTACATTTTGATGTGTGTGGACCATTTCCAGTACCTTCACTTGGAGGAAACAAATATTTTGTGTCTTTTATGGATGAGTTCACAAGAATGACATGGGTAACACTCATCAAGTTCAAGCATGAAGTGTTTACTGAGTTTCAGAAGTTCAAGGTGAAGGCTGAGAAGCAGAGTGGTCAGAAGCTGAAGATTCTGAGAACAGATGGTGGAGGTGAGTATAACTCTACAGAGTTCCAGAAGTTCTGTGAGGAGAATGGAATAGAACATGAGGTTACTGCTCCATATACTCCTCAACACAACGGTCTTTCTGAAAGAAGAAACATAACTTTGCTTGATATGACCAGAAGTATGCTGAAAGAGAAGAAGTTACCTCACATGTTATGGGGAGAAGCTGTTGCCACATCAGCATATGTTCTGAATAGGTCTCCAAAAAAGAAGCTGAAGGAAATTTTTCCTTTAGAAAAATGGACTGGAGACAAGCAAAGTATTAGCCATCTGAAGGTGTTTGGTTCTATATGCTACAAACACGTTCCAGAGGCTAGAAGACGAAAATTGGATGATAGAAGCAAAACAATGTTACTGGTGGGTTACCACAGTACAGGTGCCTATAAGCTTTATTGTCCAGAAACCAACAAAGTTGAAATCAGCAGAGATGTCATTGTGAAAGAGTCGGAAACATGGGATTGGAACAAGCTTCAATCAGATTCTGGTGTAGCGCCAACACCAGGGTTAGTTTATGAAGATCCTTCAGAAAGTTCTGAAGACGAGTCAGAGTCAGAAGATGAAGACTCTGAAGATGAGTCAAAATCTCAGGGAGATTCTGATAGTGGATCTGGTGGTGATTATACTTCTGGAAGGGAAAACTCTGAAGACATGGGGTCTGGAGAACAAGTTTCCATAAGTAACTCTGAAGGTGGTAATTCTGAAGGAAATAATTTTAGACAAAGTCCAGAAACTAGCATTGCTCCGAGTTCTGGAGAAGCTTCATAACAAGATCAGAGGCCACAGAGAATCAGACGAATACCAAGTAGGTTTGCAGATTTTAGCATGTTGCATGATATTGAAGTAGATTCTGAAGGATAAATCGTTCAGTGTGCCATGCTAGTAGATTCTGAACCAATGGGTATTGAAGAAGCTCTCAAGAAGAAAGTATGGCTGAATGCCATGAAAGAAGAACTTGAGACTATTGAAAGAAACAAGACTTGGAAGCTGACAGAACTTCCAAAAGGCAAGAAATCTATCAGCGTCAGATGGGTTTTCAAGCAGAAGCTAAAGCCAGATGGATCAATTAGCAAACACAAAGTGAGACTAGTGGCCAGAGGTTTTCTTCAGAAACCTGGACTAGATTACTTTGAGGTGTTTGCGCCTGTAGCTAGACACGAAACAATCAGACTGGTGATTGCTTTAGCTGCAAACAGAAATTGGCCTTTGATACATCTGGATGTGAAGTCTACCTTTCTGAACAGTCCATTACAGGAAGAAGTTTATGTGTCACAACCTCCTAGATTTGTAAAAAAGAATCAGGAAGGGATGGTATACAGGTTAAATAAAGCTCTGTATGTGTTGTACCCCAAAATTTACCCTCTCATTACATCAACATTTCTCATCACAAGTGTTGTACCCCAAAATTTTCCCTCTCATTTCATCAACATTTTCTCATCACAAGACCTTTGAAACTCAAGATCAAACTAGGGTTGGCTCTGCTCAAGACACCTCCTTGCACTAGTGACCCAAATTAGGGTTTGAGTTTGCACAGGGATATCTTGACCTACAATGACCAAAGTGACTTTCATACTACATGTTGGGTTCACAAGTTTGCCCATACCAAGTTTCAAGCCTTGATTCAAATCTTTGCTTAGTCAATTGGGCAGTTGACCTAGAAATCAGTTGTATTGAGGAAAAAGTCAACTGTGGCCAATTGACAGTCCAACCTCATGAAATTTGACCCACATCAACATTATGAACTCATATGAACCATTTGATCAAGTTTGTATCACAATTCCACAACAAATTTGATCAGATCACCAAAAGGGCAAAATGGTCATTTTTAGGGTTTTGACTGCACAAAGGCAATTTTTGACTGTTTGACCTAACCAATGGCAAACCAAGCTCACATATGGAATCAAGAACTCAATTACATTGTCTTGACCCATTCAACAAGTTCAAAAAGATCTCAAATGCATAGAGTTGACAGCTGAATTTTTCAGTCAACTGATCAAAATTTGATTGTATACTGAAAAGTCAAACTTTGACTTTTTGGTCAAAACCAAGTGACAAGAGTTATTTTTCATCAAAACATGTCAAATTATGAAACTTGTTCATCAAGAAACCCAAAAATGCAAATTAGGGTTTAAAATGAAAAAATTTCATAACTTAGAAATTTTCTAAGTTATGAAATTTTTTTATTTTTTCCTAACTTTGTCCCATTTTTTCACCAAGATGCAATTGGATTCAAACAAAACTTGCAACAAGAAAGTAGTAGTCCATCACAAAGTCTACAACTTTGATTCACAAAGTTTTCTCAAAGGAAGCTTGTATCTCAAGTTATGATTTTTGGAACAAGGGTACCTAAAACTTTTAACTTAGAGAAAATTTGCCCTAATCTAGGCAGGATTTTGACCCATCTTCTTGGCCATTTTTCACACAGTTCCACTTGGAGTTTCAAGTTGCATTACAAATATAGATTGTAGTACATGTTCCAAGATTTCCAAATTTTCCAAGAACTCCTCAATCACCCTTGTGGTTAGAGAGAATTGAATTCTTAAAGTTGGCAAAAACTCATTTTTGTTCATGGCCAATACATGTTCATAGCAACTTGCATTTTCAAATCAGCATGTTTGGTGCTAGCTTGCAGGCCTCAAAACCAACTTACACTTCATAATTTAATGCCTAACCATTGTGTTAAGGTATTATCTTATTCATATGGACATTACATGCAAAATTAAGCCCTAAATGGTAAAAGGCATATTGCCATTTTTGCAAAAGCTCTTTATGTCAAAACACCAAGCATTGAGCCTTGGACAAAATCTCTTGCAGCAAAACAAATCCACAAATCAGAGGGGCCTAGAGCAATGTATGCAAGCATGTTTGACAGCATATAGAGGCCTGTAACTTCACTTTCACAAGAGGGCTCCAAGTAGAGAAAACTTGCAAAACAGAACCAACTTCACATATCTGTTAACACAAGCTTAGACAAACATTGTGAACAAACTCCATACCTCCCAACAAACCTAAAGCACGACCCTTCTACCCCTAAAACCTTCTCATACTCAGAATCCCTGTTTTGCTGCAAAACAGGGCAAGTTCTGCAAACTTCAAGCCATAACCAATTCCTATCGTGCGTTTTGTCCAAAAGAGCTTCAAACACCTTCCAATCAATCCACCTGAGCTATCCAAATCATCCATTGAAAGCTGTAACACCTCTAACACCCTTTTCCATTTTCATTTCCAAGCTCTGCAGGTTGAGTTCTACAGCACGATTCAGGTTGTTTTGAAGCAAGCCAAGCAGTGGAGAAACTTCCTTGGACCTCAAGAAAGCTCAACAGAAGCTCAAACACCATTGAAGGTTGCTGCATTGCCCTACTCGATTCCAACTGAAACAGGTTTTTTATCACTTTCTATCTCTCTATTTAGGAACATTTAGCTTTAGGTTTATGAATGAAAAATGTAGTATTCAATGTCATGAAGTCATACATATGCTCAGCTTTCATTTATATTAAGTGTGCTAGGAGAATTTCATCCATGAACATGTGAAAAAAGCTAGGTCAGATTTTAGGGCCAGAGAAATTCTCTCTGGTCTTTGAGAATTAGATTTAATGCTTTATATGGTTGGATTCGTGTTTAAATTCTCTACAAGTTTGATGTTGTAAGTTTTGGCAAAAAGTCACGTTTCCAGGATGTAGCATTTGAACCAGGCGCGCGCGTTTACAAGGTTCAGAGGTTGAAGAAGAAGCTGGCTTGGGTTGGGCCTGTACAGGCTTGCTTCTGGCACCCCCCATATTCAGTTTACACCCCCCTGGCCCATTTATTTGATATTTATCATTTTTGACATTTTCATTTTTATCCTCACTTTATTATTTTTTTATATGAAATATAAAAAATGCCAAAAAATAATTTTCTATATTTTGTACATTTATTTGATTTTTATTTTATTTTATTAAGTATATATATATTTTTGACATTTTATTAATTTTCTATATATATATATATATATATATATATATATATATATATATATATATATATATATATATATATATATATATATATATATATATATATATATTATATACTTTATTTTATTAGATAATTAGGACAAAAAATATAAAAATAATACATTTTTATTTTTATTAATATTTGACACTAAAAATACTTTTTTTTTACAATATACTTTTATTTTTGTATAAATTAATATATTATTGTATATAATTAATAAATATAGCTATTTATTTGAAAATTAGGGTTTTGCCCTAAATAACCAAAATAATTAAAATTTGACTTTATTTATTTATTTATGTTTCATATTAAAAAATACCTTTTTTCACATACATAAAAAATCTTTTTTTTGCATAAAACATTTTATTTGACATTTACTTAATTGTATTTATTTAAATGTTAAATATTGCCTTATACATTCGATATGGTTGTAATAACTTAGAATTTATTTCCTTGTCAAGTATCCCCAATTCAAATTTGTACCCCCTCCATATATCATGTTGTAATAGTGTACCATTTAAATTCTCGTACATTTAAAAGCTTTCAATTATACCATGCCTAGACCTAGGGTTTGTATGCAAAATAAAACCAACAAGTAGTTTGACCTAATCCAAAGATGAACATGCATGAAAAACAAACACAATGCACACTTGCACCCCTAGGGTTTCATCCACTTGTTGCCTTCAAAAAATGGGCCATGGTTGCATGTTTAGTACTTTTGCAAAACAAAAACAAAACAAAAAGATCATAGTCCCTCGATGACGCTATCTGAGTTGCCTAAACAAAAAAAAATGATCAAGTCCCTCAAAAATTGCCAACGACACTTAACACAATTTCTATCATGGTCTATACGATAACCGCGCCTGTCCCGTTAACATCCTAACACAAGGTTGTTCACCAAATACAATGGTGAAACAACACTGTTAAAAGGGTTAAAAACATAAGAAAGATCTTTGAGTAAAATAGGGTAGATAGCTCTTAGCTACTTGATCAAGCTTGCAAAAACATCCTTGCTACTTTTCAAAACACACTCCACAACACAATTTCAAAACCCTACTTTCAAACATTGAAAACTTTTCAAAAAAACAAAAACACCTTTGTATACATTCAAACAAGAATCATTACAAAGGTTGCCACAACGATGGCCTCCTTTCAAAACATTTTCCAAAAATCACACACAAAGCACCATTTCAAACAATTGAAAAGCACCATTTCAAACAATTGAAAATGCAAAACAAGTGATCTAAGCAAGTAACTAAGAGCCCATGGATAACCATGGATAGAAAGGGTGCTAATACCTTCCCTTTCTATAATCAACTCCCCGAACCCAAGAAAACATCTCAAAGGTCTTTCCTGTGCTTTTTGACCTTTCCTTAGGATAAAATAAAAAGTCGGTGGCGACTCTTGCTAAACCGAAACATTTGCGAACACAAACACAAAATCCCAAGTCAGTTCTCCCACCGTATCACAGAACTGGCGACTCTGCTGGGGAAATATTGAAAGTGGAGTAACCTTAGGGCTTAGATCACCCTTTGCATGATTATTGTTTGCTTTGATTGTTTTACATTTTGGTTCTCTTGTTTGGGCTTGAAATCCTCCACCCGGATTTGGGAAACATTCATAGATAGCAATACATTATGGAAACTGTGCGGGGTATACCGACACGGTTGAAGCAATAGCTATATTAGTGCGACATATTTGTGAGTACCGGTAGCCTTTGAGTCAATCAAAGAGAATACAGGGCCGCTGAGTGATGTCATTAAGCACTAATGAACTAGAACCTTACTTGACCATCTTGGCCTTTTATTAGGGGTAGTGAGATGACCGGCTTTGGTGCAGTCCAAAGTTGGTAGATACTCGATACTACACTCATTGAGGGTTGTTTTCTTGGAATATTTTGGTCACTAGTTAAGCGGCTAAACCAAAACAATGAACATAGAAAAAAATACAATGATATTGAGCTCCTTAGAACCCGGTTACTATTTATAGGACAGTTTTTGAGCCAACTAAACTCAAGAGGGTACTTACCTATGAAACCTCATGCAAGCCTGAAACTAGGGTTTTGTGTGACTTGCTTGTAAATGTGTTTGTGCATACATCATGAACATCATAAAGCATCATATGCATCCACTAACCATTTCAAGGGTTTGATCTTCATCTTTGTTCTTGTTTTGTAGGTCGCGGAATCTCTTCGCAGGAAAACAATTCAAGTCAGCCTTGTGAGGATCCCTCCTCAACTCAAAGAGCTTACTTCCAGGATTCCATAGAATTCTCTCTTCAGTGAAAGACATGGTAGACTCCTCAACTTAGTCAACACCAGCATTGAAGAAGACATGGTGAAAGTACTTTTCCAGTTCTTTGACCCCCTACACCACTGTTTCACATTCCCTGATTATCAATTGGTGCCTACTTTGGAGGAATTTTCTCAACTCCTGAGAATTCCTATTCTTAATCAACTACCCTACAACAGTACGGAAAAAGAACCAAAGCCTGAAGATGTTGCTCAAGCATTACACTTGCAACCATCTGACATCAAGGGGCATTGGGAAACCAGAAGTGGTGTCAAGGGCTTCTTGGCAAAATTCTTGTTTGAGAAGGCACAAGACTGTTGGAATTCTCTTGATCTACAAGCCTTTGAAGAGATTGTGGCACTCCTCATTTATGGGTTGGTCTTGTTCCCAAACCCTGATCAACTTATAGATGTGAATGCTGTCAAGATTTTCATGTCCAAGAATCCCATACCTACATTGCTTGGGGACATCCTACACTCATTTTACACACGAACAATGAGGAAAAGAGGTGTTCTCATGTTCTGTACTCCTCTCCTAGCAAGGTGGTTTATTTCTCACCTTCCACAATCAGTCTTGAAGAATGAGCAGGGTTTAAGGTGGTCACAACGGTTGATGATCCTCACACATTCTGATGTACATTGGTGTTCTCGGTCCAGAGAAAATGTCACCATCATTGATCGTTGTGGTGAATTCCCTAATGTCCCATTACTTGGCATTAGGGGAGGCATTACCTACAACCACTGTCTAGCTTTGAGACAATTTGGATATGCCCGGAGGGACGACCCTCCTGACATGCTGATTCCTGACCTACTTTTTGACTTCGACAACGATGCGCAAGGACTTCGACAAAGGTTCATCAGAGCTTGGAGGATGCCTAACAAGGTGGATAGTAAGACACTGGGGCACAAGAATTCCATCCCCCTTGAGCCTTACCTCAAGTGGGTACGAACCCGCTCCCAGAATCTTATGATGCCATATCCTCACATTCTCCCCTTGATTAAAGAGCCTGTTATGGAAGGAGAGGTTCCATACACCATCCTACATCCTGACATGCCAACATCATGGGAGGAAATGCAAAAGAGTTGGATCCAACTCAAAGAAGAACGGGATACTTTTGAAGTCAGCTTCTATGCCAGTGAGAAGAAGGTTTTAGAGCTCACCCGCCGACTTCACGAGGAGGAAACTCTCAACACCTACATCGCACCAAAGAGGATGCGCAACGTCTTTTTACATTAAGAATTTTGTAATATTTCGCCCATGGGGCACTTATGTACTAACAAGTTCTTCTTAATATGACGTGTGTTCTTTTTGTTTACGACAAATTTGAATTTTTGAATCCTTGAATGCATTACATGAATAACATATCATTCATCATATGCATAAGCAGGTCATCAAGCCAGCTTTCCTTATCTTTCAGCTGTTTTTTTCAGCAAGATGGATTTGGAGCAAACAGTGAAGGACCTACAAGCACAAAATTCACAATTTCAGCAACTCCTTATGACCTTGGCAAAGGGTCAAGAGGATCTCAAAGTTTTGCTAGAGAAGAATAAAGAGAAGAAAAGGAAAAAGAGACCGGGGGTAGCTACTTTCGGAAGAAGATTTGAGGGTGATGCTAGAAGAACTCTTGAGTTTCCTTCAACGTCTGACGAAGGGATTGGCAAGGGGAAAGGAGTTACTGTACCTTCTGAGTCTGAGGTAGAAGAGGAGGAAGAGGAAGCATACGAAGACTATTCAGAACAACAGTATCCACCAGCAGATGACAAGTATAAGAACCTTGAAGACAGATTGGCAGCTATGGAGTTGCAGAGGGTGCCCGGATTGGATTTTGAGGAACTGGGGTTGGTAGACGGGATTGTAATCCCTCCCAAGTTCAAGGTGCCGATATTTGCCAAGTACGACGGTCTATCTTGCCCTAAGATGCACTTGAGGTCGTATGTTAGAAAGATCCAACCATATTCATCTGATAAAGACCTGTGGGTGCACTTTTTCCAAGACAGCTTGTCTGGCACTCAGTTAGATTGGTTTTATCAGCTCGAAAGGTCAGAGGTCCACAATTGGGAAGACTTGGCAGCCGCTTTCTATCGCCCGTATCAGTACAATGCAGATTTGGTGCCTACCCGTACTCAGCTACAAAGTATGGAGATGGCTTCAAATGAAGGATTTAAGGAGTACGCCCAGAAGTGGCGCGACCTGGCTGGAAGGGTGCAACCACCACTATCAGATAGGGAATTAGTTGACATGTTTTTGGGGACCATGTCTGGCCCCTTCTTCAACCATCTAATCGGAAGCTCTTCCGCGGGATTTACTGAACTGATCCTGATCGGCAAAAGGGTGGAGGCCGGTATCAAAAGTGGAAAGATTCAAAAGGATGCTTCCGCGTCCACAGCTGCTAGAAAACCTTTCCCAGCCAAGAAGGAAGCATCTGCTGTATACACCCAGAAAAATCGGGAAAGAGAGGAACATCGGCCAACAGTGGGGGCCGTATTAATACAGAAGTCCGCATCAGACTAACTTAGAAACAGTCAACCGAGGAATGATCAGCCCAGAACTTATCAGCAAAGGCCACCACGGCAGTTTACCCCAGTAAACATGACCCCTGCTCAAATCCTTCCACATCTCCTGAAGTTGAATCTTTCTAATTTAAAAGAGGCGCCAAAGAATGTAAATACCACCTCTCCATCCTACAACTCAAAAGCCAAGTGTGCTTACCATTCCGACAGTATTGGGCACGATACCAATAATTGTTGGGCACTCAAGAACAAAATTCAGGACTTAATTGACGCCGAAGAGGTTGAATTTGACGCTCCTGAGAAGCCCAATGTTATATCCGCACCGATGCCCAAGCACGGCCACAATGTGCATGATGTTTTCGAAAATCTCCATGTTACTGATGTTGCCGATCTGGTGACTCCATTGTTAGTGATAAAAGAAAATTTATTGAGAGTCGGGATCTTTCCTGGTTGTGATGAAGACTGCTATTTTTGCTTGAACATTCAAGATGATTGTCCAATGTTGAAATCGGGTGTCCAACGCCTGATGGATACTCAAGAAATACTTTTCCAGAAAACCCCCGTTAACACTTTCAATCTGATTACTCATGATGCTTGTGATACCTCAACCAATGATATTGCCATCATAACCATTTCCGACAATCCTCCCAAGGCTTGCAAAAGGCCTGTCAGGATTACACCCAACTCTGAATGTGTACCTTTAAAGATCACTATGCCGGGACCTGTCCCGTACCAATCAAGCAAAACGATACCGTGGAACTATGGGGGAGAAATCTTCTACCACGGCATCAAACAAATCGAAACAGTCTAATAAATTTCTTAAGAAGACCCTGATATAGGGAACATCGCGGTTACAAGCAAGATAACCCGCAGTGGTCGGATCTTTTCTCCAGAAATTGCTCCCCCCCGAGCAGTTTTCGGACCCTTAAAAGCTTTTGCACCTGTTGCACCCTCTGTGCATGGCCCAGTGATTGAAGAGTTAAACACTCCTGAAGAAAGACCATCTGCTGATAATACCGACAAAGGTAAGGGGATACTAGAAATGCCTGTCAGGACGAAGGCTCATGTTGTGGTTATCCCCGAAACCACTCAGAAGGAGATGGATGAAATCCTGAAAATAATCAGAAAAAGTGACTACGACGTTGTGGAACAATTAGGGCAAACCCCTTCTAAAATTTCAATGTTAGCCCTCCTGCTCTGTTCAGAGGCCCATGCTAAAGCCCTGATTAAATTCTTGAAGATGGCACATGTACCCCAAGAGACTTTGGCTGACCAATTTCAGGATTGTGTGGCCAGTCTTACTGCTGACAATGGCCTGGGTTTTTCCGACGCTGACCTAACTCCCAAAGGAAGGAAACACAATGATGCGTTACATGTTTCAGTTGAATGCCGAGGGACCACCCTCGCCCATGTCTTGGTTGATACTGGTTCTTCCCTGAATGTGCTGCCAAAGAAGGCCTTAGACTGTTTGGATTGCGAAGGTTTGACCCTCAAACCTAGTAACATAGTCGTCATAGCTTTCAATGGCTCCAAAAGAATGGTTCATGGAGAGGTTGATATTCCCATCAAGGTAGGCACCTAAGTGTTCAAATCCACCTTCTACGTGATGGACATCCGTCCGTCATACTCATGCTTGCTGGGAAAACCGTGGATCCATTATGTCGGGGCAGTTACATCCTCTTTGCACCAGATGCTGAAGTATCCTGTTAAGGGTAAAATCATAACTGTGCGTGGCGAGGAAGAGTACATGATTAGTCATCTCAATTCCCTTCGATATGTGGAGTTAGATGGAGAATTCATCGAAATGCCTTTTCAACATTTCGAGGAAGTTTCTCCCGAGGTAGCAGTTACGAAGACAGTAGTTGAGGGACCTATCATTCCCAAGCATATGGCTAGAATGTCATCTCTCAAGGACGCAGAGGTTGTGATTAAGGAGGGTAAGAGCACAGTATGGGGACAATTGCCTGACTTTCCCCATAAGACGGACAAGTTTGGTTTAGGGTTTACTGCTGCAGGACAAAGGGCTATGCGTCGCTCTAAGATTGGAAGATCACCCGTCAGGATTTCTCATCACAGAATCAATGTTGTAGAAGATGAAGATGAGGAGAGCCACTTTGAAGACTGGATCTTTCCGACTGTCGAAGGGGGTTTAAGCAATTGGGAAGCAAAGGATTTTGTTCCTATCACCTTTATCAACCAGTAATTTTATCTTTGAACAATTTCCCATTTTTATGGTATGTAATAACTAAAACAATTCGCACACTATTTTCACCTCATGCCTTTCCCGGGGCATGTAGGTCCATTTGTAAAGGCTTGATTTCCTTCATAATCATATGCCATGTTTTAATGAATCATTGGACGTTTTTCATCTATAAACTGTTGTGTTAATTTTTCTTTCCTTTTGCATTTTGTTTTTTTAAGGATGGCTATCCCTTACACACACCCACACTCACAAATGCAGGTACCCATCCACTCCGGATTCCATGGGTGACTATTCTGTTTTAGCCTTCGATAACTCTGAAGATTTGGTCAATCATGCTGAGTACGAGGTTGACGAAGATTGTGAAGTGTCGGGAGAGTTAGCCAGACTTCTACAACAAGAAGAGAGGGCCATTCTGCCTCATGAAGAGTTGCTAGAAACCATCAACTTAGGGACAAAGGAGGACAGGAAGGAAGTAAAAGTAGGTGTCAACCTGGAACCGAGTGTCAAGGAGCGCTTAATGCAGTCGTTAAATGAATATGTTGAAATCTTTGCCTGGTCTTATGAAGACATGCCAGGGTTAGACACAGATATCGTGGTTCACCGTCTCCTTACAAGAGAAGATTGTCCACCGGTCAAGCAAAAGGTTCGCCGAATGAGGCCTGACATGTCTGAAAAGATTAAGGATGAAGTAATGAAGCAATTCAACGCCGACTTTCTGGCTATTACAACCTACCCACAATGGGTTGCTAACATTGTGCTCGTACCCAAAAAGGACGGCAAAGTCAGAATGTGTGTAGATTATCGGGATTTGAACAGGGCTAGCCCTAAAGACGATTTTCCGCGGCCACATATTGACATCTTGGTTGACAACACAGCTCAACACAAGGTATTTTCCTTCATGGACAGATTCTCGGGATACAACCAGATCAAAATGGCCCCCGAGGACATGGAGAAAACTACCTTTTTCACGCAATGGGGTACCTTCTGCTACAAAGTGATACCGTTCGGACTGAAGAATGCAGGGGCAACCTATCAACGTGCCATGGTAGCTTTATTTCATGATATGATACATCATGAGATCGAAGTTTACGTAGACGACATGATAGCTCGATCACAGACAGAAGAAGAACACCTTGAACATTTGCAAAAGCTGTTTGCCAGGTTAAAGGAGTATAAGCTCAGACTAAACCCAAGCAAGTGCACTTTTGGAGTTAGGTCTGGTAAACTTCTGGGATTTATTGTCAGCAACAAAGGTATTGAGGTTGATCCTGCTAAAGTAAAAGCAATACAAGAAATGCCTGCTCCCCATACTGAAAAGGAGGTTAGAGGATTCTTGGGACGCTTGAACTATATCGCCAGGTTCATCTCTCACCTGACGTCTACCTGTGATCCAATTTTCAAACTGTTGAAGAAAGATCAGGTAGTTGAATGGAACAACGATAGTCAAGTTGCTTTTGATAAAATCAAGGAGTATTTACTAGAACCTCTTATCCTGATGCCACCCGTCGAAGGAAGGTCGTTGATCATGTATCTGACTGTTTTGGACAACTCAATGGGGTGCGTACTGGGCCAACATGACGAGTCTGGTCGAAAAGAGCATGCCATTTATTACCTTAGCAAAAAGTTTACCGACTGTGAGACTCGCTACTCACTGCTCGAGAAAACTTGCTGCGCTTTGGTATGGGCTTCTCACCGACTAAGGCAGTATATGTTAACTCATACCACTCTGCTGATTTCTAAGATGGATCCGATCAAATATATCTTCGAGAAGCCTGCTTTATCTGGAAGAATCGCTAGATGGCAGATGATCCTGACTGAATATGACATCCAGTATACTAATCAAAAAGCTATAAAAGGGAGTGTACTAGCTGACCATCTAGCTCATCAAGCTGTCGAAGATTATCAATCTATGAGATTCGACTTCCCTGACGAGGACATCATGAATTTGGACAACATTGAAAGTAACGGACCGTATGACGGACCTGAACAAGGATCCCGATGGACCCTATACTCTGATGGTGCTTCAAATGCAATTGGAAACGGTATCGGTGCGATACTCATTTCCCCAGAAGGTTGCCATACACCTTTCACTGCCCGACTTTGCTTCAGCTGTACCAACAACATAGCTGAATATGAAGCTTGCATCTTTGGTCTCAAGGCTGCTATAGACTTGGGAATCAAATCTTTGGCCGTATTTGGGGACTCGGCTTTGGTTATCAGTCAAGTCAAAGGAGAGTAGGACACCAAACATCCTAATCTTATCCCATACAAAGAACATGTCTTGACTTTGTTGCCTCATTTCGAGCAGATTACTTTCGAGCATTTCCCGCGAGAAGAAAATCAGCTAGCAGATGCTCTGGCTACAATGTATTCCATGTTTAAACTCAACTGGGATAACGAGGCTCCCCAAATCACCATCGAGCGAATGGATGAACTTGTGCACTGTCATGAGATTAATACCGAAGAAGTAGTGGAACGACCCTGGTTTCATGAGATCAAAAGGTATCTCCAGACTAGAGAATACCCCGAAGGAGCTTCCGTCAATGACAAAAAGTTCTTAAGGAGATTTGATGCAAAGTTCTTCCTAAGCAATGGCATCCTTTATAAATGCAGCCATGATTGTGTTTTACTTCGATGTGTGAACAAAGCTGAAGCAGAGTTGATCATGACTGAGATACACAGTGGCACATTTGGCACCCATTTGAGCGGGCATACAATGGCAAAGAAGATTCTAAGAGCATGCTACTACTGGTCTACCATGGAAGCTGATTGTCACCAATATTCCTGTACCTGCCATAAATGCCAAGTCTACGCCAACAAAGTACATATTCCTCCTGTTCCTCTCAATGTTCTGACAGCTCCTTGGTCGTTCGCAATGTGGGGCATTGACATGATTGGAGAGATCAAGCCCACCGCATCCAATGGACATCGCTTCATCTTGGTCGCTATTGATTATTTTACCAAGTGGGTCGAAGCAACTTCCTATGCCTCAGCTACAAAGAATGTGGTTGCCCGCTTCATCAAGCAGAATCTCATATGCCGGTATGGTGTCCCCGACAGGATCGTCACAGACAACGGTACAAATCTGAACAATACTATGATCACCGCTCTATGCAAACAGTTCAAGATTTATCATCACAATTCATCTCCCTATCGGCCGAAGATGAACGGTGCTGTTGAAGCCGCGAACAAAAATATCAAGAAGATCATTCAAAAGATGACAGTCACCTACAAAGACTGGCATGAGATGTTACCGTTTGCTCTGCATGGGTATCGTACCACGACACGTACTTCAACACGGGCAACCCCATTCTCTTTGGTGTATGGCATGGAAGCTGTCCTACCCATGGAAGTTCAGATTCCTTCTTTAAGGATTATGAAGGACCCCGGTTTGAGTGAAGACGATTGGATTCAGACCCGACTTGATCAACTTAATTTGATCGACGAGAAGCGACTTACTGTTGTTTGTCATGGTCAGA
The DNA here is from genome assembly GCA_948472305.1 of Vicia faba. Classification (NCBI taxonomy): domain Eukaryota; kingdom Viridiplantae; phylum Streptophyta; class Magnoliopsida; order Fabales; family Fabaceae; genus Vicia; species Vicia faba. The sequence continues at coordinate 1,050,583,661 of OX451735.1, forward strand.
CGTATCAAAAACGGATAATCAAGGCTTTCAACAAGAAAGTCAGGCGTCAAGTATATCAAGTCGGAGATCTCGTAATCAAGCGGATCATCTTGCTGCAAAGTGATCCCAGGGGCAAATGGACTCCTACTTACGAGGGACCACATCTTTTCTGGTGGGGCAATGATTCTGACCACCATGGACGGCGATGACTTGCCACACCCTGCAAACGCAGACATAGTCAAAAAATACTACGCATAAAACGACCCGGCAAGTTGAAAACTCGAAAGGGCGACTTGGGCAAAAAAAGGGCATCCCGGTGAACCGAAAACCCGAAAGGGCGGTTCAGGCAAAAGTTAGGGATAAAACAAAAAAAATCTGTATACCCGGCAAGTTGAAAACCCGAAAGGGCGACTTGGGAAAAAAAGGGTTTCCCGGTGGATCGAAAACCCGAAAGGGCGATTCAGGCAAAAGTTGGGGAATTAAGGTGTATGACTGTGTCTCGTCGGATCACTTCAAGAACAATCTCTTCATCAACAAGCTCCGAGCTTCTGATCAACCTAGTCATCGGCGGGCAAAGCAACGAATGGACAAGATATTCATAGTTGTGAAGGCCATAACAGAATGGGAATCCCCTGGAATTGTTACACATAGCCATCTTTCTTTTGTATAAAAATTTTCAATTTTTACGATAACATTCTCTTACTAGGATGTCTGTCTCCTTTGTACAAAGATACTCACAAAAGTTAATACAAATACACTTCCAAGTGCAGAAATTTGTTTGCCTTTCTTTTGTTTTTACACTTATGTTTATTTTGAAAACGTCCAATGTTTTGTTAAATAGGCATATGCATTTGAATATAATCACTGCTTACAAGTAAAACGAAATTGAAAAAAAGGATAGTTACTGATAAGTTAAAGGTGTAGGAAGATATTTTTGTGCCATCTTAGGAGAAATCCCATGCGATACATCATTCAGACCCTCAACGAGGCTAAATTTGGAGTATATTTCCCCAGCGGAGTTAAGCTTCAAGATCCTTAGCAGAGTCAGTGCATTCCAAAACTTGATTCCCCAGCTGAGCTAAGTTTCGAAATTCCCATCAAAATTAAGCTTCAAGATCCCCAGTGGACCCCCAAAAATCCTGAAAATCCTATACCCAGCGGAACCAGAATAGTGAACATTCTCCCCGCAGAGATATTTCCCAACAGATTGAAGATTCTCAGTCTCCTTTCTCCAGCAGAAGTCTCCCAGGCTTTAACTTCCCAATAGAGATTTTCAAAGTTTTCCTTATTCCCCAAGCAGTCAGCAGTCAACAAGGATTTCTCATCCTCAACAATCAAAGAATTTTTTGGAATCCCCAGCTTCGGTCATGGATTTATTTTCCTCGGCAGCAGTCAAAGATTCTGTTATCTCCAGCTACCAGGATTTATCTTCCTCAGCAAGACGACTACTCAGCTTACATGCATAACCATTACATTCATATATCATAAGCATTGATGAAATACAGTTCATTGCATCATACATATCATGCAACATGATCTTGTGTTTTAGCTAACATTTTTACCCTTTTCAGGATAAGATTAAAAGGCTATTGTTAACAATTGTTCAGATACAGTATGGATACACCCCAGACACAACGGTCATTCTATTACTCATTCAGAACTTCAAGTCAAATACAGTACAGATACACCCCAGACACGACGGTCATTCTACTACTCATCCAAACTTCAACAATCCGATACAGGCTAGATACGCTCCAGACACGGCGTCCATTCTATCTCTCATTCAAATTCAATTATCAACCTCAAGTTCAAATGCATTCCAGACATGGATACCATTCTGACCCTTACATCAGTAGTTTGATTCCCCCAGTGCAATCGCCACGGAAGTCATTCTGTCACTTATTCAGATCCCAGTTACAGTATGGATACACCCCCAGACACGGCGGTCATTCTACTACTCATACAGATCTCAACTTCAGATACAGTCCAGATACGCTCCAGACGCGGTTGCCATTCTGTCACTCATTCAAAATTTATCCTTAGCACACAGTTGCTCTGTACACAAATATTTCTCTGTTACCCAGATACAATACAGATACACTCCAGACACGACAGTCATTTTGATATTCATTCTACATTCAAATACAGTTACAGCTCAGATACGCGCCAGACACGGACGCCATTCTTTTGCTCATACAAACTCAGCCTCCAGATACAGTTCAAGTACATTCCAGACACGAATACCATTTTGAGGCTCATTCTTCTAACTAACAACATTGCAATTCAACAAAGATTCTTGGATGGCATCTTTAAGCCCATCTCCAGCAAGATTCTGCCATCTCCAAATGGCATCTTTAAGCCCATTCCCGCGCCTATGTCTTGACGAGTGCAAATTTACGGGCACTCTAGTGTCCAATCCTCTTCTACCTTCGAGTCGTGAAAGGCAAGCCTGCCAATCTAACTCTTCAGGCTCAAGAAGATTGAACAGGGGAAACTGTTGTACCCCAAAATTTTCCCTCTCATTTCATCAACATTTTCTCATCACAAGACCTTTGAAACTCAAGATCAAACTAGGGTTGGCTCTGCTCAAGACACCTCCTTGCACTGGTGACCCAAATTAGGGTTTGAGTTTGCACAGGGATATCTTGACCTACAATGACCAAAGTGACTTTCATACTTCATGTTGGGTTCACAAGTTTACCCATACCAAGTTTCAAGCCTTGATTCAAATCTTTGCCCAGTCAATTGGACATTTGACCTAGAAATCAACTGTATTGGGGAAAAAGTCAACTGTGGCCAATTAACAGTCCAACCTCATGAAATTTGACCCACATCAACATTATGAACTCATAAGAACCATTTGATCAAGTTTGGATCACAATTCCACAAGAAATTTGATCAGATCACCAAAAGGGCAAAATGGTCATTTTTAGGGTTTTGACTGCACAAAGGCAAGTTTTAATTGTTTGACCTAACCAATGGAAAACCAAGCTCACATATGGACTCAAGAACTCAATTAAATTGTCTTGACCCATTCAACAAGTTCAAAAATATCTCAAATGCATAGAGTTGACATGTGAATTTTTCAGTCAACTGATCAAAATTTGACTGTATACTGAAAAGTCAAACTTTGACTTTTTGGTCAAAATCAAGTGCCAAGAGTAATTTTTCATCAAAACATGTCAAATTATGAAACTTGTTCATCAAGAAACCCAAAAATGAAAATTAGGGTTTAAAATGAAAAAATTTCATAACTTAGAAATTTTCTAAGTTATGAAATTTTATTATTTTTTCCTAACTTTGTCCCATTTTTTCACCAAGATGCAATTGGATTCAAACAAAACTTGAAACATGAAAGTTGTATTACATCACAAAGTATACAACTTTTATTCACAAAGTTTTCTCAAAGGAAGCTTGTATCTCAAGTTATGATTTTTGGAACAAGGGTACCTAAAACTTTTAACTTGGAGAAAATTTGCCCTAATCTAGGCAGGATTTTGACCCATCTTCTTGGCCATTTTTCACATAGTTCCACTTGGAGTTTCAAGTTTCATTACAAAGATGGATTGTAGTACATGTTCCAAGCTTTCCAAATTGTCCAAGAACTCCTCAAACACCCTTGTGGTTAGAGAGAATCGAATTCTTAAAGTTGGCAAAAACTCATTTTTGTTCATGGCCAATACATGTTCATAGCAACTTGCATTTTCAAATCAGCATGTTTGGTGCTAGCTTGCAGGCCTCAAAACCAACTTACACTTCATAATTTAATGCCTAACCATTGTGTTAAGGTATTATCTTATTCATATGGACATTACATGCAAAATTAAGCCCTAAATGGTAAAAGGCATATTGCCATTTTTGCAAAAGCTACTTTATGTCAAAACACCAAGCATTGAGCCTTGGACAAAATCTCTTGCAGCAAAACAAATACACAAATCAGAGGGGCCTAGAGCAATGTATGCAAGCATGTTTGACAGCATATAGAGGCCTGTAACTTCACTTTCACAAGAGGGCTCCAAGTAGAGAAAACTTGCAAAACAGAACCAACTTCACATATATGTTAACACAAGCTTAGACAAACATTGTGAACAAACTCCATACCTCCCAACAAACCTAAAGCACGACCCTTCTACCCCTAAAACCTTCTCATACTCAGAATCCCTGTTTTGCTGCAAAATAGGGCAAGCTCTGCAAACTTCAAGCCATAACCAATTCATATCGTGCGTTTTGTCCAAAAGAGCTTCAAACACCTTCCAATCAATCCACCTGAGCTATCCATATCATCCATTGCAAGCTGTAACACCTCTAACACCCTTTTCCATTTTCATTTCCAAGCTCTGCAGGTTGAGTTCTACAGCACGATTCAGGTTGTTTCGAAGCAAGCCAAGCATTAGAGAAGCTTCCTTGGACCTCAAGCAAGCTCAACAGAAGCTCAAACACCATTGAAGGTTGCTGCATTGCCCTACTCGATTCCAACTGAAACAGGTTTTTTATCACTTTCTATCTCTCTATTTAGGAACATTTAGCTTTAGGTTTGTGAATGAAAAATGTAGTATTCAATGTCATGAAGCCATACATATGCTCAGTTTTCATTTATATTAAGTGTGCTAGGAGAATTTCATCCATGAACATGTGAAAAAAGCTAGGTCAGATTTTAGGGCCAGAGAAATTCTCTCTGGTCTTTGAGAATTAGATTTAATGCTTTATATGGTTGGATTCGTGTTTAAATTCTCTACAAGTTTGATGTTGTAAGTTTTGGCAAAAAGTCACGTTTCCAGGATGTAGCATTTGAAGCAGGCGCGCGCTTACAAGGTTAAGAGGTTGAAGAAGAAGCTGGCTTGGGCTGGGCCTGTATAGGCTTGCTTCTGGAACCCCATATTCAGTTTACACCCTCTGGCCCATTTGTTTGATATTTATCATTTTTGACATTTTTATTTTTATCTCGACTTTATTATTTTTTTATATGAAATATAAAAAATGCCAAAAAATAATTTTCTATATTTTGTACATTTATTTGATATTTATTTTATTTTATTAAGTATATATATATATATATATATATATATATATATATATATATATATATATATATATATATATATATATATATATATATATATATATATATATATATATATATATATATATATATATATATATATATATATATATATATATATATAAATAAACTATTTTCTTTTTAAAACAAAACTCAAAAATAATACAAAAGATATATTTATTTTCATTCATTTCATTTATTTATATTTAAAAACATTTTCTTGAATATACACTTTTTTTTAAATAATTAATTTTATTTTTATATATTTGATATGTTTAATATATATATACTTATATACTTTATTTTTTTAGATAATTAGGACAAAAAATACAAAAATAATACATTTTTATTTTTATTAATATTTGACACTAAAAATACTTTTTTTTACAATATACTTTTATTTTTGTATAAATTAATATATTATTGTATATAATTAATAAATATTGCTATTTATTTGAAAATTAGGGTTTTGCCCTAAATAACCAAAATAATTAAAATTTGACTTTATTTATTTATGTTTCATATTAAAAAATACCTTTTTCACATACATAAAAAATCTTTTTTTGCATAAAACATTTTATTTGACATTTACTTAATTGTATTTATTTAAATGTTAAATATTGCCTTGTACATTCGATATGGTTGTAATAACTTAGAATTTATTTCCTTGTCAAGTATCCCCAATTCAAATTTGTACCCCCCTCCCTATATCATGTTGTAATAGTGTAGCATTTAAATTCTCGCACATTTAAAAGCTTTCAATTATACCATGCCTAGACCTAGGGTTTGTATGCAAAATAAAACCAACAAGTAGTTTGACCTAATCCAAAGATAAACATGCATGAAAAACAAACACAATGCACACTTGCACCCCTAGGGTTTCATCCACTAGTTGCCTTCAAAAAATGGGCCATGGTTGCATGTTGAGTACTTTGGCAAAACAAAAACAAAACAAAAAGATCATAGTCCCTCGATGACGCTATTTGAGTTGCCTAAACAAAAAAAATGATCAAGTCCCTCAAAAATTGCCAACGACACTTAACACAATTGTTATCATGGTCTATACGATGACCCGCGCCTGTCCCGTTAACATCCTAACACAAGGTTGTTCACCAAATATAATGGTGAAACAACACTGTTAAAAGGGTTAAAAACATAAGAAATATCTTTGAGTAAAATAGGGTAGATAGCTCTTAGCTACTTGATCAAGCTTGCAAAAACATCCTTGCTACTTTTCAAAACACACTCCACAACACAATTTCAAAACCCTACTTTCAAACATTGAAAACTTTTCAAAAAAACAAAAACACCTTTGTATACATTCAAACAAGAATCATTACAAAGGTTGCCACAACGATGGCCTCCTTTCAAAACATTTTCCAAAAATCACACACAAAGCACCATTTCAAACAATTGAAAAGCACCATTTCAAACAATTGAAAATGCAAAAAAAGTGATCTAAGCAAGTAACTAAGAGCCCATGGATAACCATGGATAAAAAGGGTGCTAATACCTTCCCTTTCTATAATCTACTCCCCGAACCCAAGAAAACATCTCAAAGGTCTTTCTTGTTCTTTTTAACCTTTCCTTAGGATAAAATAAAAAGTCGGTGGCGACTCTTGCTAAACCGAAACATTTGCGAACACAAACGCAAAATCCCAAGTCAGTTCTCCCACCGTATCACAACAAGACTCTTGGAACTCAAGATCAAGCTAGGGTTTGCTCTGCTCAAGACACCTTCTTGCACTGTTGACCTAAATTAGGGTTTGAGTTTGCACAGTGATGTTTTGACCTACAATGACCAAAGTTACTTTCATACTTCATATTGGACTCACAAGTTTGTCCATACCAAGTTTCAAGCCTTGATTCAAATTTTTGCCCAGTCAATTGGACAGTTGACCTAGAAATCAACTGTATTGGGGAAAAAGTCAATTGTGGCCAATTAACAGTCAAACCTCATGAAATTTGACCCACATCAACATTATGAACCCATATGAACCATTTGATCAAGTTTGGATTACAATTCCACAAGAAATTTTACCAGATCACCAAAAGGGCAAAACGGTCATTTTTAGGGTTTTGAATGTACAAAGGCAATTTTTGACTATTTGACCTAGCCAATGGCAAATCTAGCTCAACCATGGACTCAAGGACTCAATGAAATTGTCTTGACTCATTCAACAAGTTCAAAAGATCACAAATGCATAGGATTGACAGATGAATTTTTCAGTCAACTGATCAAAATTTAACTGTATACTGAAAAGTCAAACTTTGACTTTTTGGTCAAAATCAAGTGCCAAGGGTCATTTTTCATCAATACATGTCAAATTATGAAATTTGTTCATCAAGGAACCCAAAAATGCAAATTAGGGTTTAAAATGGAAAATTTTCATAACTTAGAAATTTTCTAAGTTATAAAATTTTCTTATTTTTTCCTAACTTTGTCCCATTTTTTCACCAAGATGCAAATGGATTCAAATAATCCTTACAACATGAAAGCTGTAGTCCATCACAAAGTCTACAACTTTGATTCACAAAGTTTTCTCAAAAGAAGCTTGTATCTCAAGTTATGATTTTTGGAACAAGGGTACCTAAAACTTTTAACTTAGAGAAATTTTGCCCTAGTTTAGGCAGGATTTTGACCCATCTTCTTGGCCATTTTTCACATAGTTCCACTTGGAGTCTTAAGTTTCATTTCAAAGATGTATTATAATACATGTTTCAAACTTTCCAAATTGTCCAAGAACTCTTCAAACACCTTTGTGGTTAGGGAGAATCAAATGCTTGAAGTTGGAAAAAACTCACTTTGCAACCATGGCCAATACATGTTCATACCAAGTTGTAAATCTGACCAAGCTAGCATAGTTCACAATTACAGGCCTCTAAACCAGTTTGTGCTCCATAATTTAATGCAAATCCATTGATACAATGCATTGTCTTGGTCATTAGGGTATTGTACACAAGTTTAATCCCTAAATGGTAAAAGGTACATTGCCATTTTTGAAAAGATATGTTTTATGTCAAACCATGATTTTTGAAGCATGGGGCCATATCTCTGAAGCCAAATCAAATCCATAAATTGCAAGTATCAAGTAGATTGTATGCAGCATAATAAATGACTGGTGCAGGCCTGTGGGAACAAGTTACACATTCTTGCTTCACAAAGAAGATTTTTGTCCAAATCCTCCCAACTCAAAAACCAGCCATAGTCAGTTTACACAAACATTGCAAACAAGTTTTTCATATCCTCACAAGTCATAAGCACGAGCCTTTCACCCCTAAAGAACCCTCATACTCAAAAACCCCATTTTCTTGCAAAACAGGGCCAGTTCTGCATTTTGCAAGCCACCATCAAATTCCCTCGTGCGTTCTGTCCAAAGCTACTTCAAACATATTCCAACCAACATACCTGAGATAACCAGACCACTCACAAGTTGCTGTAACTCCATTAACACAAGTCTACGCCGACAAGGTACATATTCCCCCTGTTCCTCTCAACATTCTGACAGCTCCTTGGCCATTCGCGATGTGGGGCATTGACATGATTGGAGAGATCAAGCCTACGGCATCCAATGGACATCGCTTCATCTTGGTGGCTATTGACTATTTTACCAAGTGGATCGAGGCAACTTCATATGCCTCTATTACAAAGAATGTGGTTGCCCGCTTCATCAAGCAGAACCTCATATGCCGGTATGGTATCCCCGACAGGATCATCACAGACAACGGTACAAATTTGAACAACACTATGATCACTGCCCTATGCGAGCAGTTCAAGATTTATCATCACAATTCATCTCCCTATCGGCCGAAGATGAACGGTGTTGTTGAAGCCGCGAACAAAAATATGAAGAAGATCATTCAAAAGATGACAGTCACCTACAAGGACTGGCATGAGATGTTACCATTTGCTCTGCATGGATATCGTACCACGACACGTACTTCAACAGGGGCAACCCCATTTTCGTTGGTATATGGCATGGAAGTTGTCCTACCCATGGAAGTTCAGATTCCTTCCTTGAGGATTATGAAGGATGCCGGTTTGAGTGAAGACGATTGGATTTAGACCCGGCTTGATCAACTTAACTTGATCGACGAGAAATGACTTACGGTTGTTTGTCATGGTCAGACGTATCAGAAATGGATGATCAAGGCTTTCAACAAAAAGGTCAGACGTCAGGTATATCAAGTCGGAGATCTTGTAATCAAGCGGATCATCTTGCTGCAAAGTGATCCCAGGGGCAAGTGGACTCCTACTTACGTAGGACCATTTGTGATAAAGAGCATCTTTTCTGGTGGGGCAATGATTATGACCACCATGGACGGTGACGACCTGCTGCACCCTGCAAACGCAGACATAGTCAAAAGATACTACGCAAAAACGACCCGACAAGTTGAAAACCCGAAAGGGCAACTTGGGCAAAAATGGGCATCCCGGTGAACTGAAAACCCGAAAGGGCAGTTCAGGCAAAAATTAGGGATAAAACAAAAAAACTGTACACCCGGTAAGTTGAAAAACTCGAAAGGGCGACTTGGGCAAAAAAGAGTTTCCCGGTGGAATGAAAACCCGAAAGGGCGGTCCAGGAAAAAGTTAGGGGATTAAAGCGTATGATTATGTCTCGTCGGATCACTTTAAGAACAATCTCTTCACCAACAAGCTCCAAGCTACTGATCAATCCAGTCATCGGCGGATGAGGCAGCAAATGGACGAGATAATTCAGAGTTGTGAAGGCTATAGCAGAATGATACTTCAAAGTTTTGTTACAAAAGATACTCAATTTTTTACGACAACATCCTATTACTAGGATGTCTGTCTCCTTTGTACAAAGATACTTACAAAAGTTAATACAAAGATACTTCAAAGTGCAGAAATTTGTTTGCTTTTCTTTTCTTTTTACACTTTTGTTTTATTTGAAAATGTCCAATGTTTTGTTAAATAGGCATATGCATTTGAATATAATCACTGCTTACAAATAAAACGAAATTGAGAAAGGATAATTACTGATAGGTTGAAAGTGTAGGAAGATATCTTTGTGCCATTTCAGAAGAAATCCCCTACGATACATCATTCAGATCCTTAATAAAGCTAAAAACCTCAGAGTACATGTCCCCAGCGGAGTTAAGCTTCAAGATCCCCAGTGGAGCTAGTGCATTCTAAACTTGATTCCCCCGCTGAGTTAAGTTTCAAAGTTCCCATCAGAGTTCAAATTCCAGATCCCCAGTGGAGCCAAAAAACCTGAAATACCTATCCCCAACGGAACCAGAGTATTCTAAACTTTCTTCCCCGGCGAAGTTAAGTTTCCAATTATCAACCCCCAGATGTTTCCCCAGTAGTTTGGCATACAACCCAAAGCTCCTGATCCCAACAGATCGAAGATTCTCGGTCTCATTTCTCCAAGCAGAAGCCTCCTAGGTTTTAACTCCCCAGTAGAGATTTTCAGAGTTTTCCCTACTTCCCAGGAAAGTCATGGAGGATTCTCATTCTCTGCAGAAGTTGTCAAAGGCCTTGTTAATCCCCGCAAGTCACTAAGGATTTCCAATCTCCAGCATTGGTCCCAGGATTTCTCATTTCTCAAATCAGAGATCTTTAATCCCCAAGCAGTCAGCAAGGATTTCTCATCTTCAATAATCCAAGATTTTTGGAATCCCCAGCATCGGTCAAGGATTTACTTTCCCCGACAGCAGTCAAAGATTCCATTATCTCCAACCATCAAGGATTTATTTTCCTCAGCAAGACAGCTACTCAACTTACATGCATAACCATTACATCCATATATCATAAACATTGATGAAATACAATTCATTATGTGATACGGTGGGAGAACTGACTTGGGATTTGCGTTTGTGTTCGCAAATTTTTCGGTTTAGCAAGAGTCGCCACCGACTTTTATTTTTATCCTAAGGAAAGGTCAAAAAGCACAGGAAATACCTTTGAGATGTTTTTGTGGGTTCGGGGGGTATATTATGAAAAGGGAAGGTGCTAGCACCCTTTTCATCCATGGTTATCCATGGGCTCTTAGTTACTTATTTTAGATCACTTGCCTTTGCTTTTCATTTGTTTGAAATGGTGCTTTGTGTGTGTGGTTTTGAAAAATGTTTTGAAAAAAGATACCTTGTCTAGGCAACCTTTGTAACAATTCTTGTTAGAATGTTTTACAAAGGTGTTTGTCTTTTTGAAAATATGTTTCAATGTTTTTTGAAAGTTTGATTGAAATTGTTTTTGAAGTTGTGTTGTGGAGTGTGTTTTGAAAAATGGCAAGGATGTTTTGCAAGTTTGATCAAGTAACTAAGAGTTTGTCTACCCTATTTTACTCAAAGATCTTTCTCATGTTTTTAACCCTTTTAACAGTGTTGTTTCACCATTGTATTTGGTGAACAACCTTGCGTTAGGATGTTAACGGGACAGGCGCGGGTCATCGTATAGACCATGATAGCAATTGTGTCAAGTATTTTTGGCAATTTTCTTGAGGGACTTGATCATTTTGTTTAGGCAACTCCGATAGCGTCATCGAGGGACTATGATCATTTTGATTGTTCTTGTTTTGCCAAAGTACTTGACATGCATAACATGGCCCATTTGTTTAGGCAACCAAGTGGAGATACCCTAAGGGGTGCATGTGTGAATAATGTGTTTGATTTGCATGCATTTTGTCTTGATTAGGGGTTGTCTACTTGTTGGTTTTATCTTGCCATACACACCTAATTACTAGCATTTGTACAAAAGTAATAAAAAGTGCAAAAAATAAATCCTACACTATTACAACCATATTGAAAGGCAAGAAAATAAAGGAAAAAAATAAGATAAAAGTAAGAAAAATGAGTGTCTTTCGACCCAGGCAGGAGCACCCTTCGATTTGCATTTTGTTGGCCTCCTTCGATTGGGGCTGGCAATAGCAAAGTCACGTATTTCGATTAGGCTTTGGCACCAGTCAGGTCATGTACTTCGATTGGAGGCTGGCACCAGCATGGGAGTGCCTTTCGTCTGAGCCTGGACTTAGTGCAAGTGTGCCTTTGGATGGGCCGTTCTGCCTTGTTGCCTTCTTCGATTGGGCCAGTGAAATCAGTGTGAGCGTGTCTCTGGCTGGGCCTGGAAGTCAGTGTGGAAACCAAAGGCTTCGTTTCATACTCCTGGTTGTCTCTTTCGTTCGACCTGGAGAAAGAGGATAGAAGCCAGAAGCTTCGTTTCCTATTTCCTGTTTCCTGTTTCTTTCATTTAAAGCATTAAATGGCAACATGGCCTGAGGCCATGCTAGTATTTGTTTGGTAAACAGTTTAACAGTTAAGGCAAGTTTAGGTAAACAGAAAGCAAAAAAATGAAAGGGTTAACTCTGAAAAATAAGATGTTAAAAGGGTGGAAACGAAAGGAACAATGGTATGTACATGTTTGAAACGAACGAAAATATTATTTACATGTTATGTCATGAAACGAAAAGTTCAAAGGTAAAAATAACTTACCTTGCTTCAGGCCTTGAATGGATGTGGGATTCGAACTTGAACTGCTACCTGGACGTTTCTGGAATTCGAAGAATAGTCACAGGGGGTTTACTTTTGGTTCGAAGGGTTGTCACAGAAGGTTGTCTTTGAGTTTGAACAAACTTCTATGTGTGGGGTGTTCTTCAGAATTGAAAGAGATGAGTGTTTGGGATTCTGGGTTTTGATTTCTCAAGTGTTGATGAACTTGAGAGTTTTGTTGTGTTTGAGAAAATTTGGGGGATTCGTTCCTCTGGTCCAAAGATCCTCCCTTAGCTTTGCATAAATTCCTCTATTTATAGAGAAAAAGAATGGACATGTTTTCAACAGCCAGCCTTGCAAAATAATAAAATAATAGGTAACGTGAAAGTACATGTGGGGGGCCTCTTGGCAGTTGGGGTGCAGAAGATGTGACTTAGTCCTCTGACGTTGCTTGTGCTCAGACCAAATTCAGGTGGAAAGCTGCTTTTGTGATAAAAGTACTTTCTATGAAAAGAAAGAGTATGTAGCCTTTAACCAAGAATAGTAGTATCTAAAAGACAAAGTTTAAAACCTTTGTACAAGCTTCTGACTATGTAAAGATTTGGACGCAACACAGCCTGGCAAACGAGATTTGGTCTTGTGTCGAATGCAAGAGTGAGATCGAAGCACACCCGTTCGAAGGAAGCCTTTGCCTTAGTCGAAGCTTATGGTCGAAACAACTTACTCGAAGGAAGCTAATGCCCTGTCGAAGCTTGGATCGAAACAAACATATTGCCCAATCGAAAGATTATGCTCGAAGGAAGCAATGTTGCCCAATCGAAGTATGTGGATCGAAACAAACATAAAGGGAGTCATTGCCTTGTGAATGAAATAGATTACAAGAGGCCCTTTTCCTTGTGAATCCAAACCAAACTGTGTCATAGGCCCATGCCCAGTCGAAGGATGCAAGCCAAGCTTGTGTCGAAAGAGGCCAAAAGGCTAATCGAAGGATGCAATCCAAGCTTGTGTCGAAAGATGTCAAAAGGCCAATCGAAGGATGCAAACCAAGCTTGTGTCGAAAGAGGCCAAAAGGCCAATCGAAGGATGCAAGCCAAACTTGTGTCGAAAGAGGCCAAAAGGCCAATCGAAAGAGCTGAAACGAAAAACACTTGTATTTCTCCAATTTTTGTCAAAATAATATTTTTATCTGTTTTTTCCCTTTTTGACATTTTCCTTTTAATTTTGGTACTGGAAAATCCCAATGCACTTGTTCAAGCTTGAACCTTGAAAATCCTTGTAAGAAAGGCCTTGAGAATTGAGAGGGCAAATTTTGGGGTACAACAGCTGCCCCTGTTCAAATTTCTTACACCTGAAGAGTTAGATTGGTAATTCTACCATTCGTGACTTGAAGGTGGAAGATGATTCAACACTAGAGTGCCCAGAAAATTTGCACTCGAAGATGTGTTAGTTGATTATGTAGGGAATGGGCTTAAAGATGCCATTTGGAGAGATGGTGGATAGTTGTTGGAGATGGGCTTAAAGATGCCATCTGGAATGTATGTTGTAGGTGAAATAAATGAGTATCAGAAAGGTGTCAATGTTTTGGAACATCTTTGAGCTGTGGGTCTGAATAAGCAATAGATTGACATCCATGTTTGGAGAATACGTAAACTGTTTTCAGAAGTTGAATCTGAACAAGCGATAGATTAACATCCGTATTTGGAGAACCCGTAAACTGTTTTCAGAAGTCTTGAAGTTGAATAAGCAATAGATCAGCATCCATGTTGGGAAGCATCCGTAAACTATTTTCAAAATTTGTATCTGAACAAGCGATAGATTAACATCCGTATTTGGAGAATCTGTAAACTGTTTTCAGAAGTCTTGAAGTTGAATAAGCATGAGTTGGTCGAGTAGATAGTTGTCCTGTCTGGTTTCAAGTATTAATCTCTGACCTGAGAAAGAAAGATAGTTTTCCTGGCTTGCTACAGGTATTAATCTTCAATCTCTTCATGTAGATAGTTTTCTTGGCTGGTTTCAGGTATTAATCTACAATCAATCGTCCACAGATAGTTTTCCTGGCTTGCTACAGATATTAATCCGGAACTTGAAAAGGTTGGCCGATGAGATAGTTGTCCTGGCTGGTTTCAGGTATTAATCTCTGACCTGAGAAAGAAAGATAGTTTTCCTGGCTTGCTACAGGTATTAATCTTCAATCTCTTCATGTAGATAGTTTTCCTGGCTGGTTTCAGGTATTAATCTACAATCAATCGTCCACAGATAGTTTTCCTGGCTTGCTACAGGTATTAATCTAGAACTTGAAAAGGTTGGTCGACGAGATAGTTGTCCTGGCTGGTTTCAGGTATTAATCTCTTACCTGAGAAAGAAAGATAGTTTCCTGGCTTGTTACAGGTGTTAATCTTCAATCTCTTCATGTAGATAGTTTTCCTGACTTGTTACAGGTATTAATCTACAATCAATCGTCCACAGATAGTTTTCCTGGCTTGCTACAGGTATTAATCTGGAACTTGAAAAGGTTGGTCGACGAGATAGTTGTCCTGACTGGTTTATGTAAGTCTCAGAGTGCCTAAGAGGGGGGGGGGGGGGGTGAATTAGGTCTTATAAAAAAATTTTCGGTTTTATGAGAATGCTTGGTAGTAATTTTGGTTAAGTGTTTGAAGGTTTTGTTTATATCTTTATCTTTTCCTGATTATGGTGATGAAAGCGATAAATGCGGAAAAGTAAAGAACACGGTGATATATCCTGGTTCCCCTCACAATCCGAGAGTACTGCAGTCCCCTTTCCAACACGAAAGAGTTTTCACTATAGTTAGAATGATTGTACAGCCTATGCTTACTATCTAACCTATAGGGTGATCAAAGGTTCTTAACACCTTTAAGACCAAACAAACACTAATGTGAATGAAGAACAATCCTCTTCAAATCACAACACTTACTTCCAACAATCGTTGATAGTAAGGGAATAAATTATTTAAGTAATACAATGATTTAGTTTGAAGTATATGGAGAGCTTTATCAATCTTCAATTGATCTTCTTCTTCAAGATAAAACAATTCTCAACAATGTATATAAATGTTCACAATGTATGAATGAAACTTGTAATGATAATGAAAGTGTATATGGTAAGTTTCACAAAATTATGAACACATGAAAGTTTATGTTCAAAATGAATGAATGAGAAAATTGTTAATATGAAGAAGGTTTTTGTTAATTTGAAAATTGAAGCATTCTTCTATATTTTTGAAATAAGAAAATATGCATTTTATAAAGTTATAAGAACCTCTTCATTCATGCCAATTCATATGAAAAGTTGCAATGCATTTATGAAAAGATACCACTTGAAAAATGTTCAAAAAACAAAATAAAAGCTGCACTGGTTCGTTAAGAACCGGTTCCGACACTGACAGAACCCGGTTCTTAGTGAATGTTATAAGTTGGAATTCAAAAATATCACGCAGGAACCGGTTCCCCTATTGGTACAACCCGGTTCCTGGTACAAAATCCAGGGACATGTTTTTTGAGAAATTTTGGAACCCGGTTCCCTGTTAGGGAGGAACCGGTTCCTAAAGGGTTATTTTCAAAAATACTTTTTGAAAGATATTTCAAACAAGGTTTTCTTGATGTTAAAGTTATGGAATATGTATATGTTGATGAATGCATATTGTGAACATCTATATTCAAGATTTTAAGAATTATTTATACCATTTGACATTTGATGATTCTTCAATAATTCTTCAATAATCTTCAAGACTTTTATTTGATGTTGATAAGCTTTTTGCACATCCTTTGAATGTTGATGTCCATGTTGTCTTCATCAAAAACACATGCTTTAAATATGACTTGAGAAGCTTGCAATTACATTCTCCCCCTTTTTGATGATGACAACCAAGTCTTGAAAACGATTTTTTGAAATGTTTTATGTTGTTTTGTGTAGCAAACTTGTTAAGCAAATGCAGGGCTCCCCCTAAATTGTATGCTCCCCCTAAGTCCATGATTCTTTGAATTTTGGAGTGAGTTTGATATTTATTTGGGCCTGCAATTTCTTTGAAACAAAACAACACACATGCATATTCTTCTCCCCCTTTGTTAACATCAAAAAGGATGGGGAAAAAGATTGAAATAGATACATATAAAAATTAAGACGTGCATCTTTAAGAGAAACATTAGATATCACCTTCATCCAAAATACCAAGTTCTCTTCGGATTTTGAAGAAAGGTTCTCGAGCAAGCGGTTTAGTGAAGATATCTGCGAGCTAGTTATGAGTATCCACAAAAGTGACTTCGACATCTCCTTTAAGTACATGATCACGGAGAAAATGATGTCGAATATCTATATGTTTGGTTCTTGAATGCATGACCGGATTCTTTGTAATATTGATAGCACTTGTATTGTCGCATCAAAGAGGAATGCATCCGAGATCAAGTCCGTAATCACGGAGTTGTTGCTTGAGCCAAAGAATTTATGCACAACAACTACCCGCTGCTATGTATTCTGCTTCAGCCGTGCTAAGAGCAACACATGCTTGCTTTTTACAAGCCCATGATACTAATGCATTTCCAATAATGTGACACGTACCACTTGTGCTTTTACGATCAGTTTTACAACCTGCATAATCCGCGTCAGAATAACCAATTAAAGTGCAAGTACTACCTTTTGGATACCATAGGCCGACATTGATTGTTCCTTTAAGATACTTCATGATCCTTTTAACAGCCATGAGGTGTGATTCGTTTGGATTTGCTTGAAAGCGAGCGCAAAGACAAACACTAAACATGATGTCAGGACGGCTTGCCGTCAAGTACAATAAAGAACCAATCATACCTCTGTACTTTGTAATATCAATTGGAGTACCGGATTCATCTTGATCAACATATGTACCGGAGCCCATTGGAGTATTCATGGCTTTACAATTGTCCATATCAAACTTTTTTAATAATTCTTTGCAATACTTAGATTGGTTGATGAAGATTCCATCTTCTAGTTACTTGATTTGTAGTCCAAGAAAGTAGTTATCCTTTCCCATCATAGACATCTCGAATTCTCCTTGCATCATCAATGAGAATTCCTCACACATTTCTTTGTTAGTCGATCCAAAAATGATATCATCAACATAGACTTGAACCAATAAAGTGTTAATTTGGATTTTCTTAATGAACAAGGTTTTATCAACCTTACCCTTTTCGAAACCTTTTTCACACAAAAAATTGCTAAGTCTATCATACCATGCTCTTGGTGCTTGCTTTAAGCCATAAAGAGCCTTTCTCAACTTAAAGACGTGTGAAGGATGTTTGAAGTCTTCAAATCCCAGGGTTTGTTTGTCTACCCTATTTTACTCAAAGATCTTTCTCATGTTTTTAACCCTTTTAACAGTGTTGTTTCACCATTGTATTTGGTGAATAACCTTGCGTTAGGATGTTAACAGGACAGGCGTGGGTCATCGTATAGACCATGATAGCAATTGTGTCAAGTATTTTTGGCAATTTTCTTGAGGGACTTGATCATTTTGTTTAGGCAACTCCGATAGCGTCATCGATGGACTATGATCATTTTGATTGTTCTTGTTTTTCCAAAGTACTTGACATGCATAACATGGCCCATTTGTTTAGGCAACCAAGTGGAGATACCCTAAGGGGTGCATGTGTGAATAATGTGTTTGATTTGCATGCATTTTGTCTTGATTAGGGGTTGTCTACTTGTTGGTTTTATCTTTCCATACACACCTAATTACTAGCATTTGTACAAAAGTAATAAAAAGTGCAAAAAATAAATCCTACACTATTACAACCATATTGAAAGGCAAGAAAATAAAGGGAAAAAATAAGATAAAAGTAAGAAAAATGAGTGTCTTTCGACCCAGGCAGGAGCACCCTTCGATTTGCATTTTGTTGGCCTCCTTCGATTAGGGCTGGCAACAGCAAAGTCACGTCTTTCGATTAGGCTTTGGCACCAGTCAGGTCATGTACTTCGATTGGAGGCTGGCACCAGCATGGGAGTGCCTTTCGTCTGAGCCTAGACTTAGTGCAAGTGTGCCTCTGGCTGGGCCTTTCTGCCTTGTTGCCTTCTTCGATTGGGCCAGTGAAATCAGTGTGAGCGTGTCTTTGGCTGGGCCTGGAAGTCAGTGTGGAAACAAAAGGCTTCGTTTCATACTCCTGGTTGTCTCTTTCATTCGACCTGGAGAAAGAGGATAGAAGCCAGAAGCTTCGTTTCCTATTTCCTGTTTCCTATTTCTTTCATTTAAAGCATTAAATGGCAACATGGCCTGAGGCCATGCTAGTATTTGTTTGGTAAACAGTTTAACAGTTAAGGCAAGTTCAGGTAAACAGAAAGCAAAAAAACGAAAGGGTTAACTCTGAAAAATAACATGTTAAAAGGGTGGAAACGAAAGGAACAATGGTATGTACATGTTTGAAACGAACGAAAAGATTATTTACATGTTATGTCATGAAACGAAAAGTTCAAAGGTAAGAATAACTTACCTTGCTTCAGGCCTTGAATGGATGTGGGATTCGAACTTGAACTGCTACCTGGACGTTTCTGGAATTCTAAGAATAGTCACAGGGGGTTTGCTTTTGGTTCGAAGGGTTCTCACAGAAGGTTGTCTTTGAGTTTGAACAAACTTCTATGTGTGGGGTGTTCTTCAGAATCGAAAGAGATGAGTGTTTGGGATTCTGGGTTTTGATTTCTCAAGTGTTGATGAACTTGAGAGTTTTGTTGTGTTTGAGAAAATTTGGGGGATTCGTTCCTCTGGTCCAAAGATCCTCCCTTAGCTTTGCATAAATTCCTCTATTTATAGAGAAAAAGAATGGACATGTTTTCAACAGCCAGCCTTGCAAAATATTAAAATAATAGGTAACGTGAAAGTACATGTGGGGGGCCTCTTGGAAGTTGGGGTGCAGAAGATGTGACTTAGGCCTCTGACGTTGCTTGTGCTCAGACCAAATTCGGGTGGAAAGCTGATTTTGTGATAAAAGTACTTTCTATGAAAAGAAAGAGTATGTAGCCTTTAACCAAGAATAGTAGTATCTAAAAGACAAAGTTTAAAACCTTTGTACAAGCTTCTGACTATGTAAAGATTTGGATGCAACACAGCCTGGAAAACGAGATTTGGTCTTGTGTCGAATGTAAGAGTGAGATCGAAGCACACCCGTTCGAAGGAAGCCTTTGCCTTAGTCGAAGCTTGTGGTCGAAACAAACTTACTCGAAGGAAGCTAATGCCCTGTCGAAGCTTGGATCGAAACAAACATATTGCCCAATCGAAAGATTGTGCTCGAAGGAAGCAATGTTGCCCAATCGAAGTATGTGGATCGAAACAAACATAAAGGGAGTCATTGCCTTGTGAATGAAATAGATTACAAGAGGCCCTTTTCCTTATGAATCCAAACCAAACTGTGTCAGAGGCCCATGCCCAGTCGAAGGATGCAAGCCAAGCTTGTGTCAAAAGAGGCCAAAAGGCCAATCGAAGGATGCAAGCCAAGCTTGTGTCAAAAGAGGTCAAAAGTCCAATCGAAGGATGCAAACCAAGCTTGTGTCGAAAGAGGCCAAAAGGCCAATCGAAGGATGCAAGCCAAGCTTGTGTCGAAAGAGGCCAAAAGGCCAATCGAAAGAGCTGAAACGAAGAACACTTGTATTTCTCCAATTTTTGTCAAAATAATATTTTTATCTGTTTTTTCCCTTTTTGATAGTTTCCTTTTAATTTTGGTACTGGAAAATCCCAATGCACTTGTTCAAGCTTGAACCTTGAAAATCCTTGTAAGAAAGGCCTTGAGAATTGAGAGGGCAAATTTTGGGGTACAACACATTGCATCATACATATCATGCAACATAACTTTGTGTTTTAGTTAACATTTTACCCTTTTTCAGGATAAGATTAAAAGGCTACCGTTAACAATTATTCAGATACAGTATGGATACACCCCAGACACGGCGGTCATTCTATTACTCATTCACAATTTCAAGTCAAAATAAATTACAGGTACACCCCAGACACGGCGGTCATTCTACTACTCATTCAGACTTCATCAATCCGATACAGACTAGGTACGCTCCAGACACGGCGGCCATTCTATCTCTCATTCAGATTCAACTATCAACTTCAAATTCAGATACGCTCCAAACACGGATGCCATTCTGGCCGTTAAACCAGCAGTTTGATTCTCCTCAGTGTAGTCGCCATGGAAGTCATTCGGCTACTCATACAGATCTCAACTTCAGATACAATCCAGATACGCTCCAGACACGGTTTCCATTCTGTCACTCATTCGGAATTTATCCCCCAGCCCAGAGATGCTCCATGCACATATGTTTCTCTATCGCCCATTCAGAATTCAGATACAATACAGATACACTCCAGGCACGACAGTCATTCTGATATTCATTCAAAGATCAAATACAGTTACAGCTCAGATATGCTCCAGACACGGACGCCATTCTTTCGCTCACACAGACTCAGTCTCCAGATACAGTTCAAATGCATTTCAGACACAGATACCATTTTAATGCTCATTCTTCTGACATACCACATTGAAATTCAACAAACATTCTTGGATGGAATCTTTAAGCCCATCTCCAGCAAGATTCTACCATCTCTAAATGGCATCTTTAAGCCCATTTCCTCAGCTATATTTTGACGAGTGCAAATTTACGGGCACTCTAGTGTCCAATCCTCTTTTACCTTCGAGTCGTGAAAGGCAAACTTGCCAATCTAACTCTTCAGGTTCAAGAAGATTGAACAAGGGCAACTGTTGTACCCCAAAATTTTCCCTCTCATTTCATCAACATTTCTCATCACAAGACTCTTGGAACTCAAGATCAAGCTAGGGTTTGCTCTACTCAAGATACCTCCTTGCACTATTGACCTTAATTAGGGTTTGAGTTTGCACAGTGATGTTTTGACCTACAATGCCCAAAGTGACTTTCATACTTCATATTGGACTCACAAGTTTGTCCATACCAAGTTTCAAGCCTTGATTCAAATTTTTGCCCAATCAATTGGACAGTTGACCTAGAAATCAACTGTATTGGGGAAAAAGTCAACTGTGGCCAATTGACAGTCAAACCTCATGAAATTTGACCCACATCAACATTATGAACCCATATGAACCATTTGATCAAGTTTGGATCACAATTCCATAAGAAATTTGACCAGATCACCAAAAGGGCAAAATGGTCATTTTTAGGGTTTTGACTGTACAAAGGCAATTTTTGACTATTTGACCTAGCCAATGGCAAATCAAGCTCAACCATGGACTCAAGGACTCAATGACATTGTCTTGACCCATTCAACAAGTTCAAAAGATCACAAATGCATATGATTGACAGATGAATTTTTCAGTCAACTGATCAAAATTTAACTGTATACTGAAAAGTCAAACTTTGACTTTTTGGTCAAAATCAAGTGCCAAGGGTCATTTTTCATCAAGACATGTCAAATTATGAAATTTTTTCATCAAGGAACCCAAAAATGCAAATTAGGGTTTAAAATGGAAAAATTTTCATAACTTAGAAATTTTCGAAGTTATAAAATTTTCTTATTTTTTCCTAACTTTGTCCCATTTTTTCACCAAGATGCAAATGGATTCAAACAATCCTTACAACATGAAAGTTGTAGTCCATCACAAAGTCTACAACTTTGATTCACAAAGTTTTCTAAAAAGAAGCTTGTATCTCAAGTTATGATTTTTGGAACAAGGGTACCTATAACTTTTAACTTAGAGAAATTTTGCCCAAGTTTAGGCAGGATTTTGACCCATCTTCTTGGCCATTTTTCACATAGTTCCACTTGGAGTCTTAAGTTGAATTTCAAATATGGGTTATAGTACATATTGGAAGATTTCCAAATTGTCCAAGAACTCTTCAAACACCTTTGTGGTTAGGGATAATCGAATGCTTGAAGTTGGCAAAAATTCACTTTGCAACCATGGCCAATACATGTTCATACCAAGTTGCAAATTTGACCAGGCTAGCATAGTTCACAATTACAGGCCTCTAAACAAGTTTGTACTCCATAATTTAATGCAAATCCATTGAGACAATGCATTGTCTTGGTCATTAGGGTATTGTACACAAGTTTAATCCCTAAATGGTAAAAGGTACATTGCCATTTTTGAAAAGATATGTTTTATGTCAAACCATGATCTTTGAAGCATGGGGCCATATCTCTGAAGCCAAATCAAATCCACAAATTTCAAGTATTAAGGATATTGTATGCAGCATAATACATGACTGGTGCAGGCCTGTAGGAACAAGTTACACATTCTTGCTTCACAAAGAAGATTTTTGTCCAAATCCTCCCAACTCAAAAACCAGCCATAGTCAGTTTACACAAACATTGCAAACAAGTTTTGCATATCCTCACAAGTCAGAAGCACGAGCCTTTCACCCCTAAAGCACCCTCATACTCCAAAACCTCATTTTCTTGCAAAGCAGGGCCAGTTCTGCATTTTGCAAGCCACCATCAAATTCCCTCGTGTGTTTTGTCCAAAGCTACTTCAAACACGTTCCAACCAACATACCTGAGCTATCCAGACCACTCACAAGTTGTTGTAACTCCATTAACACACATTTCCATTTTTATTTGGAAGCTTTGCAGGTTGAGTTCTGTAGCACGATTCAGGCCACTTCAAAACAAACTAAGCATTGGGAAAGCTTCAGCGGACATCAGGCAAGCTCAAAAGAACCTCAAACACCCTTGAAAGTTGTTGCATTGTCCAGCTCGAACTCAACTGAAACAGGTATTTCATGAACTTCTATCTCTCTATTTAGGAATAGTTAGACTTAGGTTTGTGAATGAAAGATGTTGTATTCATAACCCTGAAACCATACATGTGCTTAGTTTTCATTTATATTAATCGTGCTAGGAGAATTTCATCCATGAACTTTCTGAAAAAACTAGGTTAGAAATTAGGGTTAGAGAAATTCTCTCTGGTCTTTGAGAGTTAGCTTAAGTTTTTTATATGGTTAGATTCGTTGTTTGATGCTCTATAACTTTAATGTTTTGAGTTTTGTCAAAGGATCACTAAAACAGGAGATACAAGTTTGTGTGGAAAACGCGCGTTTTTTCAAACTTCTGGAGGTTGAAGATGAAGTCTGGGTTAGGCCTGGATTTCTTTGCTTTTGACACCCCCAGTTCACTTTCAGCACCCCCTGGCCCATTGCTTTGTATTTTCATTATTTTTGCATTTTTATTTTTTCTCTGACTTTGATATTTTATTTTCAAGTATAAAAAATATTCTAAAAATATTTTCACATTTTTTTTCATTTATTAGATATTTTATTTTAATTTTTCCTAATGTAAACATGTTTAAATACTTTATATTCTTTTGTTAAAACTTAAAGATAATGTAAAAATATATGTTTATTTTCATTTATTATTTTATACACATTTGAAAATATCTCCTTGAAATATATACATTTTTTGTAAATAAATTATTTTATTTTTTATACACTTAATATATTTAATATATATTTATATACATATATACTTTATTTTATTAAAAGTATAGAATAAAAAAAACACAATACATTTTATTTTATTAACATTTTATAATAAAAAATACTTTTTTTTTGGATACATTTCATTTTTTTGTAAATATTGATACATTTTTGTACATAAGAAATACATTATATTTATTTTCCTAAGAAATTAGGGTTTTTGCCCTAAACACAAAAGTAATTAAAATTGACTTTTTATTTATTTACATTTCACATTAAAAATACTTTTTACATACATAAAAAACTTTTTTTTTACATAATACATTTTATTTAATAATTATTTATTGTATTTATTTAAATATTGTACATTTAATTGTTATGCCTTACACATTCAATTTGGTTGTAATAATTTAGAATTTAATTTCTTGTCTAAATAATCCCCGATTCAAAATTGTACCCCCTCCCTATATCATGCTGTAATAGTGTAGAATTTAAATTCTCGCACCTTTAAATGCTTTCAATTATGCCATGATTAGACTTAGGGTTTGTATGCAAAAAATCAAATTAACAAATAGTTTGACCTAATCCAAGATAAAAATGCATGAAAAACAAACACAATGCACACTTGCACCCCTAGGGTTATAATCCACTTGTTGCCTTCAAAAATGGGCCATGATATGCATGTCAAGTACTTTGGCAAAAAAAAAATAAAACAAAGATCATAGTCCCTCGATGACGCTATTTGAGTTGCCTAAACAAAATGATCAAGTCACTCAAGAAAATTGCCAAAAATACTTGACACAATTGCTATCATGGTCTATACGATGACCTGCGCCTGTCCCGTTTAACATCCTAACACAAGGTTGTTCACCAAATACAATGGTGAAACAACACTGTTAAAAGGGTTAAAAACATAAGAAAGATCTTTGAGTAAAATAGGGTAGACAACTCTTAGTTACTTGATCAAAACTTGCAAAAACATCCTTGTTATCTTCAAAACACACTTCACAACACAAATTTCAAAACCCTACTTTCAAAACATTGAAAACTTTTCAAAAGACAAAAACACCTTTGTATACATTCAAACAAGAATCATTACAAAGGTTGCCACAACGATGGCCTCTTTTCAAAACATCTTTCAAAACCACACACAAAGCACCATTTCAAACAATTGAAGAGCACCATTTCAAACAATTGAAAAGCAAAGCAAGTGATCTAAGCAAGTAACTAAGATCCCATGGATAACCATGGATAGAAAGGGTGTTAATACCTTCCCTTTCTATAATCTACTCCCCGAACCCAAGAAAACATCTCAAAGGTCTTTCCTGTGCTTTTTGACCTTTCCTTAGGATAAAATAAAAAGTCAGTGGCGACTCTTGCTAAACCGAAACATTTGCAAACACAAACGCAAAATCTCAAGTCAGTTCTCCCACCGTATCACAGTATGGACTGAAGCAAGCGCCCAGAGCTTGGAATTTGAAGATTGATTCGTTTTTCAAGGAACAAGGGTTTCAGAAGTGTGAGATGGAGTATGGTGTTTATGTTCAGCATACTTCAGAAGGTAATATAATTTTGGTTTGTTTGTATGTTGATGACATATTACTCACAGGAAGTTCTGAACAAAAAATAGCTGAGTTCAAGAAAGTTTTGATGAATGCGTTTGAGATGACAGATCTTGAAAAAATGAGTTTCTTTCTAGGGATGAAATTTATATACTCTGAGAAAGGAATTATTTTACATCAGAAGAAGTATGAACTAGAGCTTCTGAAGAGACTTGAGCTAGCAAATTGCAAGGTTGCTATCACACCTGCTGATACGAATCAGAAGTTGGACTCTGATTCTGATGGAGATGATGTGGATGCTACAACCTTCAAACAGATGGTTGGTTCTCTGAGGTATTTGTGTAATACCAGACTTGATATTTTCTATGCAGTTGGAATGGTCAGCAGATACATGAGCAAACCAAAGTGGTCTCATTACCAAGCTGTTGTCAGGATTCTGAGGTATGTAAAAGGAACTCTGAAATATGGAGTGTTATTTCCTTCTGGAGGAAAGATCAAATCAGAACTTCTGAGTTATTCTGATTCTGATTGGTGTGGAGATAGAGTTGACAGAAGAAGTACTTCTGGGTACTTGTTCAAGTTTATGGGAGGTCCAATTTCTTGGAGTTCCAAGAAACAGCCTGTTGTGGCTTTGTCAACATGTGAAGTTGAATACATTGCAGGCGCTGTAGCTGCTTGTCAAGCAGTTTGGCTTCTGAATCTGCTGCATGATCTGAAGGTTGAAGTTGAGGAACCTCTGAAGCTGATGATTGACAATAAGTCTGCAATTAATCTTGCAAAGAATCTAGTGCTACATGGAAGAAGCAAACACATTGAGACGAAGTATCACTTTCTCAGAAGTCAAGTGCAGAAAGGAGTGTTAGAAGTTCTGCACTGTAGCACTCAGAAGAAGTTGTCAGATGTTCTGACAAAGGCGATAAAAACAGACCAATTTCTTCGCTTGAGAGATGAAATTGGTGTTGTTAACTTATGATATGTTACTAAATTACGGGATGGTATTAGAGGGTAATTTAGTATTTGTCATTTGTTGGATATTTGTCATTAGGCCCTATGTGGAATTCTTATCTTTACTATTTTTGTGTATAAATAGGTGTACTAGGTTTACATTTAATATAATCAATTTCCTTCAATCATTTATGGCAGCTTTTAGCATTTATTCCTTTTCTCTCTTCTTCCTTAATTTCATCACCTTGCACTAACAACTAAAGGAAATAAATATTGAATATTTATATGAGAATGTAAATCATACTTAAAATGGTGAGCTAACTCTCCTTTTTATATGAGACTTTGTTGGCAATTGAAATATGAAAATGATTGTGAAATGCATATGACTGCATGATAGATTTGGCGATGAAGAATGGGTTTCCGGATGGAGTAGGGTAAGACAACTTGATAATTTACTTTTTATTTTCATTATGTTTCACGCATTTCTAATATTGGGTTTCAAATTCTATTGGATCTTGGTGACCGAACCATAATAGCTTCTCTCAAACCCTTGTCTTCTACCATGAAGGGTAAGGGTTTTGTAGTAACTATCTTAGTGTATCCATAAATGTCGTCACAGGATATGTCTAATGAGACGTCGATGCTCTCAGAAAGAGACGATTTTATGATAACACTCATGTCGAGCACTATAAGAGGCAAATGATGATGGAGACACGCTTTTTATCCTCGTTAGTCGTCCACATGATTACATTAGAGATGTTAGAGTGTCAATTCAATAGTCATAAGGAAATCCCAACCTTGATAATGGGGAATGATCGTACGACCTTTAATCATTTAGAGATATATACTAGGTTTTCGAAGGACTTTACCCTTTTTGCTAACTGCTTATTGACTTTTTCGATAATCTTTTTCCTTTTCTTTCTTTTTTCCGGGGGTTCTCTTTGTGTAGATGTTGACCTGTTGTTTGAGAAATTCTCCTTGTCAGTTTAATTTTCACGTGTTCCACTTCATATTCGATTTTTTGGGATTTGGCGTCTATGGCTATTGCGTCCAACGCCGCCTCAAAGGTTCGACCTATAATAATATTGTAAATACTTTTGCACTAAACGACCAAGAGATGGGGGTCAACTATTCTAGTATTTCTTCCTTCCCCAAGGGTAATCATAATCTCAATGTATCCCCATGGGTGGGTTACAATGTCGTTGAAGGCTTGCGAATCTGACCCCTAAAACAAAAATGTCCTCTCTTTCTTCAATCCCATTTTTCAAAGAGATTGGTATACATATATATCAAGAATTACTGCCATAAAATCAAAACTCGATACAAATTAAAGTTGGTTGTGATTGCCGTTATTACCAAAGGTAATATCTTATTTGATATTACTCCCACCTTCTCATTGTCCCAAAATTCGAGGATCGACCTTTTTGGATTGGTGAATGAGGTGTTTCCTTCCTTTTTATTATAATTATTAACTCAAAAATATTCCTCTTTATTTTTCCTTTGGATTTCCTGGAATCCTTTTATGCTGCTCGTCCAGAATCAAGAATCTCTAATCCTCGGATACCTCTATTGGTCAACAGTTTCTCCTCATAGTTAATGTAGGACAGGGCCCTAGTCAGCAGGTCTTTTAGGTTATGGGCTTATTTGCGCCCCAACTTCTGTAGAAATGTGTTTTCAGGTCTGCGTCCCTTCTAAAAAATCCAATACTTGAGACTTTCATCAGTTCCCCTACAACTACTGCTGCCATGGTGAATCGACAAACATACGTGCGTAGAGTTTCCTTTTTACCTTGGGTTACTCCGCTAAGGGCAACCATAGTTATCGATTTCCATTTCCTAGAATTATAATGGACGGTAAAATTTTCGTAAAACTTGGACCATGAATCTATGCTCTCGTTAGGGAAGGATTTGAACCAGTCACGAGCTGACACAGTTAAAGTAAGTGCAAAGAGTTTTCACTTTACGACTCTGTCTGCATGGTAATAGTATAACAAACCGTCTATGTGTTTGACGTGCTCTTTGGGATCTCTGTTTCCATTGTAATCTTGAAATTTTGTAGGTTTTGGATCCTAGAATCTTTCTCTCTAAGATACAAACAATCATGGGATTATTTTTCTTTGGTTGAGCTGAAGTAACTTATTCTTTTCCTTCCCTTCTCGCTGGCTGACGGGCTCCTGAAGGGGTGTGGTTACATATACTCCCTTCAGTGATGGGTGAAGGTGTATGCTTCATATTTCCATGGTGGAATGGATATTTCTGGACCTCCTCTAGGTCTTATCTTGATCCTATGAATTTCTACAAGACTGCTTCCTGGGTGGTGTTGTTCTTTAGGGAGGTATTATGCATGTTCTCCTCTATTCGAGTGAGTCTGTCGGTAATAGCTTAGGATTTTTGTTACTGAATCAATATGAAATTTCCTTTAAAATAATCATGAGCTGTTTCAGACCTAGATTGACCTATAAGAGCATGAAAATGGGAAGTGTTTCATGCTCGGTGGCCATGAGAGGTGCTTTTGGCCTTTCGGTTATCACAATGAGTGGGGAAAACTAAGAATCTCCTTGGACCATATTTGGTTGTGCATGATTTGGCTATGGAGCAAGAGTAGTAGATGGAGGATGATTTTCTATTGCATCAACGACTTGTCGTTGGACGGCAGGACGAGTAGCTTTTGATACTTGTTGATTTTGGCAAGACGAATTCAGTTGCAAATTTGGTGAGATTAACTTTGAGATGTAGATTTATGCTTTGGTTGAAGGAGACCTGGATCTAAGATCAATGGATCTAGATAATTGTAGGAATTCGACATTGCTTCTAAATATGAAGCCAATGTTCTATTTGAGAACATAATGATGATCGAAGAGATAAAATTGATTGATGCGTTTTGATGGAACTAGGTTTTGATGCGATGGATGAGGCTAACCTATAAAGTTATCACTTCAACGCTCAAGTTAGTGAAGAAAATGCATAATGAAATTTCAAATGGGAGTGTAAATAATTCATAAAATTACTCTAATTCTCCTTTTTATAGGAGAGTTTGTTGGTAATTGAAATATAAAAGTGAGTGTGAAATGCAGAAAGTTGTAGGATATATCTGGTGGTGCATAATGGTTTTCCAAATGGGGTAGCATGAGACAGTTTGACATTGTACTTTTTGTTTTCATCATGTTTCTCACTCTTCTAATATTGAGCTTTACGTTCTATTGGGCCTTGGCGAATAGCCCACAACACATTCCAATTTTAATATGTAAGAAAATGTAGTAAAAGGAAATTGCTTTGACATATAAACTCAAATATGTATTACATGTTTATTACAAATGCAAAGATTTTATTGAAAAAAATTTTTTTTGTTCTTTCTCTTCGTTTCTTTCTTCAATCTAGTCACAACCCCTTATTTTCTC
This sequence comes from Vicia faba, assembly GCA_948472305.1. Classification (NCBI taxonomy): domain Eukaryota; kingdom Viridiplantae; phylum Streptophyta; class Magnoliopsida; order Fabales; family Fabaceae; genus Vicia; species Vicia faba. Next base: position 1,050,613,482 of record OX451735.1, read on the forward strand.
CGCCAAAATCCAAACTTTTAATCATCATGTAGCCTTATTTTTTAATGGTGCATTGAGTTCCTTCCTATGTACCATTCTTTTAATTTGTTGAATTTTTCCTCCATTGTGCCTATATGGTGCCGCCACACGGCTCTGAGGTTGATTCTTCAATGATATTGATTTTAGTTGGTTTTTCACTATGCACTGTTAGACAGTATTTGGAAAAGTTTGTTGGTCGTTGTTGTTTCTGTTTATAGGTTGATCTCTAATGGACTATTGGTCTCCGTTCTACTCATTTCTGTTAGGGTGGTTCTCGAGTGGACTGTTTCGTCCTTATTCTAGTGTTGGTTGGTGGTAGAAGTGTTTGTGGGCCAGTTTAGTTCGGTTTCAAGAGAATCTTATGCCCAAACCGATAAAAATTATATTGATTGATTTGGATTGGATTTGCACATTTTTTGAAAAAAAACCCAAATCGAACCAAACCGAAAAATAATGGGTTGGTTTGGGTTGGATTGATCGGATACATTAGAAACAAATACGTATTTTTTTTTTAAATATTTAATTTACATCAACTAATTTCTATAATAATATAAACTCCTTAATTTCTCACTACTACAAAAAGTACTTTTAACCTCAGACGCGAAATTTATTTTACATTGGATAAAGAAGAGAGGTAGCAAAGGTCATCACGATAAGTCACTACTTATCACATCGGTGGAATAACAACCAAGAGTTAAAGTTACACACACATGAGTTTGAATCTCAGCAGCTTCATTTTTAGTATTTTCAAAATTAATGTATCTTATATCTCGGTTTAGCTAGGAAATTAGCTAGGAAATCTAAAAAACTCTATCATATCTTGTTACTTCATCAGTAACTGATGTGCTGGAAATAATCTCTTCTTTTAACCTTCAGACTTTACTTTTAAAAGAAATATTTGATTTTTCTAAAACAAATCATTTTCATTTAAATCAGAAAAGTTTTGCTCATTCTTAGTAGAGTTCTCAGAAGTAACTACAAAATTCTTTTTCAGAGTTTTGTGTTTACTTAGAAGAAGTTGATATTTTCTCATCATTTCAGATATACAAGATTCAAGTTTAAAACTAGATAGAGAAGCAATTACCTCTGCTTCATCGTCAGGGTATGACTCATCATCAACTGTCAACTCACATTGAGATAACTTTATTTATGATTGTATTGGCCATGAGTGCCACATTAACATGTTCTTCATCAGATTCTTCCTCTTGTGATTCTGAATCATCCCATATTGACATGAGACCCTTCTTTTCTTTGAAGACCTTCTTGGGCTTCTTGCCTTTTCTAAGCTTTGGGCATTCATTCTGGTAATTTCTAGGCTCTTTACACTCAGAACACATAACTTCTTTTCCAAAAGCTTTCTTCTGACTAGATGTAGATTCAAATCTACCATTTGTTTTTCTTGATCCTCTGAACTTGCCCTGTCTATGTTTCCATATCAGGCTTATCCTTCTGGATATTAGAGAGGGTTCACCTTCATCTGAATCTTCTTCAGATCCTTCTGATTCTTCTTCATCTTGAAAAGCCTTTGTCTTTCCAGACTTAGACTTCAGAGCCACAAATTTAATTCTTTTCTGAGGTTTATCTTCTTCAAACTCAGTCTCATAACTTCTTAAAGAACTGATTAGCTCCTTAAGACTAGTATTGTTCAGATCCTTGGATAACTTCAAACCATTGGTCTCCATTTCTTAGGCAGACTTCTGATAATTTTCTTAACATGATCTACAGTAGAATATCCTTTTTTCAGAACCTTGAGTCCTGCAATAGGCGTATGTAATCTTGAAAACATAGTTTCCACGTATTCATCATCTTCCATTTTGAAGGCTTTATATTTCTGGATTAGGGCCAGAGCCTTTATCTCCTTAACTTGAGCGTTGCCTTCATGAGTCATCTGAAAAGAATAAAAAGTGAACTTTGCAGTCTATCTATTTATGATCTTCTCATACTCATTGTAGGAAATAACACTCAACAAAATTATTATCGCTTTGTAGTGATTTATGTGAATCTTTTTCTGAGCATCTGTCATTGCACTTCTTGTAATCTTTAGACCTTTATCATCTAATAGGTGAATGTAGCCATCAACTACCAAATCCCATAGATCCAAGTCATATATCAGAAAATAACTTTCAATTTTGTCCTTCCAAAAGTCAAACTTTTCTCACTCAAACATAGGAGGTTTAAAACTATAATGGTCTCTATCATTATATCCTGTTAGGGATTAAAGCGTACAACTATATCTCATTGGATCACTTACAACAAGCTTTGTTACCAAATCCAGGTTCAAATGGTACAGATCAATTCAATCAACTTCTTCCGACATCAAGGGACGATATGCTCGAAGACAAAGGGGCAATAGCAGAGTTGAAACACGTCGATATTATTTTCACATAGCTATATGTTTTCACTTTGTAATCTTTTTTCATTTTCGCGGTGATTTCCTCTTACTAGGATTTTTGTCTCTTTATACAAAATCGTCTCTTTATGGACAAACTATCAATACAAATACACCCTAAAATTCTAACTTTTTTAAAGTTTTTTGTTTTGTTTGCAAAAAATGGCCAATGACTAAAATTGAATGAACATATGTATATGAACACGATTAAATGTTAACAAATATATGCATAAGAAAAGGAATAAGCATTTACTCAAGACTCTAGAAGTTAGAACGACATTCAATATGTCCACAAATCCGAACAGAGCCACTTCCATAAGATTATCCCCACAGAGTAATCGTCACAAATTCACCTTCGATGAAGATACATTCTCCGCAATTTCCCCGAAAGATGGCACATAGATGAATATGATGTTTTTTTCCTGACAATATCACCAACCTTCGGAGTTCCAATCAGTAGAGTTCATGGAAGTTCTCTTCCATAGTTGAGTTTATTCCTCCAAAACTGCAAAACCCCGTGCAGATTTCCTCCATCCCGCAGAGCTCATTTCCTTAGCAAGGTTGTTTCCTCAGCAGAGTATTTCTCTGTCAACATGGTTTATTTCCCCAATTGATTACAATCTCCCTAGCTTGAGTCTATTCCTTAGGTTGCTATGAATCACCGGCAAAATTCCTTTCCCCAGTGAAGTCGCTATTATCCCTAGAAAGTTGCTACAGAACCTGGAACCTGACCAGATATCAGTCAACTTTATCCTACCCGGATGAGTTGGAAGGTTATCCATCTCTTTTATCCCCAGTCAGGGTATATAAGAATTAAATTCCCCAGACGAGTCAGAAGGTTATCCATCTCTTTTATCCCCAGTCAGGGTATATAAGAATTAAACTCCCCAGTAGAGCGATGAACGACTAATGTTCCTAAACTCTTCTCCCCAAACAGAAGTTAACATTTCCCAGCGGAATTTCCTCAAACACTAAGCAGGAATCCCCAACAAAAGCATTCCAGACAAGGTTGAAGATTACAAATGTTCTTCATTCCCAACACCAGTCAGGGATTCATTTTCCCCAGCAAGATGTCATACGAAACTTTTGATACACTTCAACAACATTTTGCATCATTTACCAATATCATAACATATGCATAAGAAACGCATATAGTACAGTCTCATTTATTTTGAGAAAATCATTACGCAATGCATTTCATACATCATGATGTTGCATACAACTAACTCTTTACCTTTTCAGGAAAGATCAATCAACAGACAAACATCATCAACTACTTATATGACCTGACAATCTTCTCAAAGGCTACATCTGACAAAGGGCTATTTGAGAAATTTCCTCAGAGGTTCATTCCCAAAAAGACCTCTTCTGGATCAGATTAAATTGAGTGTAGATTTATTCTGATACTTCTCCCAGTTAAAGACAGGCGTAGACATCTTCTGGCTTAGATTAAAGCAAGCGTAGATTTATTCTGATACTTCTTCCAGTAGACATCTTATGGCTCATATTAGATTGACCATAGATTTATTCTAATACTTCTTCCAGTAGACATTTTCTGGCTCAGATTAAATCGACCGTATATTTATTCTGATACTTCTCCCAGTTAAAGACGAACGCAAACATCTTCTGGCTCATAATAAATCGACCATAGATTTATTCTGATACTTATTCTAGTAGACATTTTATGGCTTAGATTAAATCGACCGTAGATATATTCTGATACTTCCCCCCCAGTTTAAAGATGGACACAGACATCTTCTGGCTCAACTTTAAATCGACCATAGATTTATTCTGATACTTTTTCCAATAGACATTTTCTGGCTCAGATTAAATCGACCGTAGGTTTATTCTGATACTTCTCACAGTTAAAGGCAGACACATACATCTTCTGGCTCAGATTAAATCAAGCGTTAGATTTATTTTGATACTTCTTCCAGTACACATTTCCTGGCTCAAATTAAATTGAGCGAAGATTTATTCTGATACTTTTTCCACTTGAAGTCGGGCGTAGACTTAGTCTAATCTCTATCAATGGTTTACTTTGGATGGAATCTATAAGCCCGTCTCTGATAGATATCCATCACCTCTCTAAATGGCATCTTTAAGCTCATTTATGGTATAATCAACCAACGACGTTACTTCGTACACTGACGAGTGCAAATTTCTGGGCACTTAGGTGTTCAATCATCTTCTACCTTCAAGTCACAAATGGAAAACATGCCAATATAACTCTCTAGGTTTAAGAAGATTGAACAAGGGCAGTTATTGTACCCCAAAACTTTCCCTCTCATTTTATTCTAAACATGCTCACAAAGACCTAAAATGCTCAAAGCCACTCAAGAGTTCACTGGTCAAACCCCCTCCTAAGCAAGGGTCTTCAACTAGGGTTTGGTGCTTCTTAAAGAAGATTGGGTTGAAAGGGTCTCAAATTAATTGCATGGTTCATCATAGGTCCTCAATAATGCTTATGTCATGTTTCAAGTCTTGCATCACATGTTTGCTCAGTCAATGGCTCAGAAAATTAAAAGTCAACTGTATTGGGTAAAAAGTCAACTATGGTCAATATACAGTCAAACTTCAAGATTTTTTGTCATCTTCAACATTTTAAGGTAACATTCATCATTTGATCAAGGTTTGATCATGATTCCTCAAGGAAAGCCCTTAAATCATCAAAGGTCAAAAAAATTGCCAAATTAGGGTTTTGATTAAAGATGATTAATCATTGACTTTTGGCCTAGTGCATGACCTAATGGTTTAAAGCATGATCCCAAGGGCTAAAATACAACATATTGACCTAATTACATGGCTCAAGACATTTCCAAATATACAAGTGATTGTTAGTTTAAAAATTGAATCAATTGATGAAAAGTCAACAGTCACACAAAAGTTAAACTTTGACTCTTTTTTTGTCAACATTGGAATTCAAAAATCAAGAATCATCAAAACATTCAAAACTATCAAACTTTGTCATCAAGAATCAAGAGAATCAAGAAAGTCAACAAAAGTCAAAATTAAAGATTTTCAAACACTTAGAAAGTGAATAACCCTAACTTCACAAGCAAGTTTCCTCAAGATACAAGTTGATTCAAGGAAAACTTTTAACATGAAAGTTGTAGGGATCTATGAATTCTATAACTTTGTTAATGTGGGGATGATCCTAAAAACGTGCCCGGATTAAGAGATATGGGCCGATGAAGTTCTGATACTTTTTATCTAACACTTAGAAAAAATTTCAACAAGTTTTGATCAGTTTTTCATCTCAACTTCTTGGCCAATTTTCACCAATTTCTCTGTTGATTTAGCCAAAGTGGTCAACATGAAATTTGAATATCATGTTTCAAGCTTCCCAAAATGTCCAAGAGCATGAAAAGAACATACTTGAGCTGAGAGATTTAAAAAGATGAAGTTGGCATTCCATTCTTGAATTATAGGTCATTTTTATGATAAAATCATAACCAAATCTCACACCATGCTATACAATACCACTTTTTAGTCACCTAAACCTCTAAATCTATCCATAATAAGAAAATTACACAAACATTTGAACCATTACACAAGGATTAAAAGCTTTGTCCAATCCATCATTCCATTAAAGGCACAAAGTTAACACTTCCATTTTGAAAAAGAAAGATTTAAACCAAAGTCAATGCATTGAGCTCCTCATTTGTTTCCTCTGATCACACTCCATTATAAAGTGAATAAGCAACTTCCCTGTACCCAACAAACTTCAGAACATACTTGTACTTGATCCTTGAAACCACCATTTTCACCATAACTTGATGTTTCACTTCCAACCAAGCCATAACTTGACATCTTCAGATTGCAACTAACTAAAACATTCTAACCTTTACCTAAAAATACAGAGTTCATTTTCAACCCAAGGGACGATGAGAGAAGCCCTCAAACCCTCTCAAAATCTCCCACACCAGAATTTGTCCTAAAACACCATTGTTGAAACTTCTTCAAGCCTCGAACTTCCATTTCTCATTTTACTCGTGCCTTTTCCTTTTTCATCATTCAAACAACTTAGATACATCATATAGAAGTTATCTAAACACCTGAACAACTTATGGAACATCTCCATCATCATCATCTAAACCTCACTTTCACTATTTGCAACTTGATTTGGTTGGAAAGTTTCAGAGGGTTCTAAGGAAAGTTGAGCATATCATTAGCTTCATGGGAGTTCAAAGAAGCTTTTTGCACCATTACATTATCTCTGGGAGTGGTGGAACGAGTTCTCAGTTTTGCTTCAAGAGGTAAGTTTTCTTGAATTTCTAAAGTCCATATACACGCATCATTTGCTTTCAATTTCAAAAGATAGAATGTAGATATCATGTCTATGAATCTAACCATGCCTTTAAATTTCATTTTTATTATTTGTATGATGAGAATTTCAGAACTGAATTTCGTTAGGGTTTACTTGGTACAAGTAAAATTCGTTTCAGTCTTTAACTTATTGCTTTAAAAACTTATATGGTTGAATTCGTGATTTAAAATCAAGCAAGTTTGGTTTTAAAAGTTTTCAATTTGATTGAGAAAAGAAGATTTTCAAAATAAACAATGGTGTTTTTGTTGTCTGGCGCGAGGAAGAAGAAGAAGTGGGAATTCCATTTTTGAAAATTAAGTTTTTAATATATTTACTGAGGGGTGTTTCATAAACAATGGTGTTTTTTCCCCACATATTTTTCATTGCAGATTCCGTACAAGCAAGTCCATAGCGCGCATGGTGTACCTAATATCTTGACCATCAGATCTCAAGATTCCAGATCCAACACTCTAGACAGCCAGGACCACGGAGTACCTCCTAAGATCACCCTCACTGGATCCAGCGCAGACCTGGGCCTTGTCAAGATTGAACAGGGGTAGTTGTTGTACCCCGAAAATAGCCATCTCATTTTCTTCAAGACATTCTCCTAGGGTTCTCAAATGCTCAAGGTTGCTCAAGAATTGATCAGACAAATTCTCCTTCTAAGCAAAGGGTCCACAACTAGGGTTTCATATTTCATAAGTAAATTTGGGTCTCTAAAGTCTAAAATAGAATTAATGGTCTCTTATATGTCTGCAAGAATTCCCATACCAAGTTTCATGCCTTGCATCACAAGTTTGCTCAGTTAATGGCTCAGATGACTGAAAATTGGCTGTATTGAACAAAAAGTTAACTATGGTCAACATACAGTCAAACTTCAAGATTTTTGGTCAACATTAACATTGTGAACTCACATTCATCATTTGATAAAGGGTTGATCATGATTCTTCAAGGAAAATTCTCAAACCATAAAGAGTCAAAAGTAGCCAAATTAGGGTTTCCCTTAGGAGAAGTCAACTGAACTTTGACCAAGCATAACTTTCACATGCTTCATCATTTTTCCCCAACCAAATTTCATTTTGAAGAAAATTAAATTCTCTACAACTTAGTCTCTCTAAGCTCAAGTCCAAAATATGCTTCATTTGAGAGATATGGGTCAATACATTATAAGTCATTTCAAAAGTCAACAAAAGACACTTTTTGTCAAGGAAATTTACATCAAAATAAATTCTCTAAATGCAAAAATAGTTTTAAAAAAAGTGATTGTAAAGGACATCTTGAGCTTTCTAAAAAGTTCTAGATCACCTTCAAAAGATAAAAATTGAGAGAGTTATGACCAGTGCAAGTTGGAAAATATTGAGCAAATACATGAAGTTCTAATTGAGCAAACTTGATATTTTGGGCTATTTGGCCATTATTTAAGAATCCAAGCGTGTATTACACTCCTTATGCACCTTAAATATTGTTCATGTACCCTTTGTCTATTTTATTTTAATTATTTTTTATTTATTCATTATTAATTAAAAAATAAATAGGATAAAATACAAGGCTTCTTACACAAAGTCCAAGCCCATTTCATCTTTGACCTAATTCATGCTATATAATCTCCATCATTCATACACAAAGGACACGAAACCTTATCTCAAGTAACTTGTCCAAAAATCTCAATTTTTTCAAGAACTCTAAAAAACTTGAAACCCTATTCATAGTCCCTTTCACTACAAACTAGCCACTTCATTCACTCTCAGCAATCATACATAGTAAGAATGGATCAAGTTTGATGGTCCAAAGCTCGCGAAACTCACATGCATTCATCTCCGATTCCATGATCTTTACAAAAGTCATACTTTGATTTTTGTTTTGCTTTAAGTCATACTAATGCCATTAATACGTTTCTGAGATGTGTTTGTACTGGTTTGGATCTTCATAAGGATCCCATTCAATCTTAATCGTGATATGCCATGTTTGCAACAATCCACATCGTTTTCGTTATACCTCTCAAACCAGGCCGTTTCAGTCTAAAATAACCATCCTATTGAACTCGCATCCCTCGATTTAGGGGGTAGGGTACTTTTGGCCTTCTAATGGTTGTTATTTTGCAGGGACAAATAATTGATTCACTGGAGAAGAAGACAACCGGAGCTAGGGCTCCAGCGTCTCTCCGGTCTATGCCTTTTTTCTAAATATTTTTTTATTTTGTTTCAATTAAATTAATGGATGTATTACCGCCCAAGCAGTTGAAGCGCACGCTAAGGACTTACTATGCCAAGGCGTGGGTTCGATCCCAGCCTTTTGGAATTTTTATATTTTCTGATATTTATTGTTTTGCAGATGATAAAATATGTTGGTTGCCTTCCCTTAACACCAAGGGGCGCTTGGCCTAATGGTGAACGTGTTATTTTAGTTGGCTGAGGGTGTGGGTTCAACATCCACCGCTACCTTTTTGGTTTATTTTCCTCCAAATTCTCTTTTCTTCTTACTCTTTCTCTTATTTTCCTATTTTTACAAAACCTTTTTCAAAACCTTTTTTTTATATAAACCCTAAATAGTTTTAGGTTTTGATTTAATCAACGCTAATTAATTTTTTAGTTTTTATTTAATCAATTAATTTAGTTTTTTAGGTTTTTTCATTAAACCTTCTTTTTAATTAAAATAAATTTAGGGTTTGTTTAACTTAATTAATCAATTTCTTTTGTAAGTAAAATTAATTAGATTATTAGGTTAATCATCAAATCTTTTCTATAAAAAATCACCAAAGCAATTTCCTTTCCCTTTTCTTTTTTTTACCGCTTCACGTGTTTTATGAATTTTGCATTTTTCCGATTATGTAATTGTGCATGGTTTGTAATAGATAATTAGGGTTTTTACTTTTCCCGTATTTTTTATTATTTGTACCCCATTCTCGAAGCCCTGTAATAGCGTAGAATTTTACTTTTCCACACTTATATTTTATGCTTCGTATACATTACTGTTAGCTTAATAGGATTGTATGGCAAGATTAAAAGTAAATCATAGCAAACCCTAATAAAAGATTAAAAATAACTGAAACACAAATAATTTGCACATGCGCACCTCTAAGGTAACCTCCATTGTTTCCTTTGATAAAAATAGTCATGTCCCTCGAACGTGGGGACACTTTAGCATTGTCCCTCTTATACAAAAGATCATAGTCCATCGATGACCCTTTCGACGTTGCCTTTGGTAAATGATCTAGTCCCTTAAATGATCATTTCTAAAGTGTCTCTATGAGTTGCCTTCAATGACTGTACGATGGCCCGCGTCTGTCCCTTCACATCCAACAATAGGGCTTCCTACTAACTAATGATAGGGTAGCACTATCTAAAGAAGGAGGAAAAGTACAATAAAGACCTTGAGTAGGTAGAACGCTTGTAGTCGTTTGCTCATAAACATTTCAAAACAAAAACATCTTTCACAATCACACTTTCAAAAATATTTTCAAATAGACACTTTCTACGCATTCTCAAAAACAGAAACAAGAATCATTACAAAGTCCATCCTTACCTTGGCTTTTCAAAATATTTTCAAATCACACACACAAAGCAAGATTTTCAAAAGTGAGCTAGCAATTAAGAGCCCGTAGATAACTACATATGAAAAGGGTGATAACAACTTCCCTTTTCAAAGCCTACCCCCCCGAAATCAATAAATCTCAAAGGTCTTTCCTGTTCTTTTCACCCTTTCCTTATTGGATAAAAGAAAAGCCAGTGGCGAGTCTTGCTATCCACAACATTTGCGATAAAACGCAAAACCAAAAGTCAGTTCTCCCACCGTATTACACTTCCGCTTAAGACTCTCCTTTTCAAATTCCTCACAATCTTTATGAATTTGTTGATCTTTTGATTCAAGTATGCGTTGCATTTTCCTTTTCTCCTTGGTTAAGTTATGGAGGTTAAGCTCCAATTCTTATTTCTCCCTTTGAGCTCATTTCAAAGCATTCTTCAAATTGTCTATTTCTTTTAAGGACATGCAGAGAATATGGGATATCTGGCTTGTACTCAGGATCAATGTCAAATGATAACTTAACAAATTACACCCTATCTAAAACTCATCGAGTGTAAGGTTTTTCTCCATAAAATTTTTCATTTAAGCCTTTCTTTTATTAACCCTATTCCAATCTCAGATGATCTTGTTGAGAAATTCTTCGTCGCTCTTGCCCATGTCATGAATGATTAACTGTCGAAGTTGTTCATCCAAGGGTTTATCCTCCAAAAGGCACCCTAATTATCATAGAGCCAGGGTAGGATTGTAATTGATGCAACCCCATGATCCAATCAACGAAACATTCAAAAAGTCTCTGCAACTATAATTGATATCTCCAATGTCTAGCTTCCTCGCATACCATAATATAGAATTAGAAGTAAGAGACCTTAATTTTTTAGGCCACTCGTATCTTTTCAGATTTGGAATCATGTAATCTTACTTATAGAGTTGACTCATAAACCAAGAATATAAGAGTGGGGTGTAACTGTTTAGAGTACCCCTCCCTTTTTCATACCAATGTGAAGTGCATAATAAACATCAGCAAGTAAAGCTAGAGTTGGGTCCGCATTGAAAATTTTCGTGCCCCAAAATACACTAATAGACGTAGGGTTAATATAGTCCGAAGTTAGTGGAAATAAGATTACACCAAACACAAGAAACCCTAAAAAATCGACACAACACTCCCATTCTTTGTTATCGGCAAAATAAAGAGCTTTAGTTTCCAAATAACATCTCTTAATCCCTTGTATATCACCTTTCTTTTTGTAATTAAGTGACAATTCAGGATAAGGGATCCCTAAACCATACGCCAAGATTCTAATGTTAATAGTCTTCTCGATTCCCACATAAGCTTTCCCCTTGAGAAATTCAAAAGTCTATCAAATTCCTCCAGAGTCGGTGCTAGCTGAAAGTCTTGGAAGGTAAAACACCTCAATGGAGGGTCGTAGAACTGAATTAAGGAAGAAACAACATTCAATTGTACCTCCACTTTTGTTAATTCAAGGGTATCCCCATAAAAGCAAGTAAACATCTTCAAAGCTTTTTCATAAAATTTCCCTTTTATGGTTTTTATCTTCGTCGTATCTGGTTTGATGGTATTAATACAGACAAGTAGTTTCCCTCTGGAATTCATTTTTAGGACACTTTTCACCAAAAACCTTTGATTATTATTTTTTGATTTTGTGAATAAGACAAATAAAAAGAAATGGAGGGTAATGAATATATGAAATGTAAGATGTATGAATGCATGATTGTGTGGCTTAATGACAGGATTTCATGAAAGGTACCCTTAGAAGGTAGGAGTCTAGTTTTGGCCTACGTATATTCTATCCTCCCCATAAGGTGGTTTCCTTAAGGGTATCATGGATAACACTAGAGGGAAAGGCACAAGAGACTCTCTTAAGTGGAGCCTCTTTGCAGATCGAAACTTTCGTCTCTAGGTCAGGAAAGGTCTCACCATGAGATTTTGGTTTAAGGGTTTATACAAAGAGTCATGGGTTTCATTCCAAAGTCCTATCCCCCAAGAGGATGTCTCTTGAGACGTATTCCTTTCTCGTAATTCCATCGACTCTAGGAGAAGTCGTCACATAAGCTCATAGGGCTGATGTATCCCCTTGGCTAATAGACGAACCTTCTTTATAAAGGTCTTTGAAAAATATTTTTTTTTAAAATTAAATCCCGCCAACAAATAAAAACAACAATGGCAATAATATAACAATAGATAAATAGACAAAAATAAATAAATAAAGCAAATATTGAAAACACTAAAAACCCAAACAAAACCCTAAGCCTAAGAGAAAGGCTTTTAAACCCTAGGGTTGGGTCCCCAGCAGAGTCGTCGGCTATTGTAACCGGTTTTAAATTGAGAATTGTCACCCTTAATTTTTATTCTAAGGAAGGGAATATAACGGATAACCCTAATTTGATAAGAGATTCTAAGTTGTTGGACTCGTTCTTAGACGAATGGTAGGTGTTAGGCACCCCTCATCTACCTTGTTCACAAAGATACTAGGGTTTATAATTACGGCTTAGGAAAAAGGGTTTTAATTTTTTTTAGGGGAACTCGCCACGTTTTTAGTCGAATGCCTGTGTATCCTCTTAGGAGGAATCAGAGTCTCAATTCGTAATTCGCAGTTGGTTGGTGTTTTTTATGGATTACGAAGATGTTTTGAATTTCCCTTATAAATTGTAGAATTTTTAAATATATTATTAAAAATAATAATTATAAATAACAAAAATAATAAAAGAAAGTTAATAAAAAAACACAGGGGGTGTAGATCATTTGGGTTAAGTAAATCAAGGGGTGTGGAAAGTAGGACCCTGAATTCAGATTTTGGATTCAGGCCCAAACACAGGAGGGGGTGTAGATCTGTGTATAGTAGCGAAAACAGGGGGTTTGGTTAAGCAAGGGGCCCAAGTTCAGATATTGAATTGGGCCTAGTAGCGCTAGGGGGTGAGAATTAAGTTGGCCTGGCAAAACAAAAAAAAACAGGGGGGCGAGAATATCATGGGCTTAGGCCCAAAAAACCATGGGATCCATTAGGCAAAGTGTGGGAGGGATCACAAAACTATGGCAGTCGCGTGCTTATGGAGCGTTGGATTATAATCAGAAGGTTGTGATGGGAAGCACACGGTAAGGTTTATGGACACGCAAACACATAATTAGAGAGTGTTTATAAAAGCAAGTCACTAGGATGAGAGCCAATTTTTTATTTCTCTCCATCTCTCTACAACGAAACACAAACCCTTTGTAATTTCTATAGAGAGAGGGGCTCTGCCTTCTCTCTAGAACTTCGTCGTGCCAGCAATCATGCAGCCGGCGGTCACCACCGTAGGCCACCACCAACCACCCCTTCTTCCCAATTTTTCGGTTGACACTCAACCAGAAACTTCATACATTCATACCCTCCATCGTGGATCTTCATCTGGGTTCTATGAATCCTAAGGGTTCTTGATGAACCCTAACCCTAACCGGAAGAACCTTAACCCCAAACCTAAGAACCTTAACCCTAGAAACCTAAAAAACAAATTAAACCCCAATCACACATTTTAACATCAAATCGTCATGAAATCAAACCCTAAGGGCTAAGTGTTTCGGGCTTACCTCTCCTTGTGATTCTAATTGTATAATTTTTCCTTTCTAGTTCTCTGCTTCTTCTTTTAGTCTTCTTCTTCTCTCTTTCTATTTGACAGTACGAAGGTGGATGGCAGTGTAGCAGCGACGGCTTGAGGATAAGATTGTCCAGGTCCCATGCAAGATGTTAGAGATCTATTTCCCCATGAAAATCTTTATTTTTCACTGATATCCATCTTCTGAAAGGTTAAGCTCCCTTCTTTGTTTAATGTTTCAAAGTTTGAGCTCCCTTCTTTGTTTAAATTGAAGCAAGAATGATTTTTTGCACTTGTAATCTATCAAATGAGAAAAAATACAACAACAACATCAACACCATTATGTGAGATAGATTGCAAGGGCGGGAAAAAAATTGTTCTAGATAGAAGAACATTGATGATTTTCACTCTCTTGCAATCCATCATAAATAATGATGCATGCGAGTTTGGGACAGTTTCATATAAGTAAGGATTATGTTAAAATTTGTTTGACGAGTGCTTTTACAGTGAAATATGATTATTTGATCCCTCGGTTATATAAAACAACCAAAGGGTCAGTTCACTTAGTTTACACTTATAAAAAAAAACATAAATTATAATGGATGGGATTTGAAGTGTGTCCTGATTTGTTTTTCCACTCGATTATTTTGAAAATCGAGGGAATGGTTGGTTTTTTATTTTTATAAATAATTAAATATGACGTGTCATGGCATTATACCTCATTTTTTCTTTAGGTGAGGTGAACGCTTCGTCATGAAAAACGTTATTTGTTGTAGTGTCTATATAGGTGTGAATGTCACAAATGACGTTTCTTTTTCTTCTTCTTGAAATTGAATATCTTATAGTAGTTTCCATGATAATGATGATATAAATTATATAAATTAATATGGTTGGTTTGGGTAGATGGGCTAGAGAATAGAATTTTGTAAATTCTTTGCATGAACCACTTAACATCGGGGTTCATTAGTTTAGTTTGGTTTTTGTCCGAATTGAAAAAATATTCTGCCCAAATACTATAGTTTGATTTAGATTTCGGACTGGTTCAGATTTTTACGAACTAATGAGCACCCCTAATTTGTGGTTATGTTTTAGTCTCAAATACCTGCAAGGATTTGTTTCAATTTGTTAGTTGGTTATTGTGTGCCTTGCCTCAAATCTCTGATTTTTACTCGATTTGTTGAAATTTGAAGTTTTCAAGGTGTTTGAGTTAATTCCACCACAACAATAATTTTTGTGTTTCATGATCAAGTCGTCGTCTTGCTTTGTTTAACATTTCTTAATTATGGTTCGATGCGATCTAGGCTTATTTGACTTGAAAGATTTATTTATGACTATTGTGATTTCTTGCAGGGAGTTGTTGGTACGTGAATCAGTTGGTGTTGGCAGTCGGTTAATTCTCTATTACTTCAGACTGTGAAGACTCAAACAAAACTTTTTTATGGTATCTAGTTTTACATTCGTATGCAAGTTTTATTGGCTCATAAATTTAGGGTATCAACACGAGAAAGCATTTTACTTTGGGCCTTTTTCTTTTATGAGCAACACACTTTTATAAGAGACACGCCACATACTCACCCAAAACCTTAAGGTGATAAATGTGTGTGTGTTCTCTCACTTATAAATGCTCAAGACTCAATCACTACAATAAATAACACTTTTAATCTCAGACGCAAAATGCATTTTACCTTGGGTGAAGTAGAGAGGTAACGAAGGGTGTCATGAAAAGTTTCTACTTAACACCTCGGTGATTAAAAAATCGAGGGGTATAGTTATATGCACATGAGTTTGAACCCCAACAACTGCACTTTCATTATTTTCAAAATTATTATATCTTTTATCTCAGTTTATTCAAAAAATTAGGGGTCTGATTTTTTTAAAAATGTTTTTACATTATTTACCCAGAATATTATATTGGTTACCAATACTACATTGTTTACACAATATTAAATTGTTTACACAAAATATTAAAATTAGAATAAAAGTTAAATTCCCTAGAGTTCAAGATAAAAATCAAATACCCTAGGGATCTAGATAAAAAATCAAATTCCCTCAAGATTTAGACTTTAGATCTTCGAATTATTGAATCTTGGAGAAGATCTTCTGTTGGATCTTACATGCAATTGTTTCTGATGAAAAAAAAGTTAAGATAATTAATATAAAAAATCAAATCATTTTCGCTTCGAAGAAATATTTAAGAAAATAGACCTTGAATCCAGAAAATTTTGTACTCTTGCAATCCAACATAGAGAACTTTTCCAAGCGTCCTTAGGTTTTAAGAGCTTCATATTTTCATTTAGGTTATATTTTCAATATTCAGTATATTTTATAATGGATATCCCTTAGGTTTCACACAGATCACTAATGGCAGTGTCTTGAGCATTGATAATCATTAAATATACGACAAAGATTTATTAAGGCCGGTGTATATAGTATAGAAAAAATGGTTAACTATCACCTCGGTCATGACAAATCATCGAGGTGAATGCATGTTTTATTTTTTTTTAATTACATTATTTTCATAGAATATTAAAAATACATTGTATGCAACAAATCTCCGATGATATCAAGATTTAGATGCCATAGGTCCCATGCAATATGCTAGAGATCTATTTCCAGGGTCAATGAGAATTCTTATTTTCTACACTTGTAATCCATCCCAGAGATATGTTGTAGCAGTGGTAAATATTTTCTCTCTTTGGAGCGACTTCATATTATTAAGGATTATGGTAAAATCTGTTTAACGAGTGTTTTTATAGTAAAATACGATTGTTATACCCCTCGACTTAACTATAAAACCAAGGTAAATTATCATCTCCTTTAAAATATCACCTCGATTTTGGATTAAAGTTTAGGTGAATAATTCTTTTTTTAAATACTATATTGTTTACACAGAATATTAAGATAAATTATTTACGACAAATATTTTCAAATGTTAAGCTCCCTTCTTTGTGTAAGTTGAAGCTCCCTTCTATGTTTAAGTTCCAACTTCTAAAAGAATGATATTTGAATGTCAGAATTTTACATTCAAATTCACTATTTTTAGCAGTCTGTTTGTTTGGAGAGAGAGAGAGAGTAGTACACAATAAATGTCGTACTATTTATTTGGTGGAAATGTACAGCAAATCTTTGAAGCAAGAATGATAATTTTTCACAACTTCCAATCTATCAAATGATCAAAAATACAACAACAACAACATCAACACCATTATGTGAGAAAGATTGCAAGAGCAGAAAATTTGTTTTATTTGATCCCTCGGGTATATCGAAAAACCGAAGGGTTAGTTCATTTAGTTTACACTTATAAACAAATAAGAACATAAACTACAAAAGATGGAATTTGAAGCGTGTCCCAGTTTATTTTCCCTCTCCCTTTTCTTAAAAACCGAGAGAATATATTATTTTTATTATTATAAAAAATAAAACATGGGACGCCTAGGCATAATACCTATTTTTTTTCTGGCTGAGGTTAAAATTTCGTCATGAAATATATTATTTATAGTAGTGCACATTTCTAGTCAATGTGGGAATCCCCACACTTTATTTCTCAAAGTTTACAACTCACACTTGTTATCTACAATGCTCCTCCTCAAGCAGAATTTTTTTTATC
Source organism: Vicia faba (assembly GCA_948472305.1). Lineage (NCBI taxonomy): Eukaryota > Viridiplantae > Streptophyta > Magnoliopsida > Fabales > Fabaceae > Vicia > Vicia faba. The sequence goes on from OX451735.1 coordinate 1,050,630,915, forward strand.
CACGTGCACTTGAATCCCTGTAGACACTTTCAAATGGGACACCTTCTACTCATTATCCTGTGGATAGGGAATTTCGATATAAGGAAGTTGATCCCTCACTTGAACCAAAGACTTGTAATATTACTGTTGAGTCGTCAAATCAAGGGGTCAACACGAGGGAACATTTTACTTAGGGATCTTTTCTTTTATGAAGAACACATTTATGAGAGACACATTACATACTGATCCAAAATTTTAAGGAGATAGGTTTGTTTTAGGTTTCAAGTGTAAAAGTTGTGACTAAGTCCCACATTGACTAGGAATGGAAAAATATTGAGTTTATAAGAGAGTTGATCCATACCCCCATTTCCTTAAGGTTTTTGGTGGATATGTGGCGTCAATGTCTATTGTAACCTTGAACGTTTGTCCAAATGACACTTTCAGACCTCGCTCCCCGGACCTCTCTGACAAGTGGTATCAGAGTTTGGTTGGCTCGATAGGGGAGTGGACATGTCTCCTAGTGTAAATCAAGGCTAGTGATGTGGGTGACTCACACTTGTGGGAGAGATTGTTGGGTTTCAAGTGTGAAAGTTTGTACTAAAGTCTCACATCGACTAGGAATTGAGAAAATGTTGGATTTATAAGAGAGGTGACCCATATACCCATTGCCTTAAAATTTTAGATGGATATGTGGTGTCAATGTCTCTTGAAACTATGAACGTTTGAGTCATTGACACTTCCGAATCTTGCTCCCGAGACTTTTCTAATAATGTGTGAGCTCTCTCATTTATAAATATTTAAGTCTTCATATTTCTAACCATCATAAAACTTTCCCACACTTTATTTCTTAAAATATCCAAGTGATAATAGATGTGATGTTTGTGCGTTTATTTATTTCTTTTAGAACAGTTTTGTTGCAGTTGTATTGCCCTGTCAATATTCTGTTTGGAATGTTTGCTATTTAACATTTTGGTTAAATTAACATATTTCATGTTTGAAGATAAGCACATGGTATATATTCCAACACTGATTTAAATGTGAGATCAAGATTCCGTTTTAAAATGGTCATAAATAAAACATTTTATATTTTATCTTGTTACACTTGCTTTCATATACTCATGAAAGCTATCTTATGCTTATATGTATATATATCACATGCATCCAACATTCTGGTGATGCATTATATAAATAAAATAATTGTCTCCAAACAAAGAATTTTCTTCTCTCAATGGTAATGTATGGGTTTCAAGATATTATTTTGATTTAGATAACATTGATAATTCTTCACATCCCTTTAATTCATAACTTCCATTTTTATATTTATTTTAATTAGTTGGCAATAATAAGAAACTATAAATTTGACATCATGCAACTTCTATCATTTCATATATATATATATATATATATATATATATATATATATATATATATATATATATATATATATATATATATATATATATATATATATATATATATATATATATATATATATATATATATATATATATATATATATATATATATATATATATATATATATATATATATATATATATATATATATATATATATATATAATGAACAAACAAATAAAACAAAATTTAAGATTTACAAGTACACATGGCGTCACCCTAAGAGTAGACATAGTAAATAACTAAAAGCAACAACTTTGATTCTCACATAATCTTTTTTCCATTCTGTGAGATACTCCTATCACTGTTTAGGACTCAGCTTTCATTGCCAAAAAGGTTAATTGAAAGGTGTATCAATGGTTGAACACAACACAGTGCACACCAACCTATTTAATATTTATTAACCCTAGCTTGAATAAAATAGGAAAAATAATGATATATAAATTTAAAAAAGTCTTTTTTAACAGCTGCACAAGGATGTGTTATAAATTATATTCATTTTATTTTCTATCAAAAGAAGGGGAAAATGTAGAATAATTCAAAAGTGGCAACGATTAAGGAATATTGGCACATAGAAAGTTGGAATGGAGGGACTGAAAAGGATGTGTTTAAGGTATTGGTGTGTATGACTCATGAAAAGTTGGCAGATTATTTTTTTTATACAAGTTTATATAAAAGTTGGCAGATTATTTTCAAATACAAGTTATATATGTTGCATAATGTAAACTTTAAGTAGATATAATATAATTGTTAAAAACTCGCCATCAAATATTTTATTTTTTATTAAAATTTTTATATTAAATAATATATATTTTTAAATAAAATAATTTTTATTTTACAAATTAATTTTGTAAGATTGAATTAAATCAAATCATATTTTTTAATATGTCTATTAGCTATCTAAATAAGAATTACAAATAAAACCGTATATTATTCAAGAGTAGTGATGTAAATTGCATCGTAGTATTTAAATAAAAATTGTATTAAAAGCCCTAATTGTTCACTCATATCATTCATGTATCTTCTTTCTTTTGATAGGAGTTGCTATTTTACCAACTTCTTAATATTCTACAAAGTTGAAGAGAAACAAAAATGAAAACAGTGACATGCATAGTGTTCATCTAACAAATCATGAGTCATAAATGTCAAAAGAATTTTCGAAAAATAAAGCAATCAAGAATAAAAAAATTGCACGTGATGCATGATATGATGTCTCAAAAGAGGCTCTTTGCAGAGCCAGCTACCTGCCTAACACTAACAGCTCATTTCCAGACCCCATATTACAAAAGTGTCAATTGATTTCAAAGAAAATTAAATTTCGAAAAATCAATATTTCAGATAGAAAACTAGTCAATATCTGACACAGACACGACACAAATACATACAATTACATTCAAATTATTATTAATATAATTGTATAAGTGTTGATGTTTAATCAGATAACTTGTTGAAAATGCATTTACATATTTCAAATATATCTCAATAATAATAATAATAATAATAAAATGAAATTGTAGTGTTATATAACTTACATGAGGATGGAATAAAGTGATATAGAAATATGAATGTACTTTTATGATTTAATATAATTTGGATCTTGTTTTCTTTTTTTCTTACTTTGTTGTGTGTAAGGCTGATTTTATAACTTTAGTTTCGAAGTTGGAGGCTGTATGTGTTATTATCGATGTGCTGTATGTTACCAAATTTGTCAAAGAAAAAAAGAACAGAAGAGAACAAGTTAGAGTTAATAGAGACCCACACTCATGTCATATCCCACGTGGGGTGTGCATAACATGCACATGGTAATGAGACATTCTTGTCTAAATCACAACTTTCATCAACTAACTCATTTCTTTAATCTCTTTTTCCATAAGCTCAGTCATCAAATCAAGCCGTTTTACTCAAGCCTTCAAGCTATTTGGCTTGCTTTAACCAAATATTAACATAAACACCAAGACACTGTTCTAAAAATTGTTATTAGAGGTGTAATCGATTTGATTTGAATTGATTTTTGATTTAAAATTTGTTCGAGTCGATGATATCTCTATTGATTTTTGATTTGGTTTGATTTTTAATTTTTTTTTAAATAGAACCAAATCAAATTAACTAATTTGGTTCGATTTAGTTTAATTGATCGGTTTTCAATATTTTTTCTAAATATTATATTAATCGAGTATTATTTGTTATCATGTTTTTGGTATATTTTATATTATTTTTTAAATAATATATTTTATATAATATATTTTATATTATACTTTTCAAATAATTTATCAATGATTTTTCATCTATGTGAAGTATTGACATGATTTTCATACGTCGTGAAATATATTTACTATCAAATATAAAAGTTAGCAGTTGACGTGAAAAGACTGGGAAGACATTTGAAAGCTTAACAAGTAAATCAACAGTAAAAATAAAAGGTTTCAATACATATAAATTAACATGTTTTATAACTCAAACCTATATCAAAAATATTCTATAACAAGACTAAAAGAAAATTCGTTGAAGAAGAAACATAAATGATAATAAAAAGATGAAAGTTAACTAATAGAACTTGAACACGAATAAGGCAATCATAACTTATAAGAATGACGGTGGTGAGAGAAACACTAGTGGCGGACAGTCAGAGTAACAGTTTGGAGAGAGCAAGTTTTTATGATTTATGATTTCTATTATTTATGTTTAGAGTTTGGTTTTGACTACATATTTCGTTCAAAGAAAGGAAGTGTAAAAAAATATGGAGAAATTTGAGCTTAATAATGAGTTAAATAAAAGATTAAGCAGATATTTATAATCATCGATTTGACAGTTCCTAAAAAGTAAAATTGAGAACTAAACCAAATCGCCTTGATTTTAATTGGTTTGATTCGATTTTTGAACCGAACTAAAAATACTCAAAAAAATTTCAATTTGATTTGATTTAAATTATCAATTTAATTAATTTTTTCTAATATACTTACACACCCAATTATTATAATACATAAACTATCTTCAACCATATATATATATATATATATATATATATATATATATATATATATATATATATATATATATATATATATATATATATATATATATATATATATATATATATATATATATATATATATATATATATATATATATATATATATATATATATATATATATATATATATATATATACCAGCAGAATTCACGATCTATATATATGCATTTATATGGGTAATATTATGAATCTAAAGTTTATACTTTTTGTATAGTATCACAAATCAACTAACAAGATGTGTCACCAATTCTTACCGCCTTTTTTCCATTTAAGCCAATAAGAATTTACCAATTTTGAACATTCATTTTCTAGTGACACATATAGTCAACCACAAATTTGATGATTAATATTGAATCAATATAGTGGTTAGTTCAGCATCAGATCCTTACCAGAAAACATATCCTACCTCAATAGAAACGACAGAAAATATAACAGTTGATATTCCTTGTAGAGTAGCTTTTTAATTTGATTAAACTTTAGTGTTGTTTTAGATCCAATATCATATACTTCTCTTCCAGTGGTAAATATAAAAGTTTTGATTCCTTAAACTTAATAAAGAATTAGTTATAAATACTCATATCCTACATAGTGGTCCTCCAAACTAATCAAAAGTAATCAATATGCTTCTTTTTGAAATAAAATTGTCCATGATAAGCTATAAAATAAATTTCTACTTCCCTCTACTCCTTAAGAAAAAGTTCATTTTTACATTTATTCTCTACCCCTAAAGAAAAAGTTTATTTTTATATTTATTGAAAAATCGATGTATTTGAACTATATATAATTTAGATATTTTAAATTTAAAAAGTAATTGTTTTTATATTATAGATGAGAGATAATATTTTTTAACATTGTTTTAAATTGTGATTAGTAACTCGGTTATGATAAATAAAAAAATTTTAAAAATTGTAAATGTTGTTTTTCTTATAGATAATCAAAGTGGTTACTAAATATTTAACCATGAAAGTCTGAGTTCAAATTTTTATATCGGCGTTTAAGAGATTAAAGATAGTGTATTATCAATGTAAATTAGTTTTACACTATTATTCAATAGAATTATAATATTTAACCATTTTATATCAGTACTTTAAAATTAAAAGTGTGATTTTGTAGGATACATATCCGCAATTAGTTGATAGTGTAAAAATACTTTATACAGTTAGTGTTGAAATATTAAATTAGATTTGTTAAAATATTAAATTAGATTTGATTTGATTTAACATTTAAATATAATCCAAGTTATGTAGACTCAAGTTCAATTATGATTGTATATAAATAGTCTTAGTCTGTATCATTATTTGTACAATTCAATAATAAAAATATTCATTTCCTTTATTATTCTCTCTCTATTTTCTCCTCCCTAAAAGTGTCTCACGCACTAACAAATTGGTATCAGAGTTTCCGGTTATTGTTCTTGATCGAGTTTTCAAGAATTTCACTTCAGAGATCGTGTTTTCATGGAAAGTGAATCACCGTTGTGAAGATGACTAGTGATAAGGGTATTCTGAATTCTCTTCCAATGCTTGACGGTAAAAAATGGATCCAATGGAAAATATAGACTGCAATCCTTGTTTGACTTCCATGAAACCCTATAAGTGGTTACAGACGACGTTCCTACGCTGGCTGCAAATATTACAACCGACGTACAGAAAAAGGCCCACAACAAAAGTCAAGAAGAAAGATTCTAAGGCTGCTTATTGCATTCAAATGGCGGTCAACACTGCTAACTTCGACGGGATTTCTCATGCTGAAATGGCGAAGGAGGCATGGGATATTCTGGTAAAGTATTACGAAGGAGGTGAGAAAGTCAAGGTTGTCAAGTTACAAACTTTGTATCGACAATATGAATTGTTATCGATGGGAGAAGACAAAAAAGTTGTAGAATATGTGTCGAAGGTTCAAAAACCTCGTCCATCTAATGAAGGATTGTGGTGAAACAAAAATTGATAAGATGATAGTTGAGAAGGTAATGAGAATATTGAGCTCTCACTTTGATCACGTTATCGTAGCTATTCAAGAATCCAACAATCTTGAAACCACAAAACTGGAAGATTTAGTCGGTTTGTTGGAGGTGCATGAGATGAGGATTATCGAAAGGAAATGAGTTCAGGACTCGAGACATGCGTTGTAAGCTCAGTCATGGAAAAGGAGTGGTGATTCCAACAAATTCAAAGGCAAAATGAACAAGATTTATGGAAAGAAGTCTTGGTCGAATCTTCACAAGCATCAGGTCGAAGATAGAGCTTATGAAAAGACAAGGAGCAAACCTTGCACGCCAAGATTCAAATGATTCTGAAGGTGGTATGGTGGTCGGGGTTGAAGTTACAGTAACCATCACGAATCCAATATCTGGTTCTTCGACTCAGGTAGCTCGAATCACATGATTGGTCGAAAGGAGTGGTTGGCAGATTTTGACTAGTCGAAGAAGAGCAAGGTAAAATTTACTGATAATAGTTCGTTGCAAGTAGAAGGTACCGGCAACATAGTCTTTCAAATGAGTAATGGAGGGAAAGATATGATTAAAGAGGTGCTCTATGTACCTGGAATGAAGTGCAACCTTCTAAGTGTTAGACAACTGATCGAAAAAGGTTTCTCAATTGTTATGAAAGATGGAGCTTTGAAATTGTTCGACACTAAGAACAATTTGGTCTTAAAATCTCCGTTGTCGAAGAACGGGACGTTTAAGACTATGGTCAGTTCGACTGAATGTCTAAAAACTGTTGTCGACCACAAGGATAGTTGGTTGTGGCATTTGAGTTTTGGACATTAGAACTTTCGATCACTCAATCATCTGATTACTCAAGATATGGTATCTGGTATCCCAAGTCTTGAGATGCCCGAAAAAATCTATGAAGGTTGTTTAGTCGGAAAGCAATCCATAAACTCTTTTGTTTCAACTATGCCAATGAGATCATCATGCATAGTCGAAGTGGTACATTCATATGTATGTGGTCCATTTGAAGAACACACCATTGGTGGAAACAAATATTTTGTTTCGTTTGTCGATGAGTTTAGTCTAAAACAGTGGATCTAGTGATCAAGAGAAAGGATGAAGTATTTAAATCTTTAAGAGATTCAAGATGTTTGTCGAAAACCAGAGTGAAAAAGGATCAAAGTTCTTCGAATAGATGGAGGTGGCGAATACACTTCGAAGATGTTGAAAAATTCTATGCAGAACATGGTGTTGATCATGAGGTAACGAATCCTTATACTCCTCAACATGTGCAGAACACGATGTTGATCATGAGGTAACTGCTCCTTATACTCTTCAACATAATGGAATTGCAGAAAGAAGAAACAGAATTATATTGGATATGGCGAGATGCATGCTAAAATAGAAAAATTTATCGAAATCTTTATGGGGTGAAGCTATTTCGACTGTAGTTTATATTTTAAATAGATGCCCTACCCAGATATTAAAGAACAAGGTTCCTGAAGAAGTATGGAGTGGAAACGACCATTTATGAGTCATTTGAAGGTGTTTAGTTATGTGTGTTACAAGCATGTTCTTGATGCGATAAGAAGAAATCTTGATGACAATAGTGAATCTATGATTATGGTAGGATATCATAAAATGGATGCATACGGGCTATTCAATCCAGTTAATGAAAAGATTGTGTTGATTTGAGATATTGTGATTGATGAAAATTTTGTCTGGGGTTAGAATTCTAGTAATTCAATTAACATGCCATTGATGAGCTCAAATTTTGACGAAGAAACTAATGAAGTCGAAGTCGAAGATGAAACAGTTGCTGACATTCTTGACACAATCAAAGTCGAAGAGGTTGTGGCTGAAACAAGCCAAAGACCTCAACGAACTAGAGTTTTTCCACAAAGACTTCAAGACTATGAAGTAACTGGTGATGATGAAGTCATACCAGATGGAGAATTAGTTCATTTTACTTTACTTGCAGGTGTTGAACCAAATAATTATAGCAAAGCTTTAAAGACTAAATCGTGGAAGTTAGCTATGGTCGAATAGTTACAGGCAGTCTAAAGAAATAACACATGAGAGTTAGTCAAATTGCCAGCGTATACAAAAGTTATCAAAGTGAAGTGGGTGTTCAAGTTGAAACACGATGTTGATGGTTCAATAGCAAGACATAAAGCAAGATTAGTAGCTCGATGGCTTCTTCAAAGAGAAGGACTTGACTACTCCGAAGTATTTGCTCCAATGGCAAGATTAGAGACTGTTCGACTAGTAGTAGCATTGGCATGCAACCAAGGTTGTTCAACATTTCATTAAGATGTGAAATAAAGCACTTCTGAATGGTCCTTTAGACGAAGAAGTCTATGTCACACAACCTCTAGGGTTTGTGATTCAAAAGGAAGCAAGTAAAGTATATAAGTTGCACAAAAAAAAGAGCTATAATCCATTGGAGAAACAAAAATCTCAACAATGAACTACCTTCTATAATGA